>JASCZW010002195.1:0-478533 GCA_034211315.2 Aedes japonicus
TCAAATTCTGCGTTTTCAAAATGTCGCGTATTGAAAAGGAAGTGAAAATTAAGGTTCTGGACACATGGCTAAGTGAGAAGGGTATTACCAACAATCAATATGTAACTAGCGATTTGAAATTGGTTCACTGTTGTAGAACCCCTTGGTCCGAATTACACCTTGAAACCAGCACCTTGTTATACATATTTGCGCCTTTGTTTTGATTTGCTGTGTTATTTTGACAGAGTATTTGAGAGTGTGTTCATGTGAGTTCATTATAAGGGGTGCATTATTGAGCTTGGGACCGAGCTTGGGACGATGTTCTAGTACTGACTGAGCCAAGAAAAAAATCGTTTTTGTATGGGACCTACTGGTCTTAGAGTTAGTCTATGGTATTACTATGCGAAAATTGGCGAAGCGGTTTGGAATTCATCATGCGAGTGTTAAAACCATCATTAATAAGTTTGGGAAACACTATTCTTTGGATGAGCTACCAGGAAGAGACAGAAAACCCGGTTCTTCCAACCCGAAACTGGAGCAGAAAGTGGTATCTCTAATCATGAAGAACAAATGTCAATACGTGATTTGGCCAAAAAAGCAGGAACGAGTGTTGGAATGATCCAGCGTATCAAGAGGCGAAACCACCTGAAGACCTACAAGAAGCAGAAAATCTCAAAACAAAGTGCAGAACAGGAGAAGCGAGCAGCAACAAGGGCCCGGAAATTGTATTCGCGTGTTTTGCAGCGTCCGGATGCATGCGTTTTGATGGACGATGAGACCTATGTAAAGGAGGACTCAAAAACCCTTCCAGGTCCACAATACTTTACTGCCGTCGTTGGAGAGGATGTGAGCGATGCGGACAGGTCGATTCAAGTGGAGAAATTCGGTCGAAAGGTCTCCATCTGAGTGTCTCCAGAAGAGATTGTTGCCTTTATATAAGAAGCATAGTACACCTCCACTGTTTTGGCTGGATTTAGCGTCAGCTCACTATGCCAAAACCACTCTCAATTGGCTTGCGGAAAAGGGTATAGATTTCGTTGAGAAAAATATCAATCCACCAAATTGTCCTCAGCTTTGACCCATCGAAAGTTACTGGGCAATCGTGAAGAGGGTCTTCAAGAAGACTGATAAGGCAGCTGGGAACATGCAGGAGTTCAAAAAAATGTGGGCTCAAGCGTCCAAAAAATGCGATGCAACACTTGTCCGCAACTTGATGAAGAGCATTCGATCCAAAGTTCGAAAATTCGTGAAGGAATAACTTAAATTTCATCCGGTCTTCATTATCTTCAAGTTCAAGCTCGTACAATAAAGGAGCAATTTTTTGTATGAATAAAATATCGGTTTTCAACATAATTTGAAAGAAAATTTGTGGATAAAGGGTGATACGGTCAAAATTTGGTCAAGGGAAAACGCGTGTAAATCGGTGAAATCGTTTATTTAAAAAATCAAATTAAATTTCTTTTTCAAGTTCAATTAGTATAAAATTCAGGAAAAATATTCAGTTAGGCTTCCGCTTTTCCAAATCCGAATTGCCGGGCCTTACGCTTGACTCCTGCCATCAGATTTTGTACAGCCACCTTGTCCACCTTCTTCGCCGCAGAAAGCCAGTTTGCCTTGAACAGCTGCTCGTCCTTAGCAGTTTTTTTGGTCTTCTTTAGGTTCCGCTTGACAATAGCCCAGTTTTTCTCAATTGGGCGGAGGGTTCTTGTCCTTGGGAACCACCTGCACGTTGTTGGCGGCGTACCACTCCATGGCTTTTTTACCGTAATGGCAAGATGCCAAATCCGGCCAAAACAGTACGGAACAACCGTGTTTCTTCAGGAAAGGCAGCAGACGTTTATTCAAACACTCTTTCACGTAAATTTCTTGGTTGACAGTCCCGGAAGCTATGAAAATGCTGCTTTTCAAGCCACAGGTACAAATGGCTTGCCAAACCAGATATTTCTTTGCGAACTTTGACAGTTTCGTGTGCTTGAAAATATCTGCTACCTTTCCCCTTCCTTTTGCCGTATAAAACTCCTGTCCCGAAAGCTGCTTGTAGTCGGCTTTGACGTAGGTTTCGTCGTCCATTACCACGCAGTCAAACTTCGTCAGCATCGTCGTGTACAGCCTCCGGGATTGCGCTTTGGCCGTCGTATTTTGTTTATCATCGCGATTTGGAGTCACTACCTTCTTGTAAGTCGATAGTCCGGCTCGTTTTTGGCTCGATGCACGGTTGTAGACGATACACCCAGCTTATTTGCGGCATCTCGGAGAATAGGTTAGGGTTTCGCTTGAAACTACCGGCAACTCTCTTTGTCGTCTCAGCGGCTTCCGGTTTTCGATTTCCCCCCGATCCAGACTTCCTGGCTGTCGACAAACGTTCCCCAAACACTTTAATTACATTTGTAACGGTTGATTTGGCAACTTTTAGCGATTTTGCCAACTTTGCGTGCGAGTAGCTCGGATTTTCGCGATGCGCGAGCAAAATTTTGATACGCTGCTCTTCTTGCTTGGACGGCATTTTGACAACTGAAGAGTGAATTCCAAAATCAAAATAGGAGCAACATTCTACACACACACACACCTTCAAAATGAGGGGTGTTCAGGTTTTTTAAATGCAAAATTGAAAAATCAACGTCAAGTTGATATTGACCAAATTTTGACCGTATCGCCCTTTAGTTTATTTTCGATACACTCCTTATGATGTACAAGCCTCGACTTTCACCCTGGTAAAGACATCAGATTTCCCTATTTTGAACGATCAGAACATATTTTGAGACTTTCATTGCATCGTAAATTCCCCGTTTTGCGAGACTGTTTAAGTCCATATATATTTTTGTTTAGCTTGCAAATCACGGAATTTCCGTCCATAGATCAGTGCACGGGCCCTAACCTCAATTCCGTTTTGACATTTTTGGGTGGTTTGTTTTGGTTACTATCTTCTTCGTTTTGATTCCCAGAGTGAACAAAATTTATTACTGGTGCAGGATCGTTATTCTAACGAAACAATTTTTTAAGTTTGAAAATCATACTCATATTAATAACTATGGAATCCATTGGAAAGTTGTCGAGAGTTGTCGTACTTGCGAATAAGTAACCAAAACAAACCACCCAAAAGTGTCAAATTTTTGTCGGACTGAACCGACTGACGTCTGCGTGCACTGATCTATATCCGGGGCAGCTTCATAAATACTTCCTTTTCCAATGACACATTAAGACATGCAGTCCATTTGATGTACTATTAAATTATGTTCGACTACTATCGAAAATATTGTTCGTATTGTACACGTTTTTACCATACACGCAAAAAAAAAGTCGCAGTAGAAACTACCATTTCGAGGGTTAAATTAAGCCCAAACACCAGCAATTTTAAGCTGACTATAAATGCGTTTGATTTTACCATGGGGAAGGTCCATTAATTACGTCACGCAGTAGGGGGGGGGGGGGTTTGAGAAAACGTGACGATCCATACAAAAAAATTTGAAGGTCCATACAAAAAACGTGACAAGGGGGGGGGGGGGGGTTATAAAAAGTCAATTTTTGCGTGACGTAATTAATGGACGTTCCCATGCCTGCGATTAGATCATGGTGCGGTTGATATCAATATGAGGTCTGTCAAATACATCACAAACGTTGAAGGTTTTACCATAAGCGTAGTAAATTTGACTGAAATTTCATGGTAGTTTTAAAGATAGGCGTAGTCGGGTAAAATGGTAGTTATTACTAAAAGAGTTTTTTCTGTGTAGGAGCAAAATTTTCAAAATAATCCAAGCCTGGACGTTGTGAGAAACCTTTTGCACCAATCCTTGTTTTATATCGATTTGGCTTATCATTTTTTATTGAAAATATCGTCGTCTTCATTTTTGGAACGCCACGCACGACTATCCATGTCTGATTCTCCAATAGTGATGCCATTTCTTAATCGATAGCGGTTTTCCATCTTGGCCAATCATTACGCATCACCTCATTTTGTTGAGGGGTGTATGGCGCAGTAGGTATCGTCTGGATTCCTTTACTACTCTGAAAAAAATTCTATCGTTATACCGACAATTAAATCATGGTCAAGATGACTATCGCATATGATGGTTACAATAACCATGAAAATAATAAAATTCACCACTTCATGGTATTCTTGACTATGATCATGGTAGCAAGGACTATTCCGATATTATGGCAAATGTTGGATCAACTATTTTTAATGGTCGTTTTGACCACGATCATAGTCGGTTCAAAAGCACTTTACTGCAATAGTCATCCTAACCCCCAATAATGGTAAAATTGACTATCAAATTTGTCTCTGTGTAGAGAGAAAGGCCTAGAATTCTTTATCAAAATACTCGTCTCCGATATCCGTTCTATGAATCGACTCTAGTGGCCTAGTAGAATGAGCTTTCATTTCTTTCTTGAACGCTTCTTGGGATTGCTTACCTATTATGCAACATTCACATACCAAGGTAAACCCTGGTGGTGCGACACATCTAAACCCAGATTCAAGATGATCGAAAAACCCCACGCTAGCGAATCAATCTTGAAAAAATCTTTTTGCAGCTTATGAATCTAAATCCATCAACTTGCATCGTGCTGCATCTTTTTGCAGTAAATCTTAAAAATCTTCATCAAAATCTTTAAAATCTTCTTTCTATCTACTAAGCGTGCGCTCATCGCACGAAAGCAAAACAAAAATAATCCTGCATCTTAGATAGAGTCGCGCTCCCTGGGTAAACCGTCAGTCACGAGATCAGCAGAAACGTAAGGTGTCAATCGGAGATGACGGTAAATTAGTCGGACCACCTGTGAAGTTGGAACGTTCCAATGATTGAAACTATCATTTCGGATAGATTTTTTATGAGCGACTACAATTTCAATGCTGTGCCGCCGATTTACTGTTGCCATATTTTGTGAAACTGATTGCTAATGGCTTGTTGAATTGACCTAATGAATAAATATTCTAATGGAAGTTTAACTTGTTGTTCTTCAACTCTGTTGAAATGACATTGAATGAACAGCAGGCTTTACTTGCATTGTTTCAGGCTGTAGTCGATGATGTTCCTAAAATACAAGTTTTGACTGACCATAGGGCTTGTATTCGAGGAATTGTTGCAGGGCATTCCATTCCCTTTTCGATCGACTCGGGAGCAATACGATCAATGGAGATATATTTCGGACAATTATGGTCAATGCACATTCAAAGTAGTCATTTTTCGACTTTAGAGCAGGTTCAGATAAGGCATTGAAGGGGTATGCGACCAATGGAAGTATCGATATCCTCGCCACTTTCGTGGCAGAACTCACAATTTCCGACGATCGCCCAAGATTGCTGGAAAAAGTTTTACGCCGTCGACTAAGCCAGGTCCCTTTGAGTAGATATAGCGTTCTGCAAAGGAGGCTTAGTGTTCCTATAATGGCCTATAATTGTGTTCCTATAATTTCTATATTTTTTTTCAATCTCGGGAGCTAAAGAGTTTCCAAATTCAACGTGACACCAGTAATCCTGTCGTATGACAAGAAAAAATCTCCATCACGAAATATTTACACGAATATCCTCAGCTTTCAGACAGGAAGCAAAACGTAGATTGGACGACTTGTTATCAGCAGGGATTATTGAACTGATTTCACAAGAAATGGACAAAACGTTTTGATCTTCACTGCTTGTTGTGCCAAAACGGAAAGACGATATTAGGTTAGATCGTGGATCTAAAGAGAGCCCCAATAAGAACATCATCGAATCCCCTTCAAGATGCCAACGATGGAAACCCATATTGGCCAAGTTACATCGCGCAACGCACTTCTCAACACCTGAATTGTCAAGTGCATTCTTCCGTATTGATTTGGATGAGAAATCTCGACACCTCACCAACTTCTTCGCTGGTGCTGCAATCTATGGGGTTCAGAAAGCTGCCATTTGGTCTATGTAACGCCCCGGAAGTCTGCTAGACTGTTATCCTCTCTGGATGTGAACGGAGTAGTAAATTATTCGGACGATTTCTTGGTTTTCGGGAGTACTAAGAAGGAAAAGCATTACGGAAATCTGGAAAAGGTAGATTGTAAATATAGGTGTTAAACCCATGTAATTTGTTACTAGGTACTTCGTCGTTTTCGTGAGCACAGCGTATGCCTAAACAATGAATAGTGTGTTTTTTGGGGAAACGTCGGTTAAGTTCTTAGGGTTTACTATGTCTAGTGATGGTCTATTGGTAGAAGATGGTAAGCTAAAAACCATCATGAACTTTCAGACAGCAACGCAATCCCAGTAAGCTTCTTGGGTCTCATAAAGTCTCCCGTTGGTCTTGGAGCCGTTCTTGTCAATATTATAAGCAAAGTCAGCAGGATAATCTCATTATTGCTTTGAAAGTGTTGACGGAGTCGGAAAAGAAATATCCACAGACTCAAAAGAAGGCCTTGGCTTTTGAGTGGGGAGTGGAAACCCAAGTAACCACAAGCATTATATTATTGCACTTATTCAACCCGAAATCAACATCGGTAATGCGGGATCGCATCAATTCAACAGTTGTCAAGTAGTAAAGCGTTAGATAAAAAGCTTGGAAATGTAGTTACCAATGCAATAATGCTACTTTGGCAATGTCTTATGGCATTACTAAAGATATAACGTGGATTCGATGTAGTGGAGCCAGCATAGCTTTAATTCAACTTCAATGATGCACTAGACGTAATACATATGCCCTATATGTACACGCTATTACAGCCTCGTGGTTTTTGGGAAGGTTCTCATTTTGTTGACAAGCAAATCATTTTCGATCATGACGGATTCCGGAGCAGGCAGTTCATTTTGGAGGAAGAAAAACTAGTAAGCAGCCAGTTTCTCAGGCCGAAGCGTGGGCATTGAGACTTCAACCATTTGATTTTCCGTAGTGGCGAAGTTCTGGTCATATGAACGTGGTGGATGTGCAGTAAAACACAATGTGATTCTCTACTTTGACCCGAGCAGCAGAAACATGTCCTCTCCCAAGTAACAAATTCAATTTAAGGTACACTTGAAGAAATTTTCAAGACTCATTTGATAAAACCACACTTTCATTAAAATATTCTTCATAACATCGATAAAACAACCATAAAACCCGCATAAGTTCCAAAGGCCCATACTACAGTGGTTCTCAAGACTATTTCCCAAGGTTCGCTTAAAACTTTATGGTTTATCGGTACATACTTATGTGACATTCTAGACATGCTTAAAACTATGATAAAACTTCCACAAGTTTTGAAAGATTTATAGATTTTCCTCTTTAAGAACACTTCCAGTAATCACAAATATGTTTCGAAGATTCCATTTTCGATTCGTTCTGCTGAATGGGAACTTTTTTTTGTTTACAGTTAGTGGAAAGCTACTAAAGAAAAAAAAAAATCGTATGGAAATATCTTCCAAAGGATACGTATGTAGGATTAATTGTAAAATTGACCATAAATGCATCTGTTTTTACTGCAATTGTTGATTTTTGTGCGGCATTCAGTTTATTGGTGTTTTATAACATAAAAGTTCGAAAATTTTAATGCGCCACTGAATTATTGCTAGAACATTGACGTATTTAAAAAATTAAAATTGTAGAAATTTCAGCAATTAGGTGACAAGGCTGATAAATTGTTAGATCGCAGTTAAATTGTGTCTACAATCCATTTTAAGTTTCAAAATGTATTTTTTAAATAGCATTGTTGTTCGTACCATTGAAAATGAGAGTTTTGTTTGTATACTTGTAAATGGCTACCATTCGAGGAATCCAGAATAGCCACGCTCGCCATTTTTCAATGGTTTAACTACCATAAAACGTAAATAAAACTTATATTTCTTATCAAGACTAGCAAGATTTTTAGAGTGCGATAAGTTCATCTTTATTTGTACTATTATTTAAAAAGATAAGTCACGCTTGAATAAAACTTGTAAAGGTTAAATTAGAGTATTTTCCGCTTGGTCGCGAGTGTATTCATGATTATTAGCAGTGTTGAAGTCGATATAGAGTCGCGGCATAACGATGTATTTTGATAAATGGCAGAGTGTGAAGTGAAAAAGACTAGTGCAATGTAAACAACGGCCATTTACTGGTCAGAAGCAATTATCGATGCTAACGCATGCGCGTCAGTGCGTCTGAGTGGCTGGCATAAAATTTCAGATGCACTCATCGTGGTATACAGAGGAGAGTTGTGATTTTTTTTCATTGATTGCCCGATGATTGTGATTTTCAAGTTTAATGCCTATAAAATTTGGCTTTTTGCGATTTTCATTCTGTATTTCATTTATGCACGAAGTACAAAATATATTCGTGCTGTTCCACGCGAAAAAGATGATGTGGAAATGTTGCTAAATAGCGGAGAGATAGATACATCCTTTGAGACCTCAGTAATCGCCCCAGCATCATGGTGGCCGTCAAATGAAGACTGAACATCAATCAAAAACATTTTCCGGTGAGATCTATCCAATTATAACTAAATTTGAGACGATACTACTAAGCCGATTGCCATCATTAAAACAATATGACTTGATGATGGAAGTATGCAATACTAATTTCCGTTTTGATATTTGTGTGTGTGTCTATGCAGAAGACTGTTGTAAGTATGGTAGTGAATGGACGTGAGTAACCAAAACTCTGAAATGATTAACAAGGAACTCAGAGCTATCACCTTCCAACTCCCGGGCTAAAAATGTTTGTCGTGTCGACAAAGTTCGTTTAGCTGCAAACATTTTCTTCCATAAAAACACTGCCGGACAGTGGGCGTTGGATTGTACACACACACACACACACACACACACACACACACACACACACACACACACACACACACACTATGGGTATTATTCTTCTGGGGTTAGGATGACTCAGGCCTATGACTAGGACCACTTTTTCATGTAGACAACATCTCAGCAAGCTCAGCTGTCATAATAATATCAACATTGTATGTTTTGTCTGTTGTTGCTCGTTTTCATTGTGCACGTCATACAAAGGAGAAAGATCGCTTTCTGCGGTGTTTCACATCAAAACAAACAACCAAAACAAATGATTAGACTTCTGTTGACGGCTGACAGCGGACCTAAATCAATAGACTTCTCTGCCGCCGTTAGTATTAGTAAGCAGTCTCACTAATACAATCTTTTTGCTGGTTGAAAATAAAAAACAAACCGTTGTCAACCTGAACATTTTGACAGTTGATCTCGTAGTTTGAAAAACAATAAACAAATCGATTTCTATACGTGTAAAGTAGCACGCTAGTGTTTGTGAATAATACCGGCGAGGAACTAATTTGGGCCCAGGACATCCTGTCTACTGTCAATCACTACTTTATTGATATAGGCTTGTCAATGGCCTGGGATGACTATACTCGGCGAAATAAACTTTCGATATTCATAAGATTGTTCATACTACAGCGTTGTAACATAATAGTAATAGGGGTGAGTAACTCTGCCACGTGTGTTTGTGTTGATCGTCAATACAGCGAATGTGTTTCTGGGGTAACAGAAGGTGTTTTGTGTTTCCAAAACCTACAATCGGAAATTTATGCTTATTGGCAGCAATGCGGTTTCGACACATGCTCACACATATGCATCGTCTGAATTACATTTGTGTAAGCGAGGAGGAAACAAAAACAAACAATCGATTCGTGTGAGTGGTGCCAGATATAATTTATCTTTCGTGTGGTGGCGAGTGTGTTTGAAGTGTGGTGGATTATTGTTTTTTAGGGTGGTAACACAAGGTGGTCGGTGACACCTGCGTATGGGGCTTTCCCTACATGATACAGTGGTATTAGCGCAGACAGACGTTTATTCTCATATATCCATTTCATTTTCTTGTGTAAATTTTCAAATCAAACACGTTGAATCATATATATACTAGCGCTACCTGAACAACTTATTACTAGTTTAAAACTGACAGATTCACTCATTATCTCAATCACCACCCACCGAACCTTAAAAACAAAACAATAACAATCGACGTAAATCCGCACAGGAGTTATTGGTTAATTGTTCGGTGTTACTGCTATAATTGTCCATCAATTATCATGGGAACGTCAGCTATCTACTTCAAAAAGCTCTATTGTAAGTATATAATGAAATGAAGCTTGAAATCGTGTGATAACAGTATGAACTCAAGCTTAAACGAGACAAAATTCATATTCAACAATTTGTATTTACCATGGACTACCTTGATGATTTCCACAAAAATAGTTTTCGCACTTTCGTTGTTGCGACAATTTGCAACACGAGTTTGTTTCGAAAAGTATACTGAACCAATAACAACATTTTGAACATCTGCTCTATTAGATCAAGTGGCGCCATCTGACTATTTAATTGCCACTTGCTAACACAATGTACGCCATGTTTTTTGCACATGTTGGCGAGTCGAAGCATGAACGTCTGTCTGCGGTATTGGTTTGCGTGGGTGGCCTACGCTTTGCGAGGAAATAGGCTCAAGTGTTTGTTTACAAATGTTGATAGGCCCTTTTCTATTGTTGATCCAAGATATGCATCGTCTGAATTACATTTTAGCTGTAGCGAGGAAACAAAACAAACAATCGATTTACCATGGTAAATGTTGAACCAACTATTTATAATCGTTGTTTTGACCATGATAATAGTCGGTTCAAAATCACTTTACTACAACTCATTAATACCTCACCCCCCAATAATGGTAAAATTTACTATCAAATTTGTCTCTGTATGGCCTTAAATTGACGTTTAGCTGCAGATTTTCTCTGTGTACTTAAACCTCATTTTGGAGTAAATTGAAACCTGATTTTCGTTTATCTAATCTGGCGTGTACATCTTCTTTTTAATCATAAAATGTTTTAGTTTTGTTTTCCGTGCACCTAATTTTGTTTGCTGCTTTTACACTTCTTTGACATTCAAATCCTTGCGTGAGACGTCGGTGGTGTCGAGTTTTTCGTGATTTTGTGGCCAAAAGACGCGATAGTTTTCGCATTCATCCTAACATCTTTGTTGATTTAAGTACCTTCAGCTCAGATCCTCATCAATAACTAACATCTTCACTATGGGTGATTGCGACGAAACTGCGAAAAAGGTAAGTAAATTTGCATTTTCCTAGATCTGCATCGTGAGCCTGCCAGCGGCATCGTTCAATGGCTGCTCGGCGAATGCTTTGCATGTATCGTATCAGTTTCTTGATACTGCGCGGTAGAATATTGTAAAACAATTTGTTCCAAGCGGTCTTTTATAACTGAGTTAATATTACAATCACTAGGTTAGTATACTTATGAAAATGTAATAATTCTAACATGGGTTCGATATTTTCTAGAGCAAACGCACCTTGACTCTGGAACAAGCAACTACGCAAAAAGTAAGGTTAATGTATGAGCGTGATTGTATTTGTAAGAACTATTGAACTAATGCAAAATATACAATAATGCAGCGGGTTCACTTGATAATGCAAACAATACATTTTTTCACAAACTTATTGAATATAGCTTACACATGCATAAAGCTAGACAACATGCTTTAAAAAAAACATGTCTTGACTTGTTTGTTCTATTTTAGGTCCAAGACTACAAAGACACACTGATCAAAAAAGCAGAAGAACTTATCATCAAAGGATTCCCTGAGAAGATTGTGGAGTTGAATGATCTGCTTGCCACTCCAGAATTCGCTGAGAGGAACTTCACCGATGTCTACCAGGTATGTGAAATTTTGGATCAGTTGGGGTTGTTATTCTTATTAAATGTAATTTTCTGTCTTCACAGGATCTGAACATTCCAGTGCCGGACCCGATTGACCTTAATAATACCGAGGGTGAAAAAGCCGATTCCGAGGAGCCCGCTTCCAAGCGCGCTCGCGTTGATTTGTCCTCGGTAAGTGGCACAAAGGTAATGGCTTTGCCAAACGGTCGAGTGCAATGTAATACACCGATTTGTGACCTGATCAAAGTGGTTAAACCGGTTATCCGGGCCCTGGTTGAAGATTCAAACTTGCTGAAAATGTGGATTTCCTTCATGATTCCAAAAATTGAGGACGGAAACAATTTCGGTGTGTCCATCCAAGAAGATACACTTGCCGAGATTCAATCGGTCGAAACCGAAGCCGCAGCTTTCTTCGATCAAATCTCTAGATACTTTGTCTCTCGAGCGAAGGTCGTTTCCAAAGTGGCCAAGTATCCGCATATTGATGACTACCGCCGTGCAGTTCAAGTAAAACTTTCTATTTTCATCAAACAACTTCGTTTTGCTAAAATTATTACTTATTTACAGGAACTGGATGAGAAGGAATTCCTCAGCTTATGGCTCGTTTTAAGCGAAGTGCGAAATCGTTACTGCTCGCTTCACGATATCGTCATTAAGAATATGGAAAAGTTGAAAAAGCCGCGCTCGTCCAATGCTGAAAGTTTGTACTAAGTCAAAAGGGATGAGAATGCTATTGCCAAGAATGTTACTGGTTCCATTGTTGCAGTAATTTATCAGAAACGACAAGCGATTATCATACATTTATCGTTACTTACCCACATACAGCAAAAGAAAATGCAACAATTCAAGCGGCAAAAGTAAGAATGAATATGTGTTAGCTACCTATATTTTCCAGACACTGATCTAATCCAAGGACAAATCTAAGAGTATGCTATATTCCACTGAAGAATAAAAAAAAAACAGTCAAACTATTCACAACGTAGTTATGTTACTTTTTCAGTACTGCAAAAACCAACAATCCTTATTATTAGTAAGCAGTTGAAACTTAAGTCGATTGAAAGTTAAAAGATTTGTCTGCAAAGCTGTGTTTTGGATTTTAAATTTCATGATTAAACCTGATTCCCACAGAAAATGGTATCTAATATACATTTTTTTACAAAGGTATCACACCAAAATACTGTATTCACCGCTTTGGTCCCTTGCTGATTTGATTGTATATCACAGCCTTGTGGAAGGAATTATTTCCCGGCGTTAGGTGCTTTTATAAATTTCAGCCGGTTTCAGACAAAATAGGATTAATAATAAGATTTCCCTAACATTACCCTGATTGTTTTTTCCCTTCTTTGTTTACAAAATTAGACACATTCAAAACGACGAATAACTTGTCAAGAGTTTTAGGTCCACTAGTCTGCTGTTCTACGCATAACTGTCCCTTGTTCTATACCATCCTTAGCAGCTTGAAAATCCTTGAAAATCAATATCGCAAGCTTACTTAAAAAAGCCTGAATTCATTCTATTAGAATGCTTTGCGCTTCTCGCGCCCCGATCATCGCTCTAGTTGGTGAGTGCTGGTAAATCTTTTTTTTTTTCAACAATGAAAAAAAAACCTACATGCTGTCATGATTTGTTTTTCATCTACAATTCTGTTCCCTTAATTTATAACTAGTCTACTTGAAATATGCCAAGCCACTACTTGTAATCAGTGGAGGGTAAATTGTGTGAATAAGCTTTTTCTAGAGGCATTTAAAGGAATTTACTCGTGTTCACTGATTCAAGATTTGTACCTACAATTAAATCATGGTCAAGATGATTTTTGCATGCTCTTTCGTTATATAAACCATGAAAATGATCAAATTCACCACGTTCATGGTATTCTTGAGACCATGGTCACAAGAATAATTCCGAATAAGAATAAAGGTTAAATCAACTATTCTTTAAGGTAATTTGAACCATGATCATATTTGGTTAAAAATCACTATACTGTCATAGTCATCCTAACCCTCCATAATGGTAAAATTGACTATTAAACTTTTCTCTGTGTTTGCTAGTAGTAATTTGAAATTCGGTTCGGAAAGTGTATCAGTTTTGATTTTTTAAAGTGATCTGATTGATTGATTTAATTTTTTCCTGAATCCTAGAGAGTTTGAGCCGTTTAGTGGAATACCTGTAACTAGAAATGAGTATAAAAATTAGTATTTTCCATTTTACTACCTTTGTTATCTTGACAGATACGAGTTTACATCGTGTTTCTATTGATTTGCCAAAACAAATCGCATATTTATTTCTGGTATAAACATCTAAAATCGTTAAATTCTTTACACTAATCATTTTTCCGAATACAGGTATACCTCGATAGTACGTACATCAACTTTCTCACTTCAAATTGCAATTGCATAAAAACTACTATTTGTATCTGAAATCTACTAACATCAAACGAAAGATCAACCTTCTGCTCTTTCTTTTGAATGCATAAGAATTCAGATCAATCTCTAGTTTATTTGAAATTGCGATTTGAAGTGACTGAGTTGATGTACGTACTATCGAGGTATACCTGTAAAAGAATCAGGCGATATGCAACCCGAAACTTGCCAGGCTTTATGAACAAAGATCGCAGCGTGGCGTAAATGATTATTTTCATCATCCTTTTGAATACATCAATTTTAAGAGACCTTATGCCTTGTTCAGGCAACATGATATAAGGCTATCTTCATTACGTTTAACTTGTTGATGCTGAACACTTGAATCAATTCGAAATCTTTAGTCTGTCTGAACAGGCCATTAAACTCTTGGAGATGCTGAATTCGTTCATTTCATCACATCATCAGTGGCACCTTTCGACGAGTAGCGGAACTTATAAAATGGCTGCATTCTGTTTATTGAATGGTGTTTGGAGACACACGCTAAGATCATGAAACTCATATGAAGGTTAAGTTCACCCTGGTTGATGTTAAACCAGACGAAACAATATATTGGTAAGAAATTCAACTAAATTCTATCGGTAAATTTGAGTGCACCTTTTATAACATTACGACTGTTTGCAAATAATGTTTCCAAAAATGTTTCTTTCAAAGCATTTTTATTAAAAATTATTCGTTAATACAGGCTCAATTGAATCAACTTTACAGAGCCAAGTTTTCATATAAAGATTGGATTCTGGAAAAATTGCGAAACTTTGTTTTGGGTGTAACTTTTTATCGCGTGGGTAAAAATTAATGAAATTTTGGGTAATACGAGTGAACATTTTTTATCGCGATCTGTCAAGTATTTTTCAAGATGCATTCGAAACAAGAAGAGCTACGCCAGCAAATCTTGGGCGCGGTGATCGATAATCCTGGTCAGTCGCACAGATGGATCGGCATAAGGCTTGGAATCCACCAATTCCACCGTGTCCCGCATTGTGAAGATGTTCGAAGACCATCGAGCGGCGCGCTAGGAGCGGCCGAAAACCGAAAACGGAAATACCAAGAGAGGGCGCGAATGATAAGGCAGTACTTTAAGAATAACCCGAACCTTTCCACCCGAGACGTTACTAAAAAGGTCAATTCGTCGAAGTGGTTCGTCCAGCAGACCATGAAGCGGGCTGGGCTACGTGTTTTTAAGGTCAGGAAGGCACCAAACCGGACTGACAAGCAAAACACGGTGGCCAAATTGCGTGCGCGGAAGCTGCACCGTGAGTGGCTGGTCAAGCCAGACTGTCTCATCATGAACGACGACGCATATATCAAGGCGGTCAGCAAACAAATCTCCGGCCTCGAGTTTTTTGTCTGTACGTCCCACATGGAGGTTCCGGAAAAGTTCCGGAACAGAAAAATGGACAGATTCGTGAAGAAGTACCTGTTGTGGCAGGCGATCTGCGAGTGCGGACGGTACAGCAAGCCGTTCGTTACAACCGGCACCATAAACGGGCAGATTAATCGAGAGGAATGCTTGCAGAAGCGCTTGCTGCCTTCCTCCGCTTTCATCGTGGTCCCACGCTGTTCTGGCCTGTTCTCGCTTCGTGCCATTTCGCCAAGCCCGTAATCGATTGGTACGAAGCGAAAAGCGTTAATGTGGTCCTGAAGAAGGCGAACCCGCCAAATACACCAGAACTTCGTCCGATCGAAAAGTTTCGGGCGATAATGAAGAAGAAGTTGAAGAAAAGCAGAAAAACATTCAAAACCGATGAAGCTTTGAAGAAAAACTGGGAGAAATTAGGTAAGGAAGATGGACAAAGCCTCGCCCAAGGTCTCATGAGCAGTATTAAGAGAGATGTTCGAGCATTCAGCTAGGGTGAGGAAATTCAATAAATAAATTATACCAAAACAAAGTTAATATACAGTTGTTTGGTCCCTGAAAATTTTAAAAGTATCCGATTTAAAATGAATTTTTGGTGATCTTTTTTGTGTGTCTCATTTTTTCCGAGTCCAGTCCAGCATACACTACAGTTATGCTATAAATAAAGTTAGGAGAATTGAACCGATTAATCGCGGCCGCATCGAGGTTAATAGGTTAATAAATTAACGGATGGGAAGATAGGAGGGAATTTGAAGTATGGTTTACATATTTTAAATTCCAAATTGTAAAAAAACTTATAACCATACAATTTTGGGTTTTCTATTGACTTGATCATTTGTGAGTAAGAAAAAAAACACAATCACAGATTTAAAAATAAACGAAAGCTAAACACACATGTTATAGTACGTTCGCACTACTGCTTATATTACGTGATATAGAGTATCTTGATATCAGCAACTATACATCTAGTTTTCACTGGAAATACGTGTCATTTGATATCAAGATACTGTATATCACGTAATATAAGCTGTAGTGTGAACGTACTATTAAACTAACTACAATCTATGGCTAATGTTAATCAAAAACACATAAATGAGTTTCACGAACTCCAGATCACGTGCAGCCAAAATATCTCGAACCGGTACATTGGATTGTCTACCTCGAGCCCGAAAAGAATCATAAAGCTCAGATCTGACTACACGATGCTCAGCACATGACCAAATAATGTGATCTGCGGCTTGGTAACATTCTCCACATTCACAGAGATTGGTGTTGCTCAGCCCAACTCGGTATAAACAACAATCAATATACAACTAGCGATTTGAAATTGGTTCACTGTTGTGATACCTCTTGGTCCCCGTGGCCCGTGGCCCCAAATCTCCTTTACTCCATGTACACGGTGTTCAATAAGTTCGAATACAAGTTTTCATCATTGCGTAGGTATGCGCCATGTACATATTCTGCATTGGTATTGGTGTCAGCTTTAGCTTCATTCATACGCTACCGAATGTGCGCGGTGTTGACATTCTATCAGTTGTTGTTCGTTTGTTACGCGCGATGAAAGAGTATCGGGACTTCGTAATTAAGCGTTTTTTGAACGGTGAGCGACCCGGTGATATATTCCGGCTGCTGAAATCGCATGGGGTCAAGCGGAACTTTGTCTACACGACCATCAGGCGATACCGGGAGACGTCCTCGACCAATGACCGTGCGAGATCCGGTCGGCCGCGTTCAGCGAGGACGCCACGGGTCATCAAGATCGTGAGGAGCGAATTCGGCGCAAAAGAACCGCTCAATCCGGAAAACGGCTGCAGATCTCAACGTTTCCATTGGAACCGCTCACACCATACTCACCAAGGACCTTGGTTTCAGGCCTTACAAAAACGTAAGGTCCATGGCGTTTCGGAGGCTACCAGCAAAAAGCGGTTGGATCGAGCTAAGAGGATCCTCTCTCGGCACGCTGGTCAGGAGTTTGTTTTTCGGACGAGAAACTGTTCGTGCTGCAGCAGCCGCACAATGTGCAAAATGACCGGGTGTGGGCGCCATCGAGGGACAGCATTCCTGAATCCAATATAAACATCCCTCGGTTCCAAAGTGCCGCGTCGGTGATGGTTTGGGGGCAGTATGCAAACGTGGTAAGCTACCCTTGGTGTTTATTGAAAAAACGTCAAAATCAACGCGGCGTACTACAAAACTGAGGTTTTGGAAAAGGTTGTTGCCCCAGTCTCCGAAGCCTCTACGGCGATGAGCACTACGTGTTCCAGCAGGACGGTGCACCAGCCCATACGGCAAATGTGGTTCAAGCCGGGTGTCGGGACAATTTAACCGACTTTCTGGACAAAACTTTGTGGCCTCCCAGCTCCCCGGACTTGAATCCTCTCGACTTTTTTGTTTGGTCCTATATGATGGCGAAGCTGAACGAATACAAGGTCAGCACTTTGGATCATTTCAAGACGGTAATTCTCAAAATCTGGGACGAAATGCCCATGCAGTCCGTGCGTGCCGCCTGCGACGCGTTCGAGAAACGTTTGAAGCTCGTTAAGGAGTATAAAGGGGGTCATTCCAAGAGAAATGTTGTAAACGTTCCTTGTAAACATAGCTTTCAATAACATAAATCCAAAAAATAAAAAAACATGTTTTCATTTTTTTAACAAATTTTGAAAGTGTATCCGAACTTATTGAACACCGTGTATACTGCCAGCTGACGAGTGACTGTTGACGAAAAATAGGAAAAAAATCCACTGAAAGCGATTTCAAAGCATATAAAAAACTCTATGACCAGTAGGTCCCGAACAAATACGATTTTTTTCTTGGCTCAGTCAGTACTAGCACATCGTCCCAAGCTCAATAATGCGCCCCTAGTAATTAACTCACACGAACACACTCTCAAATATTTTGTCAAAATAACACAGCAAATCAAAACAAAGGCGCAAATATTATAACAAGGCGCTGGCTTCAAGGTGTACTTCAAACCAAGGGGTTCTACAAAAGTGAACCAATTTCAAATCGCTAGTTGCATATTGATTGTTCATATGTACGTATATGCTTGAATAAGATGTGTGCAAAGTTTCGTTCTCGGTTATTAACAGTACGGAACTGAGTTCGCCCTTGGTCTACTCTAAACAGCTGTTAAAAAGGTTTGTTGATTCAATCGAGTCGGATCAGGATCCGCTCTGGATCCGACCCAACATCGCTCTCAACTTTTTTCAAGGTCTAACCTGGGTTCACCAAATTTTTAAAATAAAATGTTTAGGTTTACGTCGCAGTGATCAAAAGAGAATGCAGTGGTAAGAATAAAATGCAGCTGCATAAACAAAAACGTTCTTGGTAGTAAAATGATTGAATTTAATGATTAAATCACATTTAAAGTGACAATTTGTTTTGCCTGCGATGGATATTCCCGAACTTTTTACATCCAGCTCTTCAGAAGATTTTGATTCTGAATCGGAGGTGATAATTAACTATTTTCGAAATTTATCTAAATATTAAACTATTAATATCAATGATTTAAACTATTTTATACTGACTTGACTCAGAATCCGTTTTTGTTCGGTAGTTGTGAGTTGGTTTTTATTTGATTTTTTATTTTTATGTTTTTTTTCCGGAGGAGGGGAAAAGCTCATTTTAGGGGAGCCTAAACTTTTTTTTTATAAAATGGGCATAAAACCTCCTCATCTTTAGGCATCAACAGATTACAGTCCAAATGATACAATCAGCTCTTAAAACTAACATAAAATATTCATAATTTCTTATCACTATACTATGCTATACTGACTTATCTAAGTAATTCAAGAAATCTACTTTTGTTACAAGAACGAGACAAGTGAAGACATAATAACAGCGATTGAACACACGACACATACTACTGATCGGCTCATTATAGCCATAATTAGTACGTAAAGTAGAAATACGAAAAAACTGATATGTGCGGAGAGGGCGACGACGAATATCAAAGTTCAACTCAGCTAGCACTGAAGGGCAATCTATATGACACAGAAAAACATCGGACACGAAAGAAGCCATTGTTGCCATTCTGCGAGTTTCGAGAAGATCGAGGCCGATGAGCTTACAACGATCTTCATAACTGGGAAGGTTAAAAGGATCATTCCAAGGTAACCGCCGTAGAGCATAGCGGACAAACTTGCGTTGAATTGACTCTATTTGCTGTATGTCGTTTTGGTAGTATGGAGCCCATACAACTACTGCATATTCTAGTATAGAGCAAACCAGTGAACAAAATAGTGTTTTTAGGCAATGAATATCGGAGAAGTCTTTTGCAGCACGGAAAATGAAGCAAAGGCATTTTGAGGCTTTGGAGGTAATGTAAGCCACATGGTTCTTAAAAGTTAAACGCGAATCCAGAAGAATGCCTAAATCCTTAACTATATCCTCACGTTTCAGGGATGTTCCTGCGATAGTGTAGTCAAATAACTCTATAGAGCGTTTCCTGGTGCAGGAGATTACCGAGCATTTTCCAGCATTGAGGCTCATACGATTTGTTAAGCATCATGTAGAAAAACGGTCAAGTTCCCATTGTAAAAATTGTGCGTCTTCAAGGCAGGTTATTACGTAGTATAGTTTGAAGTCAGCAGCATATGAGAGTTTGAAACACTTGAGTACTAGATTAACATCATTCAGTATAGCAGGAATAAGAAAGGTCCAATATGACTGCCATGTGTGACAGGGAACGGTTCCGATGTTGTGTTTCCAATTTTGACTGCCATAGAACGACCGACTAGGTAGGAACTAAGCCAATCTAGTAACGTACTGGAGAAACCAAGTCCATCGAGTTTAGCTATCAAGATTTCATGGTTGATTTTATCAAACGCTGCAGAAAAATCGGTGTAGATTGCATCGACCTGTTTATGAGCTTCTATAGTTCTGATGATGAAGGATGTGTAGGATACCAGATTTGTGCAGGTGGATCTTTTTGGCGTAAATCCATGTTGAATCTCGGGAATATAATTGAGACAATGGTGCTTCAAAAAGTCGAGAACTATCAGCTCAAAAAGTTTAGACGTGGCACACAAAACGGCGATTCCTCTGTAGTTAGAAACTTGTCGTTTATCGCCTTTTTATGCACCAATTCAACGGAATCGAGAGTGCAGCACTACACCTTTTCAACACAATGGATGGTATGCCGTCAGGACCGGGATTTGAGGAACATTTCAAGCGAGCACAAGCGGATACAATAGTATCAAGTGTTATTAGTGGATGCGGACCAATGGCAGGACGTGAAGGTACATTGGCTAGAGCTTCGGACATCTGATGATGGTCAAGCGTTTCGTCTGTAAATACTGCTGAGAACTGTTCCCTGAAGAGGTCGCTTATGGACGAGAGGTAGGTAGTCCTATCTCCTTTCGTTGTTCGTCGATGTAAGACCAGAATTTTCGAGGGTTGAGTTTTAGTTGAGTCTGCTGCAGGTAGCTACAAAACAATTCCTTGTTGAGCTTTTTGTATCTGTTATTGCATTGTAATATGACCGCGAGTTACGGTTCTTTGAGAATTGTTTAAGAGCAGATCTTTTAGCTGACTTCAGACCTCTTTCTATTTCTATTTCTATTTTTCTATTTTAGATTTCTATTTGACCAGGGAGGATACTTCGGAGTTTTGCAGACGATTTGTGGTGTGAATTGGTCTATGGCGAAGTGTACAATGAAAGTATAAAGTTCGACCGTTGTTTCAATTGTTAAGTTTGGAAACATATCATCCCAGTTAATTGAAGATAAAAAGAGGCTCATTTTGGTGAAGTCCGTTTTCCAGAAGTTATAACGAGTCACTTCAGAGGTAGAGATGAATTCATATGGAATGCATTCATTTACAAACAAGTGTAGGGCTGGATGATGCTGACATGTTTTCACCAATGGAGGAAAAGGGAGTTGGCTGCTTCAAAGGTACTTCAATTGTACTAGGCTCGGCTATCTGGGAAGGTTTGGTGAAAAGTTGCTTGCGATTTTGCGTGCAATGCTTCAACATGGTTTGTATATGCCGTCAAACATCTGTTTTCTGTGGATTGTTTGTTTTTGTGTACGTCGGAATATTGTTTTACTATTTCTTACTGGTTTGTGAATTGTTGTGAACTTGAGTTCAACCTTTATGAATAAAGAATAAGGTAATTAGTCACTCTGTCTCGTTCTGTTTGTGTTTCAGGGTGTCGGAAGGTGTTTATGTGTTTTAACCAGAGATCGAAATTATCGCTCAGCTGGGTGAAAACCATGCTCTCTCTCAAACAGGTTTTCGATGAGTAGCGAACCGTTCACATTTTCATCTCTCCTTTTTCGCCGATAATTCATTATCCTCTCGCTTGCATATGCGAAAATATCTCTCTCCACAATTCAACGAACATTTTTCCTCATGTCACATTTTTCACTGAAAACATGCTAAGATCGCAAACGAGGAGCAAAACCCCAAAATAAGGCCAAGTTGGTGCACACTGGTACCGCCATGGACCATCATTATAGAATTATAATGTCAGAATAAAACAAGCATAAAGACGGGTGCATTTTCAGGTGTCAAAAAGTAAGTGAAAAATAATTATCGGCATCTATGATTCACCGAAAAAGAAACGATTTATCAGCTACTCATGCTCTCCGAAAATTCTAAATCGCCGTTGCTTTTCTCGCGAAAACTGCTGTGAGCGTATAATAGTCTCTCGCTTCTCACATTCTCATTTGCTTCTCCAAGCGGGTGAAAAAGGACGTTTTTCTTCTCAAGTAGGCGAAAATTTCGGTCTCTGGTTTTAACACATCTGCCAGAACTGCAATCGAAAATTGATGCTTACTGGCAACCATGGACCATTTTGATTTTTAACCACACACATTCATACATCATCAGAAGTGATGAGGGTGTTTACATTTGGTGGCCGACTGACTTACCCCCTGGGTAGTATGGAATAAGCTGAAATCAAGAGAATATTTGAATAGTAATAGATTTGTTTGTTAATGCGAGAAACAAAAAACCCGAATTAATCCACCGTTGGTGAGACTGAAGCCTTCTTACACTTCATCATAATTACGAACTCAAATGTGGCCAATATGGAACTGGATACATATTTTCATCAGAAATTCCAGGAAGATCCAGGAATATTCGATATGTTATATATTCAGTTTATAAAATGAGCTATTTGCCAATCTTGAACGAGTTGTTCATCGATGTGATTAAAATATTGACATTAATAGTGTTTAACGACCTATTTATGTCAGTAATATGAAAGCATAAATTACATAAATATTAGAAATTACATACATTCAGTCCATGGAATGAATTTTTAGGCAATCCTTGATTGCGCATATTTTGATTATCGATATGGATTCAAGATGCTTAATCAGTACATGTTCGTTGAAAATTGTGTAGCTATAGTAAAAGGAGACTTTGTGTAATTTTCGCATATACACGTTGCAGTTCAAAACCAGACCACTCGAGCCAATCTATCCTGCTCTAATTCTAAAGAGTCGCATGGTGTGGCTAGTCCACTGTATGTGCTATACAACGCAACAGATGCGAAACAATAGAATGCAAGCGGAATCGATTCGGGTGAGTTGTGTTTTCCGAGTTTGAACTGCAACGAGTATATTTTCATCTCACAATTATGTGCTCTCAGGTATTGTTATTGTCAGGTATTGGTATTGTTCATGAAGGATTATGCAATCACAATGAAACTTTGACCAGTTATTTGAGGGTTTCATAACTTTGATTTGGCGCTAACAAAACAAAAATCGGCACACAAATAGTCCGGTATGTAATCGAAGACTAAATTGTTTGATTACTATTGTAATAGGCCGTCAAGTACAGTTTTGTTCATATCTTCGTAATGAAATGTTCGAATGCAAAAAAATCAATAGCGTTCTATGGGAATGTTGTAGCATTCATTTGCCGTCAACAGAACTGGAATCGGTTTACAAATGGCTGAGAAATCGATGTGACATTACGTGTAACGCACACACACATACATATATACACATACATACACACATACACACACATACACACACATACATACATACACACAGACATGTGCTCAGTTCGTCGAGCTGAGTCGAATGGTATATGACACTCGGCCCTCTGGGCCTCGGATAAAAAGTCGAGTTTTCAAGCGAACTTAATACCCTTCTCTTGGTGTAAGAAAGATTAAAAGATTATAAAAAAAATAATGTTTTTTTAATGAACATAGAAAAATTGAAAAACAGAGGTAAGAAGGGCTGGAATACCCTGCTTAGTGAATAACATTGATTAACAACAAGTGAATAACATTGAAAAAAAAATTCTGTAAAAAAATTTTGCATCGATATAACGTAACTTCGATATAACGTAACGAAAATAAAAATTAAGTTACGTTATATCGAGGTATGACTGTATTGCTTATCCTTTATTCGGGAGGCCACCCTAATTTGTTAACGTTAACTGTTATATATCTTCCTTACGAAAGACTTACGTATTGAAAGTGTTGATTTTGGAATTGTTTCATGATAACGGATTGCATTTTAAACAGCTCGACAAATATTTTACTATGGCTATTTGTCATTTATCAAACTCTAATTATGTTTAAAATAACAACCCGAAGTAAACATTAATTCTATCATTTTTATTCAAGCATCCCTATTCACAAAGCATCTTTCAACATACGCAGCATAAAAAGGCAAATCAAAACCCTATCGCGAAGAAATTCGACACATTTACCCGCACCGAAAGAGCATAAGTTTTTAACACTAGAGTAGTTTGGTGTGTAGAGATGTAAACACGCTCGACCGTCCGAGTTCTCTCCCACATTGCATGCTTGCTGCTTGCGCGCCGGTTCTTCTCACAACTCAACTTTCATTCATTTTGAGTTATTGAGCCAGTGAGGTTTCAAATGTCGAGCGGAATGGACGTGTTCACGTTGATTCGCATCTCATTTTGGCCGCGATAGTCTTCTTCTTAACTCCATTGCCAACGTGTTTATTCATTGGTGTTATTGCTGTTGTTTTCGTTTCGTTGTTGATGCCACTATTTCGAACTCAGTTAACCGCCCCGCGAGTAAATAGCATTTTCTCCACAATACGCGGCGTGGATTCCTTCAGTGTTTTATCAAGTGTTCGCGTATAGTTGGTGGTGAGATTGCATCAGTGATTGCCATCATCCTGAAAAGTTATTTGGTTGTTTTATTTAGTACAGAAGAATCTAAGGAATATACTGAGCGACACGTGGAACACTTTTGCTCGTGCCGAAGCATCGCTCCGAGAATCTAAATGGAAAACAGTGATCGAAGCGGTTGTTTGATATTGATAGAGCTTCTAGTGTATGTCACGTGGAACGATAAGGGAATCTTGTGCCAGTGTATTAGTATGATTGATTGATAAAGATATAGAAAGCATGCAGTGTTGGGCGCAACGCCTATTCCCTGATTACGAATTATGTAATTTTGTTCTCTCGTGATACCAACATTCGTTCGCAAACGTCATGCCTTAATGACAACGGCTGGATGACTGATATAAACTGAAGAAGTTCTAGCGTCACCTTTTTTTAAATGCTCGTGGTTTAAATTAATACACCCTGATGACGGTGACTGTTGTTTAAGATTGCAGTGAGTTTTGCGTGAAAGAATACAGCTGAGTTTCGTTGGAATGAATAACACTAGAGCTAATGTCTATGAATGAGTGCTATCGTACACATTGATTTCTCATTGTTGCATTTAAAAGTTGTTTAAGTTCTCTCATACACACAAGTTTATGGTAGTCAAGGGGATTAAGCCGCACCCGTTACTGTTGCTGCCAGTTGCATGAGTAAGTGTTCATCAATCTTCTCCAACCTCCAGCAGCAGATAGTTTCCAATCGAGTATGGAGTTGAGATTTGTTCCAGCCAATCAATCGACGCTAATGGATGGAGAGTAATCAAACAGTCTCTTAGCATGTCGAAGAATTCTTGCATGTACTACAGACCCGTATCAATAAAGTTTTGTCAAGCGATATAATCGATGCGATGCGAGTTTCACAATCTAAGACAGGGCCTTGGTGGAAATAACGACCAAAGGAATGCTTTAAACTGCTTTGGTAGACGATGATTAAAACGACCGATATGAAATTCAAAGAGAACTTTGATTTTCAAGATAAACCCTCATATTTTATGCATTCCATTATTGTTTATGTGTGGAATAAGTGATTTTTTTTTCATTTTAAGTACAACCATGAGGTTAATATAACGGATTTGTTTGGGATAAATCAGTAGATTAATTTTGTAAAGGATTGAAAAAACAGTTAGTGTGAAAGAAAAATATTTGAAAACCTAAATTCATCTTCTAATAAATTCTACGTTAAAATTCCTATTTTTTCAGAACAGTTTTCTTCAGCAATGCTGTTGTTAAATTGTTGTTTAAAATGACTATGAAGAGAATTTTCGAAGAATAGCTATAAGTTTGCATAATAAATGTTCAATTTGAGATTTCGAATGCAAGTTCTATTTATGCTTAGTATTTTTCGCTTCTCGCGCCATGTTCGAAGTTTTCTGGCTAAGTTGTCATCATCTAGGATGTAAACTACAAGAATCTTATCGCTTAACTTCATAGATCTGAAAATGACAAATATTTTAGACTTTATTTCAAGAAACATTATTTCAAGATTGGTGAGTTTTTCATAACATTTTAAGACATCAAAATGGAATAATTCACATTTTAATGAACACATATTTGAACTGGCAAAAACACGTGCTAGTCTCATACTCTAAAACCTGCTATGAACTTCTAGAAAATGTGTAAACGAGAGTGCAAATTTCCAACGAAACCAGCGACCAGAACGGCCAACACCTAAACGAAGGTCCCCGTCTCTCCGTAAATATTTAAAATTTATTGGTTCCTCTAATGAACCCCTCGAACCATCTCCTGGCAGGCAACGAGTGCGATCAAGCTGTGCAAAGTCGCCGGGATGGTGCCATCTTCAGTGATGCACGGTGCCGTGCGGCATCCATAGTGCGGGTGCTAAAAGTGTGTGAACCTTACCAAGGAGCTGATGCAGAATGCCGTAAAAATAGCGAATCGAGATATCTCAAGCGGTTCAATTGAATTATTCCCTTGTGCACTAGATAATCTGTGAGTGAATTTTCGAGCACACTATTGAAGCGAAGATATGGCGAAGAATGTGTGTTGTTCCTGGCTGCCACTGTTGGCCGTCGCGACGGTGATGTCCATTTCCGCCGTTCTGTGCTTCAACTTTGAAACGCGCCTTCCTATCGTGAAGTATGGAGCGACCAATACGTACTTTGGATATTCGGTAGCTTCCCACTCCGAGCAGCTGAGAAACGGAGACAAAAAGAACTGGTGAGTCCCATGTCATGCGGGTATTTTTCCATATTTTTTTTTGTTTTTCCTTATCTATGTATGATGTATAACCGAACACGATTTTGGCGTAAATTTTATCAGAGAAATTATAGCTTCAAATGATAATGCTATAGATAGTAAAATTAACGCACCTGAATTGATGCGGGTAAGCATCGGAAGTGTTTTGGCGGTGAGCATAAAGGTAGCCTCGGTTGTCAAATATTTAATTCAAAACTGGTGTTTAACTTGGTACGACTTTCTATTGAAAAAGTTATCGTACAAGTGAATAGATTGAGACCACACAGAAAATAATAATCCATATTAACAGACAAGTTAAATTCCCCCCCGCAGTCCCTTCAAATTCCCATATACCTCGATATTCCCTCTATTTCGATCATTTGATAAATCGGTGGAGCCTAGATATAAGCTGAAGACCAACTACCATCACTACATCGATGGAAACAGCTAGTTCACTGCCTTTTTCATTCTCTTATCCTGAATCAATAGTTGGAGCACTAATTCGGTAACAGATCAATTCTCGTCATTAACCGTATTCAAACTAAATGATTTGATAACTAATGATACTAATCTTTAGGATGGTACCTGATATAGGTCTCAGTTCCGAGTAAATTTTTGTTGTTTTTTGTTTTGTCCTATAGTAAATTTGCAAAATAGCTCTCCAATCGGTAAAACTAGGGTATATGTCCCTTGACTAAGCCTACTATGCAGCGGTAGATTACATATTTGATTGCAACTCATAAAGTAATTGATCTGGAAACAACATTCAAATACATATGCATCTGCTTCAATAAGCTTAATAAAACTTCTGTTTTTCTGAAGTATGACAAGTTAAAATTTACTTTTGAAAGACTTTTAAAGAAAAACTTTTAAAACTTTTAAAGATTTTAAAGATTTCTTTTGGGATATTTCTATTATTATTTCCTCAGGCACTTCATTACAATCCACATGCGCATTACACTAAATCAAAATTTCACCCAACAAATTAAAATTGAGCTTATTTACTAGGTTACCTAAAAATTCCCTTAAATATGAAGCACGAAACATTTTTTTGCCAAATTCGGTTTTATTTCTTAACATACTCTCCTGTTGGGTCGATACAGCGAGTCCCGAAATTTTCTATTTGTTTTAACCCATCCGAATAGTACTCCTTCGAAAGTCCTTCAAAATAGCCATCGGGTTCAGCTATGAGCTCATCATTTGAGTAAACTTACCGCTTACCGGTGAGCCAACTGTTCAGGTTTGGGAGCAAATAGAAGTCAGTGGGGGCCAAGGGTGGCAAATACGGTGGATGAGGAGCCAATTGATACTGAATTTCATTCAATTTTGCTTGAGCAATTGAGGATGAATGAGCAGGCGCATTGTCGTGATGATAGAGCACAGTTTTTCACTGCAAAAGCGGCAGGTTTTTCAGGACTACATCCTTCATACAATCCTATAACGCTGCATACTATGCGCCTGTTATGGTTTTACCTTTTTCAAGATAGTCGATAAATATTACACCTTGCGCATCCAAAAACACGGAGGTCATAACCGTTCCCGCCGATTGTTGCGTTTTCAGGCGCTTCGGAACTCTTTCGCCCGGTGAAACCCACTGTTTTGCCTGCTGCGATGACTCCGGTGTGTAGTAATGGATCCAAGTTTCGGCGCACAAACTCCTTCGGATTGCGAGTAAACTTGCTCAAATTCTCCTGAGAGGTTGTAACACAAATGCGTTTTTGGTCCATTGTAAGCAAACGCGGCACCCATCGCGCACAGAGCATTTTCATACCCAAAACGGAATGCATAATGTTGCCAACTCGTTCCATTTAAATACCTAAAGCCTTAACTAGCTCTCTCAATTTCACTTTTGGAGACAATTTGGACATTTGGGCAGCCTTCATTCAAGGAGCGAAGCTCATAGAAAACGGTTCACATTGGCGATTACCAACGCCATCTGTTAGAAATTAAAGGGACTTTTCAGGCAGCCTAGTATGTCCCTTGACTAACCGTAACATGCAGTGGTAGATTACATTTTTGATTGCAACTCATAGAGTAATTGAGCTGGAAACAGCAATCAAATACATATGCATTTGCTTCAATAAGCTTAATATGACGAAAATTCAAAAAAGAAACTTACATTTTAAAGACGAAAACTTTCGATGGATATAGATTAAATGTCGGTCTATAAACACCATATTGGCTCAATTTGTGAATGCACCTTGCCTCATCATTTAGGTTTCTCGTTAAAAACGACCATGGTGAAGAATATATCTATTATATCCTCAGGCACTTCATTTGAAACCATACGCACATTACACAAAAACAAAATTACACACAACAAATTAAAATTGAACTTATTTAAAACACGTAAACAATGATCTAGCCGCCAATCCATATTCAATCATTATTATTGCTAAAATATAGAATTTATTGCCAATGTTTTGGTACAGATACGGCAATTGATGAGTAAACAGCCGAATTTACATACATTACATTAAAAACATACCAATACCAAAGATTTACTGTGAAATAAATGAATTAGGCCATAGAAATAATACATCTATTCTTGTGAAATCATGTTTCATTTTTATCTGTGAACAGTTCATTAATAATGTGTGCCTATATTCTGAACATCAAGGATGAAATACCGGGCATATCAGCTCAATTCAGTCAACCTCAAACATGGATTTTGTACATAGAACAAATTTCTCGGGTATTGTATGAAACATTCATATTGCTTTTTATCTGGTGAAATGCTATCATAACACATTTTTGAAGAATGTACGAAATGGATTTCGTTAAGACCAGACAGTCGAAGGTAGCTTCATAAAACGTACAAATCAGTTTCGTTGCAAAAAACAACGAACGGAGTCGTTAGTGCTACCTTAGATTTTATATTATAAACTAAAATTAATGTGTGACTAAAATGTTCAGTAAATCGAAAATCTCAGTCCAGTGTACAGCTATAAATTGACGAATAAAGTCTCATTTTTTTAGAATACATATGTAGACATTCATATTTCCATCGTAATTTTGTCGATCATCGCTGAATTTATGAAATATTTAAAAAAAAAAGGCCGAATGGAAAAGCTAGGCTGACATTACATACACCTCCCCTAAAACTAGCAAAACTTAAACTCACATGTTTACATGTTCACTTTTCAAAATAAAATAAAAATAAGAAATTGAAATTGTAACTGGCACTTTTTAATACTTTCAGTAGTAATCACGAGCAAATTCTTCAAATTACATTTGAAAGCTTATCTGTTGACTTATAGGCGTTTACTGGTGATAGTTAAAAAAATGTTTCAGGTTTGATTTTTTGTAATTTTTGACAAGTGAAGTGTTAATTTAAATTATTAATGTTTTCCATCTACCAGTCAGAACGATTAGTAAAACACTGATATACCCGTTAGAGTATATTTAACATTCTATAGGGAAACTAAGTTTAACATTAATATGTCTTCAGAGACCACCCTTTGGCCTCTAGAAAGAGGTTACTAATGTTTTCCTACAGAAAAACAACAAGAAAAAAACACTTCTAAAACCGCAAAACAATCATATGCTCGTGAAATAGCTATTAAGTAATAACCGATTGAAGGTTCATTCAATGAATCATACCTAAATTTTCTTAGCAGCACTGCACTGCACAATACTGATTCCATTTTTGTACTTAAACTGTAATGTTGTATGTATATTGTCTTCATGAATGTTTTGTAGACTTTTGTTGTCTTGTTTTACATTGAAGTGAAATCTGGGTGGTCCAATTTATTAGGGAGTTCAATACATCAGCTACAGTACTGAACAAAATAAACTATTCACTTCTAATATTTTCAAACTTCCTTGATTTTCTCCATTTTTTATATAATAAATAGTTTTTAAAAGCATTAGAACAAAAGTTAGCACTGATGTACTTGCGGAATATGTGTTGTTCGAAAACTTTAGTATGATAAATTATTTGAAATGGTCTTTTTTCAAGGGACATAAATTACGTATTGCAAAAATATATTATTTTTAATGTTTATTCTCAACTTGAGTACGTACACTGAGAACAGACATCGTCTCGAGCTTTGTTTTCCAATTTACTGTGTAAATTTTTAAAAGCAAACCGTTGGTAAAACAACGCAACAGTCTAGGTTTCACCAAACTTAAATTGACAAGCTATCAAATCTCGAGGCGGGCAAGTAGCGCTATCAACATACGATTCACCAAAACTAACGGAAACGAGCTGTTATTTTCAAATGGCAGATACAGAAAATTAAACACGGCGGGCACTCTAGCTTGGATGTCTGTTCTCTGTGGTATGTAGTATGACCACCTTGAGCTTCAATCACGGAGTGCAAGCACCGGGGCGTACTTGCAACAAGTCTTGTGATATGTTGAATATTTATCCAGGCCTTTTCCAGAGCATTAAAAAAATGATCGTGGCTAGTCACATCTCTTTTGTTAACGTTTTGATACAAAATGAAGCACTAGTTTTCTATTTTATTCAGGTGCATGCTTTGGAGTCCCCCAGGGCCCTAGCAACCCTATCCTATTTACTAGCGTTAGACAGTATGCAACATATCACGATCCTTATTTGAATAAAACACTGGCTAAACTAAGCAGTTATAACATGTTATAAGCCTATCTTGCAAGATGACGAATTTCTTGTTGAAATTATTTGACAACCGCTATAACATGTTATACAAAGCAATTCCATGCTGGAGGTGACTGGGTTCGATTCCTGGTCTGGTCTAAGCATTTTTCGTTAATAAAAATGTCTCGACTCCCTGTGCTATGATTGTAGGTAAAAGTTACACTGACGCGCGTTTTTTTCTGATCGGCGGTATGCCTCCCTTTTCTGTAGATATCCTGCAAATAGAGATAAGCCAAGTTGGGGTGCCCCTCCGATTGGTAGCCCATCATAGCATTACTAACTGATATTGATTCGTTGATTCCTACGCTCAGTCATTTGGTACCATCCGTGGGGGAGACTTGGTCCTATACCCAATGCTTTCCTTATCTTCAGTCCGCTTAACTACTCGCAATATTTTGTGATATAGTGAGCGGAATATTACAATTCATTATTGTTATTGTTATTGATCAACCCCCACCTTCTTTCTTCTTTTTAGCATTTCGAGCTTATTGCTTTCATAATTCGCTTATAGCTTGCTCTCAACTTGCTCTCAAATGTACTTCCACAGTTATTAATTGAGGGCTTTCGATGCAACCACTTTTGCATTAGTATGATTGTGTGGCAGGTATTCCCAGGTAGTCGAGACATTTTCCGTAGTGAAAAATTCCTAGACCGGACCGGGAATCGAAAATCGAAAAATACTCTATAACCTATTTAATATTATATCTGAAAACCCCAAATTTGGTTAACGCCCATCTTCGGAATGATGTTTCGAATTAACTACCAACCCTTTTCATAATTTTGAGTTCTCAGTGTGTTGAAAAGGCTACATCTAACATGCGGAGGCCATTTTTTCTCAGTATTGTCGCTCAATCTTCATCAAAACGTTGTGCAAATTATCCGTGGGATTTTTAAAAACTCTCACTATATTTTTCTAGGTATTCATTCAATCAAGCGTTTTTTATCATGTTATGTTCAAGACATTTAGTGAATCTTGCTCAGAAATTTTAAGACATTTTGCTAAGGAATGAATTTTGCTAAGCATTTTAACCACAGGATTCAGATTGAATGTTGTTTAGAATTCTGAACCAGCATTAATAATGCAGCAAGTATACAATTATAAGCAAGTTCACACGCTGAGGATTCTCTTATTTAGAATTCTTTACGAAATTTAAGAGATTCAATAATAAGCTGTCGTATAGGTGGAGATGCCAATTTATTTACAACAATTTATAAAATGTTTATGTTATACACCAATAAGAAAATCAAACTAATCAATAGAATGTTCAATTTGCGTGATTAAACACTACAATTTTATGAATCAATATGAAATATTGAACGATCTCACCAATTTTCAAATAAATGGTTCTTTTTGCTGCTTCTGCCAGAACATGAACCAGTCTTTGCCATCCACCCTTAGCGCTACCAAACAAAAGTTGGTTTTATTTTTATTCTGCTCTGGGATATCATTTGGAGCCAAGGTTGTTATCGTTAACGTCCAACATGATCCATGCATTCATTCTCATTGCCATCGCTGACCAGTTGCTGTTCGTCACAGCCGGAACTCAAAAACTAAAACTAAAACAACGGGAACAAATCAGTGGTCATCCTGAAATCTATCAGATGACCAAATCGATCTAAGAGTTTCGTGAACTTCTTATTGCTTCTCGGCTTGAAAGCGAAGATCAATGTCTAAAGATGTTATTCTTAACTATATTTGAATTTACAGATATACACAATAAAAAAAGTTTTTGAATATTACGCAAAATCAGATGCACATAGGTCATTCTATCGGTTGTGTAATGTTATGCCTGGGACAGACATACAACGTACAGCGTTGTACTCCTTTAGTCTAGTACCTGTTTTTAGTACTGGATTAAAGTATTTGACAGTTCTTACAACGCTGTGCGTTGTATTTCTGTACCAGGCATTAGGTTTTCTCGATGTAGACAATAAAATGATGCACTACTTATCGATGTAATTTGGTTGATGTAAACGAGGCAATGTAGCTCATCGAGACAACGTGAATCACTGCGACGTACTACATAGTCGCGACCCAAAGAGAGCAATGTAAAACTTATAGTGTAAATGTAATTTTCAGGTGTTATTAAATTATAAAAAAAAGTGTTTGCTGTGGAAATCAAAACACAAGGATGCTTTTATTCTTAAAAAAATAACACAGATATCTAATTGACAAACACCGAATAAATTCACTCTGGCTCGCTGCAGAACCAAATAAACTGTTACCGAGCATCTAACCCTTACATTATAAGAAATGACATGAGAACTGCCGTATTAAACTAACAACGATACATCCTAGGCATTAACGTAAATTACATTAATCTTGATCATGTCACAATAGACTTTCATTACGAAAGGAAGAAGATATGAATGCATTTATAAAAATGTGAAATTTTACCCCCAGTGGGAATTTGCGGTAGGCGTCCAATGTTTCGAAGGCCCAGCAAGAAGTCTGGAAGAGCGCTTCCGAAACTGAAAACACTATTACCAGGAGCACCCAGGTTCAATCCTGCCATTATGCTTGCCAATCCAGACAACGATGCGACCGATGGCTCTGGGAAGACTTGCCTGCCAAGAGCAGATGCACTGAAAGGACCTTCCAGAACACGATGCGGCCTGGCCACACCTGGTAGGGGAGGCTGTTGTTGCTGTGGTGCTTGTTGGGCTCGGTTCTCACTAGAAAATAGCAGGTTGTACTGAGTCATACTCATTATGATTTCAGCTACTTCTTGGCTAACATTCCCGACACATGCCTGCAAACAAGACAATATAGTGCTCAACGTCTCTGGGGGTAGCTAGGCCGATTTCGGGATCTGTGCGTCGGCAAACTTTCTCATCATAATTTGCGGAAAACGTCATTGGGGGAACTTGGTGATCGTAGCCTCTCCGACTCAAATTCGCCGCTCATAAGCCAAATCGATAATGAATATGAACGCCGCACGTTCAAGAGATTCGATAGGGCTTTCAGGTCTTGAGCCACATCCAGGATACGTGTTAGACGTGATTGATCGTTTTCTCCACGAAGGTACCATTCGCTCATCGAATGATTACCGAGGAAAATTGGGATCAAAGTGGTGAAAGCAGCGCCATGAATAGAATATCCGAACAAAGCTGGATTGGGATCTTGAAGATTTCCGTCGCCTGAGCGTAAAACCCACCGAAATCTACCGAAACACTCGTATAGACTTGATCCGCAAATGAATACAGATCAGGGCTCTTCAAAATCTTCGTTATCAAGGACAGTTGGCCTTCCCCATTAGTCCATCGTTGATAGACACATTCCACGGGGAAGTTCTGTCTCAAGCCACTGACTTGCATTACCATCTTCACGATATATAGCAGCGCCAATCCTGGTCGGTCTTTGGTCAAGAAATCCGAATGATCCAACTCCAGACAGACATCCTTCCAGTTCAAATTCGGAACAACATCCTTAAAGGCCTGCATGAAAATCTCTGACTTGCAGGTGGTATTCTCCAAGGTATAACCTCCGTTTTGACCATCCTTTCCCTTGCCTTCGGGGTCGCTGCCCTGCGGCCAAAAACTGCTTAGTGTCGGCAAATTTATGCTGCTCTCCGAAAGTGACGCATGGGTTAGACACATCGATGAGATGATCTCTGCTACATCTTGGCGGAAATTTAACGGATACCGACTTTTAGCAGATTAATTTTGCAATCGTCAACGGGCGTCGTGAAACCGTTCCCGATTTCCATCACGAGACTTCCCCACGCTGCATCCATAATCGACGAGCGGAGCAACGAATGCGAATTTATCTTCACCAGTTTAGCTGAAAGTTCTGAGTTTTCCGGATACAGTAGCGTATCGAGAATAAACGGTACACGATCCCAAAGGAAGTCTCGACACAGCTCCTGTTGAAGCCCTCTTCGATTAAAGCCACCAACTTGTTTGGATTGATATTAATGAAAGAAAGCAACGGCCGCGATAACGAAGAAAATATCCGGTGTTGTGAACAGACAAATATCAAATTTGTTTTTGAACTTAGTTTGTTACAAATAAAACCGTATCACTGATGTTTAACACACAAAAAGCCGACCCAATTTTGATACCAGTTTGGAACTGAATCAAAAACGAATTCGCTAAGAAAAAGAACAAGTTTGGCAGTGTTGCAAGATTTAATTTTACATAAGAACAAAATGCGATAAAGCATCAAAATCGTGTCATATTTAACATTTTTTGCGGAGTTCTTCATGTGCATTGGTTTTCGTGTAATATTTATGTTTTTAATGTGTGATTATTACGTTCATGCAACTATTTTTTTTCTGTTATAATTTGAAGACATATGTAATATTCCACTTAGTGGATGTTATTGTGCATCGTATTTCCTTGATTTCATCAGTTTTAATACGTTAGAATCAGTTACGTTGATGAATATTGCATTTTTTTTGTGTGTAACTAAGTTATTAATTACCTCGATATCAAGGCACTTTCAATGCCTTTTGTGTTTTTTTCATAGCGATTTTACTATGTTCATATTATGAGACTTAGTCATATAATTAGAAATGATCATCCCTCTTTTTCCACTTGAATAATAACACAGAACAGTAAATTGTGAGAAAATGGGTACGGATAGCAATAAATGTATTCTATGCTAGCGACCTTCAAAACACTTGTTGAGCTGTTTTCCTTGCCTTTCCCACGATGTGTTGAATGGGAGCACCTTACACCAGTTGAAATAAGTTTTGTTTTACTGCACACACCTTTCTCGACCATTGGAGTAGTGTCCCTTCATTTGCACATTCCTTCCAATATGGCAAGCAACTAGGCAGAGTAAATGAGGATGATCGTAAGTAAATAATCTGAAAATACTTGAGAGCAGCTTCGTCACGTTCTCTTGAAGTGTACCAATGTACTTCCATCTTCTGTACCTGTGCATAAGACAATACAACGAACTTTCCTCACTATATTATTCAGCTTAAATATGGTTTAAAAAAAATGGTTGCGATTAGAACGTGTAAACGACCAGGTGATGGTCCTCCAAACAACGAACACATTTCTTAGCTCACCAAAACAAAATAAAAATGCAATACATGCAAAAATAAATTTGGCTGTTTATTGACCAGGCAGTTAATGCTAGCTGATTCCATTCAATTAAACTACTTGGACAAGAAAAAAAACTCATTCGACCGAAAAGAACACACATACTGACGAAAGATTAACATAGCACATTTTCGCAATAACATTTTGAACCAAACAGTAAAACAAATTCGTTGACCTACGCACATTTTCCATTCATAGTTGGTTATTTTTATGGCTCCTATCAATTAATGCTCACGTTTCGCCCAATTTGTGGAACGTGGCTGAACCAGGCACCTACCAGACTCAATTAAACCAGGAAAGGCGTGAATAGCGAAACCACTTCTAATGGAAGCCACAAGCCAGTAACAATTCAAATTTTATGTGCCTGCATCTAGCACCTCTAGCACTCAGCTGAAGCTGATCCATGCAGTAAAACTGGAAGGTATTTTTTCAAGAGCAACGGTAATATGAACACAGTGACGGTGGTCGCTAAATTGTTTGTTCAACTCATCGAAGCTTCCTGAGCTTTGGCTTTCAGGATGTTTCGGATACAACGCCCTTCTTCGTTATTCGTTGTATATTATTCATATTACTCATGGCGATGAAAGATGGATGGATAAAGCAGTTCCTGGGAATCGCAAATATTTGTTCAGCCATCCATTGATCCACCCTTGTTGCTATGACAAACGGTGCACTCAACGGTTACTGGTTATATTGCTCGTTTGACTGTTCGCAAGTTTTCTACGTTAATTGAAATATTTCCATAACAATCGATGTGCCTTGAAAAGGTGTTGTGAGAATAGTTTTTAGTTGATGTTTTTCAACAGACTGTTTTTACTCCAAGCGATTTTCTGTAAACTTTTGCTTAAACATACACAGAAAAAAAAAAATTTTAACAAGCGCGTAAAATTTCCCCTCGTGTAATTCCAAGCCAAAGGAGCGTAAACAACGATATTGTTTGCAATCTTTCATACAACAGGCTTGATTCAGGCGTTATCTGGCTTAAATTTACATGAAATATCCCATTATTTTCTGCCAAATCTAGCATTCCCTTTATGTGCATTAGATAACGCAGAAAATTCAGTGTTTCTTTTTATCTGTGTACCACCATTCACAGTTTGAAAGAAACGTGTAAGTTTATACGTTATCTAATATACATAAATGGAATGTAAGATTTCGCTTAAGTTCGTGAAATATTTCTCCTAAAGTCTGTTGTATGAAAGATTGCAATCGATTTCGTTGTTAACGCTTGCTTTGGCTTATAAGTAATCTAGGTGAAATTTTACGCGTCTGTTAAAATTCATTATATTTCTGTGTTACCAATTTGTCGTCATTACAAATTACAACTAAAATTGTAAAAAATCTGCACACCCACGTTGATAATCCAACGTGGTCCGCAATAAAAATCGCAAAAACGTTGTTTGATGTGCCCAAACGTTTCAGGGAGCGAAAGCGCGTGGGTCGAGTGCCTCAAGGTAAACGTCGTAATGGAACATATGACCGTAAGCTGAACCATAAGGTTTTGAGAACCGTCAAAGCACACCCTGGACTATCAGATAATGAAATCGCACAAAAAAAGCTGCTGCTCACAGGACCGGTCGAAGAATTTGTTTGCGAGCAGGATATCGTTCTTATAGAGCCCGCCAAGTTTGCTTTTATGGACAAATTTGTAAGGGATCATGCAGCTGCGGAGCAAAGATCAAAGTGTTCGTGACGAATAAGACGATGGAATCGAAGCTGTACAAACAAGAATGCCTCCAAAACCGCGTACTTCATTCTCATTAAAGCCCATAAAGGTCCCGTGAAGTTTTGGCCAGATTTGGCGAGCTGCCACCATAGCTGGGAAGTCATCCAGTGGTACCGCGATAATAAAGTAGATTTCATCGATAAAAACGTCAATCCACCCAACTGCCCGCAGTTCCGGCCCATCGAGAGATTTTGGGCAATAATGAAGCGAAAGCTTAAGAAAAGTACAAAAACAGCTCGGGACGCGACTCAGATGACCAAAATGTGGAACAAATGTGCCGAAAAAGTTGACGCCGGAGGTGTGCAGCGTTTGATGGGAGAAATAAAGAAGAACGTGTGAATTTTCGTTAGAAACGAAGAGAAATGATTTGTATGGATTTTTCCTTAAATTACAGTGAATTACCTTTGTCTTGATGTATTAAACTTATTTGTACGTCAATCCGTTACCGAGATACAGATGATTTTATTGTTCCGGATTCTAAATGGACATAACTTTAAAATATATCTCTGAAATACAGAGAATTTCATATAAAAATTCAAGTGATGAGTAATGAAAATTTTCTAGAGTTCAAACGAGAACATTCTAATGCAAATTACTGTTTTTAATAATGTATAATTCTTGAGATTCATCAATGCAATCCATACTTAATAATGAGTCCATTAATAAAATAATCAAAATGTACCGTTGTATAACCAGGCAACGATGGATAAAATTGTACGAATTACCCCTAAACATATTGGAAATGATTCCTGGAAAGTGTGAGCTGTTCAATGGAATACCTGTACCTTGAAAATGAGAAGCAAGATTAGTATTTTCCATTTAACGCCAACTACTTTTATTGCTTATCTTGACAGATACGCGTATTTCGTCTACAATGTGCAGACTTCTTCGTGCCGAGTACACGAATTAAATTGTAATTATAAATGCAAAATACTAATCTTTCTTCTGATTTTTTAGATATTGGAAATGATCTATCAGAAAATTTCCTAAAAATTGAACCTTTGAATGTAACATGCATACATACACTACATTTATTTGTTCAACATTACATTTAGGATAAGACATAACCAACAATAGTACGCCACAATACTCGATTACGCCCAATGCTCGCCAGATCACGCTCCACCTGGTCCGCCCATCGTGCTCTCTGCGCTCCACGCCCTCTTGTGCCCACCGGATCAGTAGCGAACACCAACTTTGCAGGGTTGTTGTCCGGCATTCTTGCAACATGCCCTGCCCACCGTATCCTTCCAACTTTGGCCACTTTTTGGATGCTGGATTCGCCGTAGAGTGCAGCGAGCTCGTTGGTCATCCTTCGCCGCCACACACAGTCCTCCTGCACACCGCCGAAGATCATCCTTAGCACGCGTCGCTCGAAAACTCCGAGTGCTTACAGGTCCTCCTCGAGCATGGTCTATGTCTCGTGTCCGTAGAGGACCACCGGTCTTATTAGCGTTTTACACATGGTGCATTCGGTGCGGGGTGAACCGTTTTAGACCGCAGTTTCTTCTGGAACCCGTAGTAGGTACGACTTCCACTGATGATGCGCCTTCGAATTTCACGACTCATATTGTTGTCAGCCGTCAGTAAGTGATCGGAGGTGGTGACTTCTACCACCTGGAAGGTATACCCGTCTATCGTGGCATTACTCTCAGGGCGGATCCGGTCGTGTCTCGGTTCCGCCTACCAGCATGTACTTTCTTCGACATATAGTCACCACCAGTCCGTATTTCGTGAAAATCGTACCCCGGCTGTTGAGCCCGGCTCGTCGCATTACACCTTTCAGAGCGATGTTGAATGTAGCAATAATCCTTTCGTTTGAAAATGGACTAGATATAAGTAGCCAGTGACACGTAGAATGAACCATAATCATTGAAAATGATCTGTTCGCTAATACATTTTGTGCTCTTAAAAAAATAGGAATGATCCATTAATTATGCTACCATTTATCCAGTTATGACCAGTTTTTAATCCATAGAAATTAAGAATTTGATTCTTAACTAGGTTACTACTCAGACCTTTAGATATCCGGTAAAAATATTGCTGGAAATGGAGAATCGCTTTGGATATTTTTACAGAACCTACTAACCTTCTTACTGTTGATCGGACGTTCCATTAGGACCACCAATGCGACACTATGTTTGCCAAGAATTTCGGTGAAGAGCACTCGTGCACGTATGGAGCTATTAGTTTCATCAGCGCCTGGTGCATGGTCTTCTTAGTATGGTGGTTACCTTTATCAAACCTTGAGGTCTTGAGACAGCCATAATGAAAAAATAATGAAATTTAACAAGCGCTTAAAACACTTTAGAGCCTTCGCTTAATCCAGTCAAAGGAGGCGTATACAAATCGCAATTGGTTTGTTCTTGATGACATACGACAAAGTTTGCACAACAGGCTTGATGTTAGCGAGTTCAATCTGGCTTAACCAGTTATATGTCCAAGATATCCCGATTATTTTATGCCAATATTTAGTAGTCCTTGTGTGCATTGATATCGCAGAGAGTTCTAATGCTTCATTGATCTGTGCTGCATTACCGTTCCGGTAGGTCGCAACTGCAGGCAGTTGTGGCTTGCCTCTTGCAGCTACAGCATGGACTCATTAGCTTCATGCCATTCCAAAATGTTTCTTTTGGCAAGATGCCATTTTATTAGGTCCAGGATAGCGCCGCGAGCGCCATTCTGCTGCGTAGGCAGTGGTAACAAGCGCATTCCTTGGGCAGCTGCTTAAAGTCTTCCAGCACATAAGTTTCATCATCCATTATCACGCAGGAAAATTTGGTCAAATATTCGCGATACAACTTTCGAGCCCGGGTTTTAGCCGTCACATTAGGTTCATCATTACAGTTTTCACCTTGAACGACTTCATACTTTGCCAGTGCTTGGAAGTATGCACGAAAGTTGGGGACATTTTTATTTTTCTAGCCACAGTAGGTACCGAAAGATCTGCTCTCTACTGCAATATTTGCTTCAACTTGGTGGTTGCTGAGATCCATTTTTGTTCCGCTCCTAAACTTTCTGGCTGTTGTCAAACGTGTATCGAAAACTTTAAGAACTTTATGGACAGTGTTTACTGGAAAACCAAGCTTTTTTGCAAGGTTTCTTACTGACTGTTCCTTTTCGCGCTTGTTCTTCTGTCAACGCCATCTTCGATCTAAAAGCTTGTAGTATCACCGAAAAATGCAGTTAAAACGAACAGACATACGTTCACCAGTCTGCAAAATATTTCACGCGTTGATGGAGCATTTCCAGAGATATACGTTTTTAAGGGTGTCCAGATTTTGTCGCGAACAAGCCTTATTCTTTTAATTAATATCTTTTTGAGACAAGCCTTAACATTTATAAGAGACCCAGATGTTGGCAAAACAAAATATATACGATTTGGCAAGCAGTTTGCTCGTGTGTAAAGCGGAACACCACATTCGTGACAACTAAAATGGTCAATGGGCAGGTGTACCTAAACGGATGCCTCCAAAAGCGTCTACTTCCTCTTCTTAGGTCACACGATGGTCCTACGGTTTTCTGGCCTGTTATAGCCTCGTACCATTACTCGAAAGAGGTTTTGGAGTGATGCAGCTAAGGAGGTCAATTTCATGCCAAAGCATCTCAACCCCCCAAACGCACCAGAATTGCGGATAGTTGAAAAGTACTGGGCCATCATGAAGCAGGCACTTCGGAAGCGAAATCAGAGGAAGATATGAAGAAAAAATGGATTGCCACGCCTTACAAGATTTTTTTTGCGGGAGGGAAAATCTGCATACAGACTCCTGAAGAACTCAGGGTGTGGGGATGAGGGCACCAACTCCTCGACCCACTAAAAACCCGCCCGTGCCTCGAGCCTCGGCCCTCCCCAGAACCACCTTTCAGTATTACCTCAGGGAGGAGGCTAGTGTGCTTTACGCACCCACTATGTCTAACTACATAGGTCTTTAGTAGTTAGTTTCGCCGGCCTGACGCTGATTCGATCGAGATGCTCCTGGATCCAAGCAGGGCTCGGGACGTCTGGTGGTCAATCCAGATCGTCCGCGATCTCCCTACCCGACCACTTACGGTTCCTGCTGAACCTCGCGTCGTATGGTCCCTCCTCCGATCGAGAAAGCCAAGGCCAGTACCGGGGTTGGAGCGTCTGGGAGTGTGGCATTACCCCAGGATCATCTCTGTTCCCCATGTCACGACCGCTTACGACCTCTTGCCACACCCCTTATGAGTAGTGTAGAGAAGAAGGTTCGTGCATTTGGATACGGAATTTAATTTGAATAAAACAAACATGGGCAAATATTCACAACATTTTTATTTTACTCCCTGAACGTTTGAAGATGATTGGTTGAACGGGTGAATTTTGCCAAATATTTGTGTGTGTAGCAATTTAATTCCATACATCTTTTACATATTGAACATTTATATAAATTTATGGTCCATATTTCATCATTTATTTGTGATTTGTTTATGCAACATTTTCAATAAATAATAAACCAGGGTTGTCACTAGTCAAATTCTGTGGTCGCAGACGTCAACAAAACAGATGTTAGACGTTAACGATTGTGGAGTTGTTTTATAGATAAATGTGATAAATTTGCAACAAAATGGTTTCGGCATGGGAAAACCAATTTAATTCAATTTATTTTTTGAATCGAATATTCAAACCGTTACGAATATGCACCGTAATCGTAAACTTCCAAGTAATGATTGTAGATCTTAAGACTCGAACTCCAAGGAGCTCTTGGATGACAAACAACACACATTGAACCCAAAATATTATTCCACTTAAATCGCTGGATCCCTCGGAATATTCACTGGATCCATAAATAAGAAACATATATTTTATTACGCTTATAGAACTTACCCGGTGTCTCCACTAGCAACTTTCTGCCACTGTCAAAGAAACACATATGACACATATGTTAGCTGTTTCAGGATCGTATGCCGCAAATGTTTCAATATAAGGAAAATTTCTTAACAAATCTCTTTGAGCCAAACTCAGCACCGAAAAAACGTTTGTTTGTCTTATGTTAAGACAGGTTTGTAGGTGTAATGCTAGTGGAGACATCGGGCTAAACCTTAACTCCTTGACAATAAGAAATTATTAATGTTGATTTCAAGACAGGTTATCAATTAATATCAAGTACATATAAAAAGAATGAAAGGTCTTCTGTTTGTAATTTAGCAAGATGATAAGTCCTTGAGCATGGAAAAGCTAAGATAATAACGTATATTTTATTATTGTATAGTCTTTTAGTATGGAACACAGGTATTTTCTCCCTGGTGCCCAAGCTTATAGGCTCGCTTGTGTTCCATTGCACCTTTACCAACTTAGCTAAAGCAGGACCCAATTATCTTTAGTACTAGTATATCTAATCTATTCTCATGTAGATATAAATGCGTCAAGTAGCATTTACGTATGCTACGTAATCCTTATGATAGATAAAATAGACATTGCCAGAAACAGCTCAATTTCTCCTCCGGGATTTCAGCAATCAGCCCTGGCGTTTGCTCTGTGGTGAAAGTGTGAAGTTTTACTCCCTGGCTCTAATTAAAGTTTATACACCGTCGACCCTCGTAATATGGTGGAAAATTTCTTTCACATACATTGGCTTTCCGAATGACCCCTATCGACTACCCGGTCGGGATGCTTCCCTCTCATACTTCTGTGTCACAGTTTCGTGGTATAAACAGCAGCCGGCTTTTAAAATCGAGTGGAGAGGACAAGCTTTGACCAGATGATATATTACCCTCATCAGAAACCAATCGGTCGCTGTAGGCTGCGGACATGACCTAAACAATAAAGGAATTAACACAATTTCAGCACATCTGTTAGCATGGCTCCGTAAAAGCAAAGCTGCTCCGGACTTTTCTCTTCGTGCCGTCAGACGATGCGTGTGATGCATAGAGAACAATTTAATCTTTGATCGCCAAGTCTGATGCTGGGGCAGACAACCGACAATATTGCTTCCTCTCGCGTCCTGTCTGCTTAAGTCTTTGCTATGTACATATTTTATTTTTACCTTTGCCTCATTCCGAGTCACCAACTACCTGATGATCTACCCGTAGCTTAAAAAATGAACGAAAAAAAAATAAGGAAACCAGAAACCACTATGCGCATACAAAGACACCATCTCTCATATACACCTTCGTGGGCCGTAATCTCCCAGCTATAGCATTTTCCACATCAGAAGCCCGTTGAACTTGAAAGATATGGAAACGGACGAAGATCGAAAACAAGGTGAATCGTGATGAAAAGAAGGGAAGATGAAAACAAAAACGACAACGCTAAACAGCATGCCACGGTTTCCCTCGGTTTAGTGACTCCCGCAAGCAAAGTGGCAACCGAGATGAAGAGACCAAGACTTCAAGACCGCCTCAAGTCAGTGCCTTCTTTGTTGATCGACTAACAGTTGAACGCCTATTCGTTTGGTTATTTGTTGATGCTTTATCGTAGTAGGTAGCTGACTTTTTCATGCAACGGTAGAAACACAGAGAGTGAAATTAAGTGTACACTGGAATATAAATGCTAGCGTGCTAGCGATGTAGTGCTACTGCAGGGCTACTTTGTTCCAATTGATACCTTTTGTCAATATCCAATCTGTTAATCTGTCAATATCCAATTTGGATACAGTCCACTATTAATGGTTATTGGTTAACTGTTTCTATTTCTACCGTGCCACAGAGCGGCCAACTGTGACCTTAATGGGCCACTTGGTCTGGTGGTGCGGAAAGTGCTGCCGTTCGTTCGCGATGCCAGTGCGATAGTGATCTTGGGATCGTCTTTACCCACTCCATCCAGCAGCTTAGGCAAGAGACTTACCAACACTAGCAAACGACTCGCTCTCCTGAAATGATAGCAGAGCTCATTGCGCTACGAATCATAACTAGCCGCTACCCACTACTGCGAGAGGAGGGTGCACTAAGCCGGTTTAAGACAAATCAAATCACCTCGAGTGGCGTCTAACGCCTTCCTTGTTTTCTACGATGGGTACAAAGTTGGAACAGCAACAACACCATCAGGCGGCGGTTCGTAACTCACTTTGGATGGCAGCAGGCGTGCAATCTTGATTTGAATAACTGTTATTGGTCCGATTTTCGTACCGGTTCCCTTATTTTCTCATGCAAAACAGCAGAAGCTACTGCAAACTCGGGCCATAGACGTACAAGAAAAGCGATAAGATTAGGTATTTTTCTGCACCTGGAATGTGCAATGAGATCCATTCGGATTACAACGGAATTTTAATGGTCTACTTTAGACTGAATCATGATGGTTTGGTGGGTGGTTTTTCCATTCCATCTGTTAAAGGTATGTTTTTCAATCAATGATCAAATGGTTCTCCGATTTCCCATGATTGATAAACATCCCCAATTGATTGAAACCACTAATGGTATCATATCGGTGCAATCGATGCATTTTGATCGCCTAATCGGCTTTGGGCACACCTCAAGCACGCGTCAAATGAATATACTCAAACCACAGTCAATAATAGCTATGTATATCAAATTTCCTTCGCCAATAAAGCTGTCAGTTCACCACGCACAAATCGACCGTTTAGTTGGGGTCAGTCCATCGTCCACCCACTCGTCAGCGCGCGAGTCTTTACCGTGGTTGTTGGTTTTGTTAGTTCTCTATGAGAATTTGAGGGAAGCTATGAGGCATGAAATCATATTATGCTAACAAGCATAGCCCATCACTATGTAGGTAGGGAGCGGAGGCACACCTTCACGCTCGCTTGTTTTGTGCTGGCACAAAGTCACGGCAACGGTGTTCCGTGCACGCAATTTGGTTGCACGCATTAATTTCAAGTATTACGCAATGAACCGTTAGTTGCCACCTTCCACCAAAATTATTGCGTTGATCATCACGATTTGGAAGTTTGTTTTTATGAATCATTTTCCCCTGTCTTACTCGGAAAAAAATATCATTCAAAATCAACTTCAACAGCTGTTTCCATTTAGGGCCGTAATATTTTCAGTGATGCGGAAATCGTGTGACCGTAAAAGCTCAAACGCTAATAAGCGTGAAAAGATGCCCATCATAAAGCATTAACGATACGGTTTTCAGAACTGAACATTCTCCGCCGTTTTGCACTGAAATCCAAGGACTGTACTCGAAAACTATGAGAGACAATGATAAGCTTGTAACTGTTAAGTATGTGGGTATTATTTTTTTGACAGAAACTAGCTAAGAGTGTGATGGCATCGGATCAGGGCAGATGCGCCAAAAACTATGTGCACCGTCGTGGAAAAGCCGACTGCATCCCACAGATGGATCGGAAAACACCTTAGATTCCATCATTCGACGGTGTCCCTGGTGATTCAAGGCGGTCAGGCAATCTCAGAAAACCGAAGACAGCTCATCCGGTGAAGGCAAGGAAGGTGTTGAAAATGTTCAAACGTCGACCAATCCTTTCAATCCATGATCCATCTGGTTTGTCGAAAAAAAAACGATGAAAAGTGCCGGCTTCCACGTGTTTAAGGTCAGGAACCTCGAAGACAAACAAAACACGGTATCGAAAATCCGCGTCAGGAAGCTGTACAGAGAGTGTTGATGAAACCGAGGTGTGTCGTGATGGGTGACAAAACTTTCATGAAGGCGGACACAAAACAACTGCCGGGGTAGGATTCTTATGTTGCCGCATCACGGTTGGCCGTTCCTGAGGAGGTAAAGAAGAAGAAGATGGTCATTTTCACCATTATTTTTTTTTTTGGTTTGGCAGGCCATTTGTGAGTGTGGAGAGATGAGAGCCACCACGATGGGTATCATAAATAGGCAAATCTACCGAGATGGGTGCCTCCAGAAACGCTTGCTGCCCTTCCTGCTGTTTCACGTAGGCTAGACGCTATTTTGACCAGATTTGCCATCCTCCAAGGAAGTAAAAATCTAACCGAATGAACTCCATCTTTGAAAGTTTGACGAAAATCCGACGAAAAATGAATTAATGCGGAACATATATGTGAGTAACAACATTATGTTCACATTCTAGCGCTTGGTATCATATGAGCAAAACAAGGCGAAAGTTTCACTTTCACTATGACGCTATTTATTTGTGTGGGCGATCCAACAAGATGGCTCTTGAAGACGACGACGAATTGTAGCTGATTGAGCGACGAAGTATGTCTTTCGCAGATGTCGAAAGGCAGTCTCCGGCATCTTCCCTCATTGACGGAGATTGATACGGACCAGGACGATACCGAAGTGAACGTGCCAAGAGAGGATTGCTCCTTGGTGAGTTAGAGGTTTTCACCGAGCATCATGGTCAATCAGCCGAGTGGTCAAAACAATCCTTTGCTTTTCGATGCAGCAAACCAAAGGCTACAACACCGAATCGTGTGCGGCTTTACCAGACAAAATGGCGACTTTAAGTCGGAATAACAACCCAAGCAACACACTACCGATTGGATTGGTTTCAGTAACTTAATTGTTACTGATTTAAGTCACACAAGAGTTACTTCAACCAATTTGCAAGAAGTGTGCCACTAGGGAGTATAAAAGATCTTGTGGAGGTAACGGGAGGTATTAGAATAACCGTTCTCATCAACTAGCCATTAGATAATAATCTAGAGTATGTTAGCTTTGGATTTAAGGCATTGGATAAGCATACCTGACGAATTCATATTCCTATCCCATATTGGACGAATACCACTCACTAATTGGAAGCTTTATTAACTTTCTGACCTGTTGCACATGAACACCTGTAACTATATGAGCAATTGCGCTTGTTTTTAGTTTCTCCACACAATTTTCCATCATGACGTAGTTAAAAATTATAGCCGGGGGTTGTTTTTTATCCCCACCGTTGCAAAATCATGCTCGCTTCGTCTGCTAGTCTACTTTTCATATCGTACAGATTGTTGTTTCCACCCAATTTTATGTACGTATTTAAAATAATTCTAACCTTCTATTAGGTGCGCAACTAAGTTCCCGCTGTTTAGCAATAGATGGCGCCAATAGTAAGTGCTGGTCGAATGTTGTACATCTCAAGCGTCATAAACCAAGCTCAGACATATGGTAAACAAATCGTTTTGCCAAATCAGTGATTTTGGTTTAGTGTTATATATTTTGGTTGTTTGAAGATATCTGATTTCGTGCCAAATAATAGTCATTTGCGAGAAGTGTTGATTTTCTTCTTTCATTCGAAGAAAACGGCGGCTGAAGCACATCGAGAGCTCCAAAAAGTTTACGGTGATGCTGCTCTGAGTGAAACAACGTGTCGTGATTGGTTTCGTCGCTTCAAAAACGGCGATTTCAGTGTTGATGATCGTCCGCGTGAAGGAAGGCCAAAAATCTGCGAAGACTCTGAATTGAAGGCATTGCTCGATGAGGATCCGTGTCAAACGCAAGAAGAGCTTGGTTCAGGATTAGGAGTTTCCCGCCAAGCCGTTTCTAAGCGATTGCATGCGTTGCGTATGACTCAAAAGCAAGGAACTTGGGTTCCTTACGATTTGAAGCCAAGAGATGTTAAGCGTCGTTTTTTCGTCTGTGAACAACTGCTCCAGCGGCAAAAAAGGAAGAGTTTTCTGCATCGCATTGCGACGGGTGACGAAAAATGGATTCATTACAGTAACCCAAAACGGAAACATTCATGGGGACTGCCCGGGCATGCTTCAACATCGTCGCCTAGGCCGATTATTCACGCTGCAAAGGTTATGCTGTGTATTTGGTGGGACCAAGTTGGTGTTATTTATTATGAGCTGTTGAAACCAAATGAAACCATTACCGGGGAACGGTATCGAACTCAATTGATGCGATTGAGCCGAGCACTGCACGAAAAACGGCCACAATACGAGCACAGACACGAAAAAGTGATTCTTCAGCATGACAACGCTCGACCTCACGTTGCGAAACCCGTGAAACCCTACTTGGAAACGCTCAAATGGGAATTCCTACCCCACCCGCCATATTCTCCTGATATTGCACCGTCCGATTATTATTTGTTCCGTTCGATGGCACATAGTCTCACTGGTCAGCAATTCCACTCATATGATGACATCTCAAAATGGCTTGATTCTTGGAAAGCATCAAAAGACGAACAGTTCTATCGAAATGGTATTCACGTTCTACCAGAAAGATGGGAAATGTCGTAGCTAGTGATGGGCATTACTTTGAATAATTCGTTTGTAACCTATGTTTTCAAAATAAAGTTCCTTTTTCACCAAAAAAAATCAGCGAGAACTTAGTTGCGCACCTAATAACAATCTTATTTTACTGTTTTTGTTTCAGAGTTTACTAACATTTAATACTTCTCCATCCCTAGTTTTATTTCAACAATGTTTTACTCTAGAAACGCGAGTGTACACAAAGAAAACGAATTGCAAATATTACTACTAAATTTGTATCAATTGGTAACAGTTCTGTAATACTGAGTTAAAAGCATGCGAAAGTTTGTTTAAAATAGCGTCAAAGCCAGATAGAAAAACTCGAGAAAGTATTTGAAAAACTTCTCACTGATAAGTTAATATTTTATCTTTATTATTTTAACTCTGAATAAACTCAAAAGATGTTGATTGGTGGAGCAAAACTACGATAGCGGACGCTTTAATTCAGCCGTATTTAAACCAAACAACTTAATTTTTATACATATTAGTGTATGTGTGGTCCTAAAATCGAGTTTCGTGAACAATATATTCTCATACAAAATAAAACTCTATTTATTTCAAATCGATAATACAGACTTTATTGATAACTTTACCCATTATATGGCAATATAATACTGATCAACTACAGCATACTTTTTGGAATACCACCGCCTTTAACCTTCTTGACCAGCTCCAGACGTTTTCCGAAACCGTCACAGGCGGCACGCACAACTTTCATCGGCATTTCGTCCCAAATTCGTTTGATTACGGTTTAAAATTGGTTCATATTAGACGCCCTGTGGTCATTTACCTTTGCCAGCATGTATGACCATACGAAATAATCCAAGGGATTCAAATCTGGTGAACTGGGAGGCCATTCATTCTTGTCCAAAAAGTCGGTCAAATTTTCTCGGCACCAGCCCTGAACGAGATTTGCAGTATGCGATGGCGTTCCGTCCTGCTGAAACACATAGTGATCATCTCCAAACACCTCTTGTACATATGGCTTGACAACTTTCTCCAAAACTTCCGTTTTATAATATACGGCATTCACTTCAACGCCTTTTTCGATGGAAACCAGTGGTAATTTGCCTCGCTTGCAAATTCCTCCCATTTTACGTACAGAGCGCTGTGATTTTTGTCTAATCCGTTCCCTGACCACTTAAACAACTCGTACAGTCCGCACCGTACGAGTACGACCGGATCTCTTCCGGTTATCCAACGAGCAGGTGTCACGGTACCTTCGAATGGTTCGGTACACAAAATCCCGCTTTACTCCGAGGTTTTTCTAAATTCTGAAAATAGCGCCCGGGCGCTCACCTTTCAAAAAAAAAATTTATCACCACAGCACGAAACTCCTTCATCGCTAAAAGCGTTTGTATAAACATAGTGCAAAACTACACCAACACATACGTGAAGCATGTTGAGTAGTTGCACGACACTAATGCAAGGAAAAAGTGTATGAGAATATATTGAACACGGTGTAAATACAGCTGAGAAACAGCGATTATAAATGGAAATAATTCCACTGCTCCACCCTATTTAAAAAAAATAACGATATTATCCAATACGTGGATGCTTTTAAGAGTTGTTATTGTGAAAAGAACCACTGTGTCCTCTTCCATAGCGAATTAAATAACTTGTGAGTGGCCCCAATAGCATTCTTACTGTTGTTTAAGACCGGTGCCAACATATGAATGGCTTTAATGTGCATCTCTGTACAGAGAGTAAATCGGGAAAATGGTTAAATATCTTATTCGTTGCGAACTTCAGTTGAGTTCGGCACACCGTTTTCCAAGACGGATCTCGCTGCGAACGCATCCATTTTTTCCAACATCCCAGTGATTTCTCGTCGAACTGCAGAGGATTTCTCGGCTTCTAATAAGGAATTCCCTGCTTGGCCTGCGTTTGGGCGAGGCAGGCGCTGGTGTTTTGCCCATTGAGGATGTATGCTGGTTCCAGGCGTCAGCTTTTGGTTCTCTGGGTAGTGGCTGCTGATCTAGCGGTAACGGAGTAGCGGCCACGGGCGGTCAGTCGTGCTCATGCTCGTTTTTATATTCCTGTACTGTAAACCCCGTACACATCTGCTTGAACCCAAGAGCATTCATATTTTCTGCTGGTTTAAATCGGTATCAAAATTTTAATTAATTATGCTATACATCTTCGGTCAACCGGATGTCTGGAAAATAAACCGGAAACAACGTCTAAAATCTTATGGTTATCAAAATGAAAAGCCTACCCAAATTCAGCATTCCGTTTACCAAAACGAACCATGCTGCTAACCCTACCCCATATATCCAACATCCCAGTGAGTCCTCGTGGAAGTGCAGAGGTGTTCTCGGCTTCCATCAAAGCGAGCTTCACCTCAACATACTCCTACCCTATCCTTATTTGACCTGCGGCCGGCGCTGGTATTGTTTTTTTTTTTAATTCGAGATCGCCAGTTTTTCACATTGACAAACATCATCTGTTGGTTCTCTGTGTAATTACAGCCGATCTGGCAATAACAGAGTAGCAACCGCAAGCAGTCAATCATGTCCATGCTCATGCTCATGCTCATGCTCAAAAAATCATCTGTACAATGCTCTTGAGTTGCGTACAACTGTACAACAAGCTTGAGTTACGAAAAATGCCACATTATGCAATTATTTACCTGTTGTGCTGTTTTCGTGCTGAAATTTTTTCTTGTTGCAATTTCTTGCATAAACCATCATTATATATTTTCTAATCAAATTATGATCATATTTTGCAGCCATACCAAATTAATATAGAATATTTTAATCTATGGTAATTGTGAAGTAAGTTGATTAATTTCACCACACAGATCAATTTTACCAAAACACCGGCTATGTCTTCGATTATTGCTCTTAGTTGAAATATTTGTCAGAATGAATAACAAATGTTCAAGTTGAAAAATTTATTAACCAGGCAATTCGATGCTAAAGATGTGCGATCAGTAAAAACCTCACACACCATGTCTGTGTCAGACTGCGTCAATCAATCAATTTTGTTTATTTTTTTATATTTTTCCTTCTTCTTCTGATACAACTGACACAGAAAAGGAACTTCCTATACAGTAGAGAACTGATTTGCATTTTTGCGAATGGCTTACCCGTTCGATGTATTGGATCGGTTAATGGTGATTAGTGGTTGTGAAACTTCAAACATGTCAAAGCGGAAGTATACATTAAGCAAAATAAGTTGCGTATGACTAACTCACTACTAAATGACAAGCTCAATTATTATGATCAACACCAATTGCTGGAAGCTAGTTTGAACAATTCTATATTTATAAAAAAAAATCATAATCCAACCATTAATGAAATTAAACAGGAATCTGATAATCACAGTCGTTGAATAGATATATCAACAGTTTCACATTATGCCTTCCTCTATAATTCAGAATTTTTCCAGGCAGTTCAGCTAAAAATGGAATGTTAAGAATGTTCTCCTGAGGACATATACACGAGCTGATGACTAAAGCTATGAGCATCATTTTCCAACACCCTGCAAACTGTTTTCCTTTGCCTCAGCATGCAATAGGAAATGTCGATTTTTCATATAGAACGAATTTTCAACTGACTCATCACCTCGCGCCCGATGACTATTTTATCGGACTAGCTTTCAGCATCGCTACCGACATCATTTTCTAGACATATGCCAATCTGAGTAGTTTGGCCCACTAAAATTAAATGAACAGAGTAGGTAAACACCCGACCCGATCTAGGGGAGCAATTTAAGAAATTGACCTCCCGCCTATCTCCATACACTGACTGAACAGCACACATCGTTGTTTGAAATTGTTTGTGTTACATCATTTTTATATCTAAACATTTGGATATTAAAACGACACAGCAAATTAAACACACACACACAAAAAACTGGAGCTACCAGACATAACAAAAATGCTGTTGCTAATGAAGCGAGCGTTTATTGCATTAAAAACAGTAAGGAGAGACTCAACCCATTGTACCATGAACAAGCTGTGTTTTTGTTAGACATGTACGACACATCGAACAAATGTGAGTTGAATATCAAGTTTAGCTCGTTGCTTTTGAAACTGTAAAATAACCCACAATGTCTCCCTCTTTAATGGTTGTTAGGAATGATAGTAAAAAATCCACATATACTCAGAACAAAAAAAAAATACGTTAGCGAAAATCAACTCAACATCACAGCACTCGCTACAAATTATCAATAGGTCAGCGTTGATGATTGAAGGGCAACACAACTAAGATGAAGAAGAAAAAAAACTGTTCAAGGGTAACCAAAATGTGCGATCTCAGTATTATGATATCATCGTAACTGTAGAACGAACGTGTTGTTGGCTCCCATACTCTCACAACCTCGGCTAAGCGTTTTGAATCTGCATGATGTATGGATTTAAACATACGCGAGTTTCCCTTCTGTCACGTTCATGGGGTTTCACGATGATGATATCACTTCTTTTCTTCTAATAGGCGCCAGTCAACCTCTACTTTCGCCTTCAAGCTACAACAACATTACACCCTATGTAAGATTGTCATTGAGGTAGAGCAAAGCAGCATTCCTGAAGTTGAACAAATGCTCCATTTGAAATATTTCTCCTGGTTTGAAAATACGCTGCTGCTAGGAAGTGCTTAGGCATGATTTCCTTTACACAAATGTCCCAAAAGAGCCTGAAAATAAGTGGATAAAGAAAGTATTCATAAGAATAACAGTTGTTATACTTAGTTGACCATTTTTACCTATTAGCTGGCATTTATGCCGTTAAGCTCAAACGCGGATCAACTACTGGTCTGCTAAATGTTTACAGTTCATCGTGTTGATCGAGTCCTACCTTAATTTCGAATCATACTGGAGTTTACCACCGTTAGCGGTTTAACGATATGTTTGTTTTGAGTTGTGATTCATTGAGCTGGGGCCCGATTTCGGGTCCGATGCACTGGTACTTCCTAAGCGAAAAAATAAATTTCTCCTTGACCATTCACTTCCGATACTACTGAAGTTTAGCAGCAAACCCGTTATCACTATCATATCATGCAAAGGTAAGCAGACGGGTGAGGGGATACATTACTTAAAAAAATATTCGCGGTGATCAATATACTCAGCAGAACATCAAAAAAAAGTAGAGGGACGGCTAATGCAATCTGTCAGATAACGTACTTCGTCATTGTGGGATACCGAACGACAGCTGATAAGTCGTTTTTAAAAGAAGGCTTTCTACCAACCCATGAGTTTTATAGAATTTCAAATAGTGTTCCGATCGAAATTTTGTCAAACAGTAATGTGTGTGAATCGATCAAAGTTTTTAATAATAAGTCAAATTCTTTTTCTTTTTCAAGTTCAGCTAATACAGAATACAGAAGCAGTATTTAGCTAAGCTTCCTTTTTACCGAATGCGAATTGCCGAGTCTTTCGTTTAACACCTGCCATAAGATTTTGTACAGTCTCCTTGTCCACTTCATTCACCGCAGAACGGCAGTATGCCTTGAACTGTTTCTCGCTCAGAACAGCTTTTTGAGTCTTCTTAAAGTTCCGCTTGACGATAGGCCAATATTGTTCGATTGGACGGAGCTCTGGCGTGTTGGGAGGGTTCTTGTTCTTGGCCAAAATAGAACGGAACAATTATGTCGCTTCAGGCAGTAGACGTTTTTGTAGCCACTCGCTCAGATAAATTTCCTGGTTGACGGTTCCGGTCGCAATGTAAACGTTGCTCTTCAAGCCTCAGTTACAGTCGGCCTGCCACACCAGATATTTCTTCGCAAACTTTGACAGTTTGTCAGTGTGCTTGAAAATATCTGCCACCTTTTTCCATCCGGTTGCCAGGATGTCCTGTTTAAAGTCTGCCTTGACGTAAGTCTCATCGTCCTGAACCACGCAATCAATCTTCGTCAGCATCGTCGTGTACTACTTTCGCAATCGTGTTTTGGCCGACGTGTTTTGTTTATCGTCGCGATTTGGAGTCACCACTTTCTTGTAAGTCGAGAGTCCAGCTCGTTGTTTAGCTCTATCCACGGTTGAAGGCACCACTCTTAGCTTCTTTGCGACATCTCGGACGGAGAGGTTGGGGTTCTGCTTGAAACAGCGGGCAATTCTTTTTGTCGTCGCTGTGGCTTCCGGCTTTCGATATCCCCCCGATCCAGCTTTCCTGGCTGTCGAAAAACGTTCACCAAACACTTTTGATACGTTGGTTATAGTTGATTTAGCCACATTCAACAATTTCACCAACTTGACGTGAGATTAGTTTTGATTTTTTCCATGCACATGCGAAATTTTAATGCGTTCCTTCTCTTTCTTTGACGACATTTTGATAACTGAAATGCTAATCTCAAAATCAAAATTGAGGCAGCATCATCATACACGTACAAATATTCAAAATGACGGGTGTGAATTTTTTTTTAATGCACTATGAATGGAAATGCATCAAGTTTAAGGCGACCAAATTTTGATCGAAACACCATTTATGAATGCAGAAAATTTCGAGGAATATGGATGTAATGTCGGTCTATAAGAACTGAATTAAGTCTATTCATGTGCAACTTCTTCTCGTCCACTAGATTTATTATTTAATGCATTCTTCGTACGGTTGTTTTTTTTTTCATTGTGATTTTAAGTGTTTGCTGTACTGAGCACAAAATTACACAAAAAAAATTATAATAAAACTACTTTGAAACACTTATGTGACATATTCTACCATAATGGTACATCGTTTTCGCTCATCTCTGTTCATTAGCCCTTCAATCGCTAAAAATAACTTAAGAAATATTAGCATCATTGACATTCAGAAGCTCAAACTTGATAAAAGCAACAAAAAAACATTCACAAGTTAATGTAGTCCAAAAATGTGATCGCTGATTTCTTTTCATAGTGTTTACATTTAGAAACTACTAAGAAAAATTGATCAGATGAATCTGAAAGGGTGTCTTACATCAAATTGCAATTGGAAAAAACGCTGTTGAAAATTACCCATTGGGTATTTTCTCTTGAAAATTTGAGTAGATGTAGGTTAGAGATTTGTTGTTTTGCATTTTTGAAAATGTGAATTTTTCCTAAATTAGAAAAAATTGCGTCACCCGACAAGTAACGTCGCGAATTGATTTTGCGCAATTTTTTAATCGTCAACCCTCTCATCGGGACATCGGAAAACCACTTGGAATCGTACAGTCAACGGTGAGTCGTGTGACTAAACTTTACTACGAAACTCTGAGCATCGATCGAAAGGGGAAATGATGCCAGAATGGATGTTCTATTAGCGATCAGGATATCAAACGTTTCGTAACAACGTTCAAGCGGAACCCCAATGCTTCGTTAAGGGATGTGGCCAAAAAGTTGAATCTGTCCAAGTCTTCCATGGATGATGAGACTTACGTCAAGGCGACCTACCGGCAGCTATCGGGGCTACTATTCTTCACCTAGCAGCACAAATTTGATGTTCCGGAGGAAGTAAGGAAGCAGAAACATTCAAAGTTTGCCGAATACTTGATTTGGCAATTGATCTGCTCATGTGGCAAACCGAGTGCACCGTTTGTGAACACCGGGACTGTAAATGGGTAGATCTACCTCAAGAAATATCTACAGAAGCGTCTGCTTCCTCTGTTGAAGCAACACAAGGGGTCTGGTATAGAATTTGGACGATATAAATATGCCAAAAGCTTGCTAATGAGTTATATTTTATTGTCTGAAAGTTTGAAAAGCATCGGTCAATAAGGTAATTTCCATGATACAATTTGATGTGGGACACCCTGTAATTTCCTCCGCCACTTTAAAAAGAATAGTGGATAAACATGACCACAAAGCCTTTTGAATGTATTGCTGAGCTAACGGAACGAAGTTCATATACAAGTCAACATTCATCAATCTTAAAGCTTTCCGTATATTGGTCCTTCATATGCTCCGTAAACTGAATTCGTTTCAAATTCACGTCTTCTACAAACTCATTGTTGATTTCAAAGATGACTTGTTCTAACGTAATTTCTTCAGTAATACGTAGAACTCTGTTATCACTCTATTTCTTCCATGGAGATCGTTTTGTTGAGACTGTAGATGATCAAACTTTTCCTCCAGAACATAGTTCACAAACATTATTCTAGCATCTCGAATTCAGGGATGCGTCATACAACACAATTTTCATCGTAGATAATTTCTTGGGCATTCAAGAAAAATTGCAGTTGGTGTATTTTTCGCAAAGGCATAGTTCCATAGCGGTTTCCTTCGACAGTAAGACAATTTCGGGGCGATACTTCCAAAACATTGAATATGCAATCTGCTGTTTCGGTTTCTCCAATCAACACATGGCGTATGCTTCACTAGGATGCATCATGCGAAAATAATTGCCGGCACATTGTCTTACAACAATAAAATTGTTTTTCTCTTCATGTAATGCCGTTTTGCAGCGATTTCGGCCTTCAATCGCTTCAATAATGCACAGTAATGCTCGCTGTTGATGGTTTTATTCTTATCGAGGTAGTCCACGAAGAGTATACCACGACAATCCCAGAAAACCGACGCAAAAATCTTTCCGACCCATTGAGGCCGCTTCGGAGCACTCGTGTCGGCTTTAGTCCATTTTCAGGCACTCATTCGGTTCGCTGGTGTGTAAAACTGGTTTCAGGTTTCATCAACAGTTTCCAATCGACGTGAAAAGTCCTTCCGATTCCGAATTAGCAAGTCTAAACACTGTTTCGAAGTGCTCTCGCGTTCGTGTTTTTTTTTTGTCAGAAGTGGTAGGATTACTTTTTCATCTGTAGAATGTCGCCTAAAATATGGCGTATGCGCTCTGTACTAATCTTTGTGGCATCTGCTAGCTCACGCAACTTCACTTTCCGGTCAGCCAACACCATTTCATGCACTTCTGTAACCGCATTGGAGAAGCTCCGCAGCAGACCTGATCGGTAGTGGAGTTGCGTCCATCACGAAACTGCATATAGAAATCCCAAGGAAATAAACTGGGATCAGTATGCGCTACAATTGAATTCGAACTCAAACTCAAACTTGAACTCAAACTCAAACTCAAACAAAAATATTGAATCGGTTCAACATTTAGAATCCTTCTCTCAAGAAATTAACGGAGTGATTGTTAACTCCTAAAGCGTGTCCACAGTTAATTTGCATCACTTTCAATATGCTGTAACATTTCTCCCTTTGAGTTGATTTCAACAAAATTTTGGGTGAAATTACCTCAGCGTGTATTGTTTACACTGTGTCTGTTTTTTTGTGATATGTGTCGTAGTTTCAAAAATGGATTCGAATTTCTTTCCACCCGGCCATCGGAAAGCTGTTGAAAATTCATCAGTCTACAGTGTCTCGTGGCATAAAACGTTTCGGGGAACGTTTAACTGTCGATCGGAAGAAGGTAAGTGGTAGAAAAAGTACTGTATGAAGGATCTTTTATACGTTAACCCAACTGTTTCGTTCGGGATGTCACGAAAAAGCTGCACTTTTGTTTTGTTTTGACCAAAAGTTTCGTGCAGAAAGGCAAGAAACGAGCCGGGCTCCGTTCATTCAAAGCTCAGAAAGCTCCAAACCGCAATGAAAAACAGAATAGGACAGCTAAAACATGTGCACGTAAGCTGTACACACAAATGTTGACGAAACCACACTGCTGCATCATGGACGATGAAACACACGTAAAACCGGACTTTTAACAAATTCCCGAAAAGCAGTATGTGACTGCGAAAGACAAGTTCGATATTCCAGAGTCTCTATGGTAACACCAAGTGTCAAAGTTCCCCAAGAAATTCATAATTTGACAGGGGATTTGTTCGTGTGGTAATAGGAGCAAGCCTTTCGTGACAACTTATTTATTTATTTATTTATTGTTGTTGAACACACAACGTTCCTACAATTTTTTGGCTGGACCTAGCCTCTTGTCACTACTCCAAGGATGTTCTGGAGTGGTACAAGACGATTGGTGTCAATTTGTGCCGAAGGATCTTAATCCTCCAAACTCTCCAGAGTTGAAGCCAATTGAAAAATATTGGGCTATAATCGAGCGCGAACTTCGTAAGCATCCTCAAGTTGTCACTACAGAACAGGAAATGTTGAAGTCATAGTCGCGGAAAAAAATGACGCTTCATTCCGTGGTGGAATTCGAAGCTTGAGCGTCTTAGGAAAGTCTCTCGTAAATTGTTTAATAAGGCGAAGAGCAGCTCAGATTGGAGTCAGAATAGAAAAGCTCTCACTGAATACAATTTGAGATAAAGAAATCCAATCATATCGGTGTGGAACGATGTTCCTTGCAGACTTTACGACAGTCTAACAGATAAGCTTAAGGCTAAACTACATCCCATCAAAATGGTGGTCAGTAAGTGTTATCTTTATACCATAAACTGGTAAGTGTGATAAGACAAATCCAAAATCCTTCAGAGCTATAAGTCTTTCATCAGTGATGCTGAAGACTATGGAAAAGGTTTTGAAGGATTATGTCGAGTCAACTTGTATGCAAAAGTATTGTTTGTCATATTGTTCAGTTTGCTTATCAATCTGGTAAATCAACATTTACAGCGCTTCATACGCTAGTAGAGTCGAAAAATTTATGTCAGTAAAAGAAATAGCACTTTGTTGTTTCTTGGATATTGGAGGAGCGTTTGACAATAGATCTTATTCCTCAACAGCTAGAGCTATGAAGAAGAGGAGTTTTAACACTATCATTGTCAACTGGATTCATACTATGCTTGCAAAAAGAGAAATCACTTCTGAGCTTGGAGGAGTTTCTATTAAGATAAGGGCAACAAAATGTTGCCCCCAAGGAGGAGTACTCTACCCACTTATGTGGTCCTTAGTTGCAGACGATCTTCTCAGAGGCTTAGAAGCGAAAAGTTTTGATGTTGTAGGCTTTGCGGATGACATAGTCATCTTAGTAAGAGGGAAGTTTGACAATTTATAATGAGGTAGAATACAACATTATTTAAAAGTTACCAAATCTTGGTGTATGAAGGAGAGTTTAAACATTAATCCATCAAAAGTAGTAATTGTACCTTTCACAAGAAAGAGAAAGTTTAACCTTAAAGCACTCGAGCATGGAGGAGAACACATTCAATTTAGTGAACAGGTTAAATACCTATTGAACGATGTAATGAAAAAGCAGGATTCGGTAGGACGCAGCACAGCGAAGGACCTTTTAAAATGGATAGCATTTGCTATTGAGAAGACTTTTGTACATGCGGGAAACATCTTGAAATTTTCATAATGAGTGCAAGTATCGTGTATCACAGTCCGAATTTTAATTAAGACTCATTTCATCATTATCTTTCTGTGAACATATTATACGTGTCAGGTAACACATGGCACTCAAAAACTTCTATAGCTCACATGCAAACGTGATTTGTATATAAGAATCGTGCTCACCACACGTCTTTTCTAAATATTATAACCCATGAAACATGCAGTTCCGTTTCAGAAAAGAAAAACACCCGTCAGATAGTAGTTTTCTCGCTTCTTTTTTGTTGGGGTAATGTTAAATATGATCACAAAACACATATCAAATGCTTGCGGCGCAGCACTGCTAGTACCAACTGGATCGTATGTGGAGGAGCGACTGGATCAACAAAAATCCTCATCCCTCGTAAACGACTTCCACGTTTTCCCACAGAGACCGCAAGACAATGCCGCTACCACTGACTATGGTCGGCAGTCTCGGTATGGATATAGATTGGCAGAATGAGAAATGCGTTATGCTGCACAACGAACGACCGGCACGAGAGCTTCGGGTTTTCATCACAAATCCGGGAGTGAGGCGTGTGCATAGGTCTCCCACTGCATAGTAGAGGAATGCAGATTGTGCCACAACACTGCTCATAGATGGATAACGAACGAAAGGCAAAGTAAACCACAAGACATCTGAAATGTGACGGCTGGCGTGGAGTTCGTTGTGCATTCTTTGAAAAATGAATAAACACTTTTGTTTTGATTTTGTTCACCATAAAATTTAATAACCTACAACCGCAGTGAGGTTTTGAAGGGTAACAAAGGAACTGCACGTGGTGTGGAAAGACAACTGATCACAATGTTCGAGATATTTTTGTGAGTGTTGTTGGCAAACATTTCACTACAGGCAGACTTCATAAATCCTAATTTACATTGTATGAGAAATGTATAATTATAGACTTCATTATCATTGTTTTTAGAGACCGAGTCAACCCACAACTGTAACATGATAGCACCACTATCTGATAGTGCAATCATTCTTAATCAGATGGAATTTCGGTGTGTGCCAAGTTGGTTCCGCAATGTTTTCCAATTGATGTTTAATGGACCTTGTTGGAATGATGAAGAATGAGCAGGATATATATTGTACGAAATTATAAATACATGATGTTTCAAAAGCTCGTAAAAATATCCACCAGCACAAGTTTACTACTGTCGCATGCAAATTTACTGCGCCAGAATACTGTTAGCATTTATTGTCTACCAAACCCAACCCTTCCTGATCTACATCGTTCCATGTGTGTTCTACATCATGTTTTCCAATAAATTATCTTCAACAGGATCGTCCGGCAGTCAGACTTTCCGGCGTATGGCTTACTGCTTCTTTTGTTTTCATCTCCATTAGAGAAGTGAAATTATCGTAAATAAAACAAATTCCCATCACTAATCATCTGTACCCGTGTGTTGGGCTGAAAGCAGAAGCTTCCTGCTGCTAAAGTAGTTTCGAATGCTGAAGGAATGCGTTCGGTCTTTGAATTCCTGCCTGACGCCACTTGAACGCCCGAAATGCATCTTCAGAAATAAAAACGCATTCACATCAATGTAAACAAGGGACGTTCAGTCATCCTCTTATGCATTTCCTTGAAGAACAAATTCCGACAAATTATGATTAAAGTGCCTCTTCGTTTGCTTCCCATCTAGCAACGTTCCAAGGGGATAAGTCAGCCGGTTTCTTAAGTGCGTCTTATACTGTTTTCCTATCGCTTATGATTCTGTTAACCCGAGAGTAAAGCACACTGAACAGAATGCAGTATTGCTCCCTGCTCCTATCGATGAGATTATGAATAACTTTTGGTTGTGTCAGTGCTCCATAGCTCTCTTATTTATAGACATATGTTTGATTACAAAACATTTCTGCCAAGAAATGAAACATCTTTGGTGGTGGGGGTGCTGGAATGCGTGGCACGTGCACGTGCCGTTGTTGCAATTTCGAACTTTTGATTTTTCAACAGAATTTACGATGGGGTTGCGCACTCGCTTCAGAAATGTGAGAGATGGATTTCGGAATAATAATAAATGGGAATAAATGCCAATGAAAATAGTTAGGATAGCGACTGTTGTGCGTGGCTGATAGTAAAAAGTGAACTTTACGAAGCGTTGAAGTTATAGAAGAATATTAAATCCTGGAGAAGTTAAAAATAAGAAAATATTAAAGGTAATTCAATCTCTGGATCATAGTTAAATGTTCCCCTTTAACATCTTGTCATGTTTAATATGGTGATTGTTATTCATTACGAAGGTTGCGTCGCTTTTTGTATCGTTCTGCTTACGCTTCTGCCAAAGGATTCTAACGCATAACACAAACGGTAGAACAAAACAAAGCAGACCCATCACTAGACATTCATATGACGCTTTTAAATCATCTACAACATATCAAGCTGTGAGAAGATTTTAATAGTTTGTGATAACTAATAACTAAAATAATAAATTAGTGCCCGGTAATTCCATAATTCACACAAGCATGTCAGGAGCAGCTCAGTTTACGAAATATTAAAATACATTGAAACATCAAGATTTCCGGCAAAATGTCGTCAGCGAATAGTTTGCATAAGAGGGTTGAAGTTCGATTTGAAAAAATCTCAAAAAAGAGAGAACAAGACCAGCATTTCAGGTTTTACCCGACCCATGAACTCCGCTGTCACACGAATTCCTTTGCAATTCATGATAGAAGGTGACAGGATTTAAGAGAGTAAGCAGCTGCGTAATAGTGTAATAGTTGCAGTAATTCAGCTTGTCATCCTTATTATAGATGGGACACACGATACCATCCATCCACTCCTCCGCTAAATACTCCGTCCAAAATTTTGATAATTTCTATAACTAATCGAGTTCTTTCCGTTTATTTCCAGGTACGTTGTTTACAAACTATTCACATTTAGACTGATTTTAGGTAAGCACTGATGTTTCAGAATTAGGTATGTGTTTCTTTTTTAAGTCCTACAGATTATATCAAGACTAACTCGCTAGATTGCACTTTTTTTCTAAATGTAATTCTAACCTAAAAATGGCTATTTTTGTAGGTTTCGAAAATTTTGCTTTCTGAAATATATTGGCCATTAGATTAAAATAAATTGGTCATTGCCCAGTGAACAAGCGAACGGTACAGTTCGTTCGGTCCGCTTTCCGTTGCTTTGGAAGCTTTTAACGAGTGTTTACAGTCTTCAGTATCAGTTTTTCTAAATCGCCAGTGAAATCGTCGCGAGTGAAATCAGTCTTGGTTTACTGAAGAAGAGAACATTGTGTGATAAGTGGTGCAACAGCGTCATTGATTGCAATTAGCAATATTGCCACGATCGAGAAGCCATATTGTCGCGCATCTATACGGCACGCATACCAGCAGCCCATCGAGTGTAGCGTGTATTCTTCCATCCACCAACTACCACCGACCAGCAACATCATCGTCATCGTTTAGCTCCACGCTTAGACGGTACACGCGGTCACTCATCGTCGCTCGGCAGCAGCAGCACACATTCGTCGCCCAGCTGCAGTAGATCCGTGATACATATAAGATAAGTTTTTTAGTAGTATATAAGATAAGTGATTTTCATCGTAGTGTGTGTGTGAGTGTGGAGAGTGATTGATAGTGTGTGTGAGAGTGTACTTAGTTTAAGTTTTTTTTTTAGGTTTAGTTTGTTTATCTGTGATTGATTGTAGATAATTACGTTAGTGGTTGAGCGTGATAAGCTCCCACAAGCGAGCCATGGATGATTTATCGCAAGATGCATCATCTATGGCACGAAATGATGAGGTAGCTCATAGAGTTACCAGATCACGTGCTTATCCAGATAGTTCAACTGGGCCATGGGTTGTTTATTTTCAGCCCAAATCGAAACCTCTAAATGTTTGTCAGATTTCTGATGATCTGACGAAGCGATTCTCGGCCGTGACCGAGATAATTAAAGTCAGACCCAATAAACTTCGGGTCGTTGTGTCCAATCTCAAGCAAGCTAATGAGATTGCTGTCTCCCAGCTCTTTACTCTAGAATATAGAGTGTATATCCCAGCTCGGGGTATTGAAATTGAAGGTGTGGTCTCCGAAACGAGTCTGACCCCTGAGATCCTGCTGAAGCGGGGGGTTGGTCGATTCAAGAACCCTCTGCTGTCCCCAGTTAAGATACTTGATGTTCGCCAACTTGGCACAGTGTCGACCAACAAGGGCGAAAAAAAGTTTACACCGTCAGACTCGTTTCGCATAACCTTCTCTGGCTCAGCCCTCCCTCAATACGTCGAGTTGGGAAAACTTCGACTACCTGTGCGATTGTTTGTACCTCGGGTTATGATCTGCCAGAAATGCCAGCAGATGGGACATACGACCTCCCATTGCGGCAATAATGCGCGCTGCTCCAACTGTGGGGAGAGACACGAGGATAGCGCGTGCGCAGACAGCACACCTAAATGCGCTTTTTGCAAAGGAACTCCTCCTCATGCTCTCTCATGCCGTGTACAAACAAGCGGAACAATTAAACGTCTTTCAGCTCGAAATGGTTAAAAAAGCCTCACCATCACCCGATGCCAATACAAATCCCTTTGCTCCTCTGTCAGATGACGAGTCTGACTTTGATTCGGCTGAAGAGGGAACGTCGTTCACTTTTCCGGAAGGTGCTTCAAGGAAGCGAAGACGCGTCCGCCCACGGAAAGTTGTTGAAAAGAAGCCCGAGGCCAGCTTGCCCATTTCAAAAAGAGGTGGAAAAAAGGAAAACACAATCCCTCCTGGTTTCCGTAGTACTAACTACACCCAGGACTTTCCATCTCTCCCGGGGACATCCAAAACCCCTGAAGCCCCAATTTTAAGAACAGAAGCCCCCTCCTCAAGTGGGCTGTTCTCATTTGATGACATTGCCGAAGGTATCTTTAAGTACCTCGAAATTTCTGACCCTCTCAAAAGCATTGTTTTGGCAATGCTTCCAACAGTGAAGACTTTTTTGAAGCAATTGACAATTAAGTGGCCCCTCCTTGCAGCTATCATTTCCTTCGATGGATAATTTTCCAAATGAGGTCGGGGATTTGATCACTGTTCTACAGTGGAATTGTCGAAGTCTTGTTCCTAAATTGGAATCTTTTAAATTTTTAGCTCACACTACCGGTTGTGATGCATTCGCTCTTTGTGAAACATGGCTCTCTTCCGAAATCAATCTTCCGATTCATGATTTCAATATTATTCGTCTTGATCGTGAGGATTCGCGTGGAGGAGGAGTACTTTTGGGGATCAAAAAGTGCTACTCCTTCTATAGAGTGAATTTTCCTCTTATTCCAGGTGTTGAAGTTGTCGCATGTCAGGCTGTTATTAAAAATAAAAGCCTCTGCATTGCTTCTGTGTATATTCCTCCTAGAGCCTCAATTAACCGAAAACAACTTTCAGATATTTGTTCGGTTCTTCCTGCTCCACGGTTGATCATGGGAGATTTTAACTCTCACGGTACAGGCTGGGGAGAACTGTACGATGACAACCGGTCTTCCATGATATATGACCTCTGTGACAACTTCAATATGACAGTACTTAACAATGGAGAAGTAACACGTTTGGCTGGTACATCCTCAGTTGGCAGTAGATTAGACCTCACACTTTGTTCCGAATTCATTATCGTTGGATTGCACATGGAATGTGATTCAAGATCCCCACGGTAGTGATCACTTGCCCATACAAATTTCGGTTGCCACCGGGTTCAATCCGTCGAAATCTGTCAACGTCGCGTATGATCTTACTCGTCACATCGATTGGATAAAGTTTAGGACAGCAGTAGATGAAGCCGTAACGATGGTAGAAAGGCTTTCACCGCTGGAAGAATATAACTTCCTCTCCAACCTGATCTTAGACAGCGCGCTTCAAGCTCAAACTCGACCAGTTCCAGGAACGTCATCTCGCAGGAAACCTCCTTCGCCATGGTGGGATCAGCAATGCACCGAGGTTTACCGTAAAAAGTCCGACGCGTTTAAAGTTTTCCGTAGACGTGGAACACCTGAGCACTTCGAAGTATACACGGCTCTCGAACGCGAACTTAAGAGCCTCATCAAGGCCAAAAAACGCGGTTACTGGCGAACATTCGTGAACGGGCTATCGCGCGAAACGTCGATGAGTACTCTTTGGAACACGGCGCGAAGGTTGCGTAACCAAACTACGAACAACGAGAGCGAAGAGTACTCGGACCAATGGATCCTCAAGTTCGCGCGAAAAGTTTGTCCAGATTCTGTGCCAGCACGGATGATTCCTCGCGAAAACACGAATTCGATAGATGAGATTAGCCAACCCTTTTCAATGGTAGAGTTCTCTCTCGCACTCCTTTCGTGTGGCAATACGGCTCCAGGGGCTGATAGGATCAAGTTCAACTTGCTTAAGAACCTCCCAGACGTCGCAAAGAGGCGCATGTTGAACTTGTTTAATCAGTTTTTGGAGCTTAACATTGTACCGGATGATTGGAGGCGGGTAAGAGTTATTGCCATTCAAAAACCTGGTAAGCCCGCGTCCGACCACAACTCCTATCGACCCATCGCGATGTTATCCTGTATTCGAAAATTGTTGGAGAAAATGATCCTCTTCCGTCTGGACAAATGGGTTGAGACGAACAACCTGCTTTCAGATACTCAATATGGTTTCCGTAGGGGTAAGGGAACGAACGACTGTCTCGCGTTGCTTTCCACGGATATTCAGTTAGCTTTTGCTAAAAAAAGAGCAAATGGCTTCTGTATTCTTGGATATAAAGGGAGCTTTTGATTCAGTATCTGTTGACAATTTGTCTACTTGGGCTCTAGAGCTAGGTATCGAATTCTCTACGGAGAAACCTGAGTTGGTAGTTTTTTCTAGGAAGCATAACCCTGCACAACCGAAGCTTCAAATTCGGGGTAAGCCGATAACTCATTCTATGTCATTTAAATATCTTGGGGTCTGGTTCGATTCTAAGTGCACCTGGAGATCCCATATTGAGTATGTGAAGCGAAAGTGCCAGCCAAGGATCAACTTTCTCTGCACAATTACCGGGACCTGGTGGGGAGCTCATCCACAAGATCTTCTAACGTTGTACCGGACAACGATTTTGTCGGTTATGGAATACGGTAGTTTTTGTTTTCAGTCAGCGGCTCGGTCGCACTTCATTAAACTGGAACGTATTCAGTATCGGTGTCTTCGTATCGCGTTAGGTTGCATGCACTCGACTCACACCATGAGTCTTGAAGTGCTGGCTGGCATGTTGCTACTCTCGGATCGGTTTACAGAATTATCTCTCCGGCTCCTCACCAGGTGTGAAGTTATGAACCCTTAGGTAATCGAACATTTTGAGAAGCTCCTTGAGTTGAATCCTCAAACCCGCTTCATGACCTTGTACCATTTGTACATAACATAGGATGTCAGCCCTTCGCCGAACATTTCCTATCGTGTTTGCTTCTCCGATTTCGACAGTTCGGTTCATTTTGATTTATCCATGAAGCAGGAGCTTCGTGGAATCCCAGAGCATCATCGTCCTATGATTGCTCCGGTGATATTTGCTGCAAAGTTTGGCCAAGTTGATTCCACTAAATCGTTCTTCACTGACGGATCATTGATAGAGGAGTCAGCAGGCTTTGGAATATTTAATGAAATTTATAGCGCCAACCGTAAACTTCAAGCTCCTTGTTCCGTATATGTCGCTGAATTAGCGGCAATACATTTTACGCTAGAAATTGTTGCCTCATTAACACCGGATCAGTACTTCATTTTCACGGATAGTCTCAGTTCTATAGAGGCTATTCGCTCATTGAGGCCGGTAAAGCACTCCTCGTATTTTCTCATGAAAATACAGGAGCTTCTAAGTGCTTTATCTTCGCGTTATTTTATCATCACCTTTGTATGGGTCCCATCTCATTGTTCAATTACGGGCAATGAGAAAGCGGACTCGCTTGCAAAGGTGGGCGCTATGGAAGGCGATATTTGTGATCGACAAATCGCCTTCAACGAATTTTTTCCTATTTTTCGTCAACAGTCACTCGTCAGCTGGCAGTATAAATGGAGTAAAGGAGATTTGGGGCGATGGCAACATTCTATCATCCCAAAGGTGTCGAAGAAATCTTGGTTTAGCGGGATGGATGTGGGTCGAGACTTCATTCGTGTCATGTCTCGCCTCATGTCCAATCATTATTCTTTGAACGCTCATTTATACCGGGTTGGGCTGAGCGACAGCAATCTCTGTGAGTGTGGACAAGGCTATCAGGACGCAGATCACGTTATTTGGTCTTGTGCTGAGCATTCTGGAGTCAGATCTGAGCTTTATGATTCCCTTCGGGCTCGAGGTAGACAACCCAATGTGCCAATTCGAGATATTTTGGCTGTACGTGATTTGGAGTACATGAAACTCATTTATGTGTTTTTGACTAACATTAGCATTAGATTGTAGTTAGTTTAACCTGTATGTTTAGAATAATTTTTTTTTATATGTGTATGTGTGTGTGTTTTTTTTTCTTTTTCAAGAAATGTTCAAGTCAAAAGAAAACCATAAGTTATATAGTTATAAGTGTTTAGATAATTTTGAATTTAAATTTAATGTGTTATGTAACCATACTTTAAATTCCCACCCTCCTTCCCATCCGTAATTTGTCATTCCTATTAACCTCGAGACGGCCGCGAGTAATCGGCTCTATCCTCCTAACTTTAGTTTTAAGATAAATGATGTATAAAAATATGAAAATTTGGCTCTGTAAAGTTAATTCGATTGAGCCTGTACAAATAAATGATTATTAAAAAAAAAAAAAAAAAAAGATTAAAATAAATAACAGATATGCTACACAGTTTGCTGTGTGATGTTCAACTTCAAGGATTTTAACTCCCTCCATGTCAACATATCTGAACCTTTTTAGACCAAAACTAAATGGTTTCGCCGCATTGATCTTTAATCGTTGCTTTGATGTGACATATTTTCTCAACTGTTATCCTTTGCAACACAATCTTCTCAATGAGCATATCCTCTTTCAAATGCGTTTGTTTCGATACAGATACGTCGTTAATCTGGATTGTCACTAATACATCTTTGCTTCGTCTTGATGTCGATTTTTTTCCCACAAAAACACCAACCCCATAAAGATACAGCGGTTGTCCAAATGGATGGTCAAATCTGTATTGATATCCTGTTCATAGTCAAATTCACCGTAAGCGACACGGTATGAACTCCAACTTCGGCAGGATTGCCACTGTCGATTTGTTGGCCTGGCGCCATCTCTCTATCGCTTCGCATAGTTGTTACGAAGTTGGCCCAGTGTAGCGCCATAGCAAGTGGTTCACCACAGTATTTCAGTAATTCACATGGAAGCTGAGCAACTCCAGCAGCATTGTTGTATTTCAACAGACTGATTTCCTCTCCGATTTCCTGGTGGCTAGGGGTTGGAAACCTGGAACTACCGTGCTTGTTTCTAGAACTATTACTGTACTACATCCGATTACTGTATCGTCTTCGTTGATGACTGAGGTTTACCCCGTTTAGTATTGGAACAAATATTTTTGATTCCTACAGTAACTGGCCGGATTTGCAAACTATGACATCTTATGTGTTCTCTATAACATAACAACATCCGAAGTTTTTTGCGCGGTGCAGTTCGAACTTGTTTCAGAAAAATACAAAATGGAAGAAGAAAAAAGGAAAAATAATTGTGCGCAATCATTTGGAAAACCCTTCGTGGTCTTGGCCAAAACTTGCTAAAGTGTTGGGTTTTCCCCGAAATAAAGTACAGAGAAACTTTGTCGACGGATCGCAAGCTCAAAGCAAGCGTCGGGCGGGTACTGTCAACCGTCAACTGCGAAACAAAGTCATCAAAAATATTAAGGCAAACCCCAATATCTCAAACCGCGATTTGGCCAAAACATTTCGCGCCGCACGCAGTACCGTGCAAAGGATTCGTCTCCGTGAAGGCTTCAAATCACACCGTACCTGTGGCCAACTAAATAGGGATCAAAAGCAGAACAATATGACCAGAATCCGTGCCAGAAAACTGTATGATCAGCTGTAGATAAAATTCAGTGGCTGTTTCCTCATGGATGATGAAACCTATGTAAAGGCCAATTTCAAACAGCTACCGGGACAAAAATTTTATTTGACTATGACTCGGGGAGATTTTCCTGCCAAATTCAAGTTTGTGTTTGCAGATAAATTTGCACGAAATACGTGATTTAACAAGGCATCTGTAGCTGCGGTAAGAAGACCAAAGTTTCATCACAGATAAGACATTTAATTCAGAGCTGTACAGAACGGAACGTCTCTAAAAGCGAATATTGCCGTTCATCAGATCCCACAATGAACCTGTCATGTTTTGGCCAGATCTTGCAAGCTGTCATTACAGTAAAACAGTGCTACAGTGGTATGAAACTAACGAGATTCAGTTTATACCAAAAAAAACTCAAACCACCAAACTGTCCCCAGCTCAGAGCGATAGAGAGATATTGGGGTATTATGAAGAGGGAGCTGAAGATGAATGAGAATAATGTGCGAGGGTTGATAAAACGTATTCCGGGAAAAGTCCGCATTTTTTTTCGAAAACGAGACGATAATTTTTTTTGTATTTTTCTTCTCAAGTTCATATAAAGCCGGACATTTTAGTTAAAACAGAATACTATTTTGTTAATGTATATCCGCAATAGTCTATTTTCCAATTCTTACTGGGCCACACCTTACTCGTTTGTGCGAAGATTGCCCCCCAAGTACCAGCTTGGCTTTGACTGTAGCATGTAGCCTTTCGCACGTTGTTCAAGTTCTCGTAGAATTCCGGTATGTCGTAAGTACGAAACAGTTCCTCCAAAGCTTCGCAATCTCGTTCTTCCATTTGTCACTGTTTCTTTCGAAGGACCGGAGTTTGTGTGTTTCATACCTGTTTGTGACATTCCACGTTCGCTCTCGTGCGATGCTGCGATATTCTCTCTCTTGCTGTCTTACGCTCATGCTCTCTTGCTCTCTTGCTCTTCTTCTCAACTAACTGTTTGCATTCACCGTCAAACAATTTTCAACAACATTCCTTAGCTTATGGAATAATAGAGTCATAGGGCATGGATGACGATTCGGACTATGAATCAACCCAGTAATATCATAGACTAACTCTAAGACCAGTAGGTCCCATACAAGAACGATTTTTTTCTTGGCTCAGTCAGTACTAGAACATCGGTCCCAAGCTCGGTCCCAAGCTCAATAATGCGCCCCGAAGAATGAACTCACATGAACACACTCAAATATTCTGTCAAAATAACACGGCAAATCAAAACAAAGGAGCAAATATGTATAACAAGGTGCTGGCTTCAAGGTGTATTTCGGACCAAGGGGTTCTACAACAGTGAACCAATTTCAAATCGCTAGTTGCATATTGATTGTTGGTTGAATGGTTGATTCTAGAAATCTCACACGACAAAGACAATCCTTCATATTTAACCTTGAAACATTATACCGCAGGAAACCGAAAACTTTCATATTGTTTAGAGGTCCTCTACTACATGGTGGGTGGTAGCATCCACCCAACCAGCAGCAGCTAAGATTTGAATCAGCTTGTTTGCGCATATGTGTAAGCGACAACCCCTGAATCACCACAGTGTTCATCCTCAAGGCTTTTAGAAAAGAAGCATAGAGTAAAGCATCACTTTAGTTGCGGAGCATTTCCCGTAAAATTTACACGATATTCAAATCAAGCGTCTCGATATTTTGAAAAAGTTGAAAATATAAAGTCGTTTGGATGAAAAAAACGACTGAATAATAGCGAAAATGTGACGTGGATTCCCAAGTAACCACAAGCATTATATTATTGCACTTGTTCAACCCAAAATCAACATCGGTATTGCGGGATCGCATCAATTCAACAGTTGTCAAGTAATGAAGCGTTAGATTAGTTGAAGAATGTAGTGATGCATTACCAATGCAGTAATGCTACTTTAGCAATGTCTTATGGCATTACGAAAGATATAGCATTAGTTCGATCTTAGTGGGGCCCTTTTCAGCTTTAATCCAACTTCAATGATGCACTAGACGTAATGCATGTGCCCTATATATGCATGCTATTACAGCCTCGTGGTTACTTGGTTTACTCCGCTGGCTAAGTAGAGCTCCACCAGCGGAAGGATAGTCATGAAGAAAATGAGAATGTGTTTTGGTTACTAGCAAACTGGTCCCAAGTTCAGTCCCAAGCTTAATGATTCACCCCTAATAACGTAACTCACACCAACACGCCCTCAAATATTGTGTCAAAATAACATAGCGAATCAAAATAACACCAAAGATACTAGTACCGTAAGGGACCGAAAAGCGCAAGAATTGCAAAGTGCAGACTGCAAGGTGTTCTTCGGAACTAGGGGTTCTACAACAGAGAACCAATTTCAAATTGCTAGTTTCATATTGATTGTTGGCTCCACCCTACAGGAAACAATGACTTGTGCATAGCGATTGACCACTTTTTCGCAACCAACCCTACTGTTTTGTTTATATCAAATAGAGGTGGACTAGAGATGGGCAATGTGCTCATGAACTGAGCTGAAGGACTAGTTCACCAAGATGAACGAGTGACCCAATGCTCATTTTAATTGAGCGGTAACTCACCCGCCCACCTCACACAAAAAAAAACTAATATGTGAGCGGGAGCGTGAACGCGAGCTACCTCTTGTTGCAATTTGACAAGCTAGTGAGAGCGCGAACGGCAGCACCTATTCAATATAACTCACGAGCTGTACCAAATGTTAGGGGGCTTGAGCTAGAGCGCTTATTGATATGTGACTCCCGAGCTACTGATCGACTGCTAAAGCTAGTTGTACTGAGTGAGCGAGAGCGGGAACGAGATAGGAAGGCCCATCATCTGATTAAATTTTCTCCTAAACCAGAGGAACGTTCGAAACTGCCATGAAAAGAGCAGGAGTAGAATTTAAACTCGCAATCAGGTGGAAGTTTTATTTTCACGCTCTCGCTCAACATGATGAATGATTCTCTGTGTATGATTATATTAGGAAAAAATCCTCCTAAGCTAAAGAAATCTGTTTCCTTACCTAAATCTTAGTACTTGCCCACATTATGAGGAAACGTATCAAACTGCATTCAAACGATTCTCTTCTTCCAAATATCGAAAAGTTGGTAGATGAACTGAAAGATGGTCTCATCAAGCAGTTCGGGGAAATAGAATCGAATGAACTGATCGCTCAAGCCATCTTTCTCGATCCGCGGTTTAAGAAGCAAAGTTTTAGAGATGTGGAGATTTACAATGTAACGAACCAAGGTCTCCTGTACAAAATGCGGAAGAATCATAGACTTACTCTAAGACCAGTAGGTCCCATACAAAAACGATTTTTTTCTTGGCTCAGTCAGTACTAGCACATCGGTCCCAAGCTCGGTCCCAAGCTTAATAATGCGCACCTAATAATGAACTCACATGAACTCACACTCTCAAATATTCTGTCAAAATAGCACAGCAAATCAAAACAAAGGCGCAAATATTTACAGCAAGGTGCTAGCTTAAAGGTGTACTTCGGACCAAGGGGTTATGCAAAGGTGAACCAATTTCAAATCGCTAGTTGCATATTGGTTGTTGGAAGAATGTTGATACCTCGTATGAAAATCAGCAAGTTGAATTATCAGCAAGCTAAATTATCAGCAAGCAAACTGATACTGATGAAAAGGTTGTGCATACCTGCAAGGCTGTACCTTGTGAACAGATCTTTTCCAAAGCAGAACAACTGGTTGGTGAATAAAAAAAGATTTCAATGATAAATACACATTTTTTTCATAAATTTCAATACGCTGATCCGAATTAGCCAAGTGCTAGGAAAAGAGCAAATGAACGGTTCTAGAGAACTACAGGGGATGATCAAAAAGGAAAAGACTAGCAAAATTTTGTCCAGGTTCAAAGTGATACAGTTCGATGAATAATTACCCATTTTTGATGAAACTAGAAGCATTCGACGGGGAATTTATTCTAGTTTTAGCATGTTTATTCAAAATTTTATTTGACTTCCGGGCACCGGAGATAGCATGGATACTTAGAGGTTATGTCAAATGTGCTAATTTTCTGCAGCTTGTTATTTTTTATGTTACTTGAAAATCTGAAATATTATATTTTTCTCAGAAACCATCCCTAGGCGTATCCTAGCCGTTTTGAATGCGAATGGAGGACCCACGCCTTATTAAACGCGATTTTGCTTTGAAACGATCTATCTAATCAAAATAACTGAATTATTGTTAGCATATCCGAACTTTTATATATTTTCGAAAATATGTTTGAATAATTTGCCATTGAATCCTGATGCCCACAATAGAAACCTCAGATTCGCCACCAGTGGTATTGGTTTGAAAAATCATGAAGTTTGATGTGTTGCTAGCCAGGTTGGACATCGTTCTAAATCCAGCCACTTCCCTGGGGGAACCTGGATCCCGGAGCGTCACCAGGTCTGACCAATGTGACCGAAAACTCTCAGGTTGAGCACCAGTAATCTTGATTTGTAAAATCATGAAGTTTGATGTGTCGCAATCCATAGTTTGGAATCGTTCTATATCTCGCCAATTCCTCGGGGGAACCCGGAATCCGCAACGTCACCAGGTGTGGCCAATGTGACCGAATACTCTCAGGTTGACCACCAGCGGTATTGTTTTGTAAAATCATGAAGTTTGATGTGTCGCAAGCCAGGGTTTGACATCATTCGAAATCTGGCCACTTCCCTGGGAGAACCCGGAATTCGAAACGTCACCAGGTGTGGCCAATGTGAAAGAATACTCTCAGGTTGACCACCAGCGGTATTGTTTTGTAAAATCATGAAGTTTGATGTGTCGCAAGCCAGGGTTTGACATCATTCGAAATCTGCCACTTCCTGGGGAACCCGGAATCCGGAACGTCACCAGGTGTGGCCAATGTGAAAGAATACTCTCAGGTTGACTACCAGTGGTATTGTTTTGTAAAATCATGAAGTTTGATGTGTCGCAAGCCAGGTTTGATACAGTTCTAACTCTGGCCATTACACTGGTAGGGTACTTCCTTCACGATTCCCGATAATGAATCTGGAACTACGGAAAATAGCTAAATGTCCGCTACTCTTCCAAAAACTAGGATAAATTTGTGATCGTATGGAAAAAGTTGCATCTTATTTGGTTAAGGGTACGCAGAGTTACAGATAAATTAAAAAGGAGTTTTTCAACATAAGAAGTGTCAGGCAATTGGGTAAAAAACTACATTTTACGGAAATGGCCATATCTCGGTTGTTTATGGGCCGATTCACGATATTTAACCACTGACAGACTTGTTATGAATTCTAGTTTCTGAGAAAAATATAATGTTTCCGATTTTCAAGTAACATAAAAAATAACGAGCTGCAGAAAATTAGCACATTTGACATAACCTCAAAGTATCCGTGATATCTCCGGTGCTCGGAAGTTAAATCAAATTTTGAATTTTGAATCTGGAAAAAATTTTGCTAGTCTTCTCCTTTTTGATCATCCCCTGTACCTCACTTCAATGAGCGGAACTGTTCGGAGCCGCTCCCTGTAGTGAGCCATTTTGCCCACCTCTAGTGTGGACGCTGTTGATTCCACACACAGTAATGGGGAGTGAAATCAGAGATGACAATTTTCATAATTCTCGAGTACTTTTTCAAACAGACGTGTCTGATTTTGTAAACAAAGAGGGGAAGTAATATTCAAACATAAATTTCTTAGAACTCTCAGTACCCTCAAGGAAAGTAGTACACCATCATTTTAGGGAAATGTTATTCCTTGTGTTGGTGGCCCTAGTTTGCAAGAATCTTACTTCCCCTTTTTGTTTACAAAATCAAATACGCCGGTTTGAAAAAGTACTCGAGAATTGAAGGTTTCAAATGTTTACATTTTCTATGGTTCACCCCGTAACTTAAAATGATTTATCTTTTTATCGGACCATCTCACTTCGAATCATCCAGTATGCACATCACGAGTGCATATGGGATCAGTGTGCTGAATTAAAAGAAGCTTGTCTACGTCGTGTCCAATATATTCTAATACACTTTTTCTTTTCAATTCAATCTGCTAACTACGCTACAGATATTGAGAATGTATTGTTGTACTTCTCTTTTTGGACTGCGCCTATGAACACCTGCTTGATTCCTGGGACTATGGAGCAATTTCATGACTTGGCGATTTAAAAGATTGTTGACAACCACGTGGGCGCCATTTTCAGAGATCAGGAAACCCTTGGTATGAAGCGCGATTTCGTTTATTGAACCATCAGAAGGTACCATACCAATTTTTCATTAGTTGACCGGAAGAGATCTGCTGGAGCTCACTCGACAAGAGATGAGCGATCGAATAAAATCTTCAGGAAACGGGTCCGGCGAAAATCTCATTGGGCGGTACGAAATATGGCTGCTTATCTGATGGTTCGAAATCGACCAAGGACAACATTTTTTAACAAGATCTGGGACTAAAGGCATTCAACAACCGAAAGCTCATGGCGTCTCCGCACTGAAAATTTATTTTCGCAAATTAGCTTTCACTCGTTTCGTAAACATGGGTTTTGAACATAGAAAAAATGTCTCGTAAATTGTACGAAACGCTGTCAAAAGTTATAACTTCATACTCATTATTCAAGTAGTTTCTTACAAGTCACCATGACCTAGTGAGATCAACCACGGATTCAAGAACAGCTCTTCCCGAAAGTACAGGATCGAGCACTGTGTTTGAAACATTAACAAAACGCTGAACACCTTTGTGGTTGCACTTTTTTTTAATTACATTCTGAGTCCATATGAAGCTGTTAATCAATCATGCAACCATCAGAGAGACGTTTCTTTTATATTGTTAATAAAATATTTTTAGCTCTTTGTATTGTCTTCGTGCAATGAACGAATGTTCCTTCGCAAATTCTTCGTGCTTTTGACGGTTGCGCGTGAGGTATTTATTACGAAGGTAGCTTATTACAAGTACAAATCTATTTGCTTGCAGAAAACAGCGAAAAGATTGGTTATTTCTACATTAGATTTCGTAGTATGAACGAACATTAATTTCCAATGCGAGCCCTTTAAGTAGAAAATGCTCGAAAAAGTGAGTCTTAACCTGTAACGGCACGCTAGAGAGGAGTTCGTCTTTTCCGACGAAAAATTGTTTACAGCAGTTCCACAATGAGCAGTATGATAGATTGTGTACTTCCACAATGTCGATCATGGTTTGGGGTGGAATTTTCAAGCACGGCAAGTTGCCGCTCATTTCATCCAAAAAGGCGTTAGGTTATAGAAAATTATTAAACCAAGTGTCCGATCCATGTTTGGAACTAACCATTACGTGTTCCAGCAAGATGAAGCACTATCAAAAACGGCAAATCTTTTTCACAGCTGTTGCAGAGATAATTTGGCGGACTTTTTGGCTAAAGATGAATGGCCTTCAAGTTCACCGGATCTCAATCCACTGGACTAAGTTATGTGGTCATGCATGCCGTTGATGGTGAACGAGCACAAGCTAACAACTTTGGCACAATTTCAGTCCATAATCCAGCAATAATAGGACGAGGAAACGGTTGAAACTGCTCAAAAGGATTAAAAGGGAAGTTATTCCGAATCACTTGCTATGATGTGTCTGTGTGACATTCCCTTTCAATCGATGTAATCAATAATGAAATCAGAATAAATGTAGTTACAATTTGTATTAGAAGATATTGGACACGGTGTAAATAAACTAAAATAGATAAAACACATAGTCATGATTGTTAGGTCATGGTCTAACATTCACTACGCTATTCATTTTCAAAGGATGCTCTTAGAAATGGACTTTGTATGATATTTCCGGTATTTGTGTACGAGCGCATTATTTTGCTTTTGTCAATGCTCTTTTACAATGAAGAACAAAACTGGAGACGATAACGATCAACTTTGACTCTATAGTTCTACCAAATACTGGAATTTCAATTCCAATATTAGATTGCAGTGCCACGGATAATGGCATTAAATCAATGGATGTCCTTCCTCCGCATGAGAACCTAAATTCCATGCATCGCGAAAAACCTTGGTCATGAAGTTATTAAACTTGTCCCGCTTGATTGCATCCCTAGCCTACTGTGCAGCGTGATGAACGCCCATAAAACAAACCCACGAGTGCAAGTCAGTCCGTTCTTGGCAGCATTGTCGAAAAGATGTTAAAACAAACGAACAACTAACAGAAAACAAGAGCAAAAACTACAAAATACGTTGGCACTTGTCGCGTTTTTGTGTTGTTATTTATGTGTTTGCTGTCTAGAACGGAACGCACAAGTAGAGGCGTTGGTTTTTTTTTGTTTTAAAATGGCATTTCTGAGTCACTGAACTTTGCTTCTCTTCTTAGTTGATACTATTGACCTCTAGTAATAATTTGGGTTTTAACAGTATGTTTTCTGAGGCTTTCTTTTTAGCAGCAATATCTAAGAAATAATAAATAAAATGTACACATATTTTTAAATATGTGTACACATAGTTATTATTTTAGATATTGTTAGAAAACAGAAAACATAGGAAGAGAATAAAATATGGACCGCATGCTTACCGGATTGAAATGTTTCTCGTTCATTTGAATATCATAAGCATAATTAATCATCAATTAAAAGAGATTTGAGCAATAAAAAATGAAAAAAGTGCCATTAAATTATTAAGGCCTGTGCCAACAAATAATGTAGTGATCAGCATTAAAAATTTAGGAATGAGCAATAAAAGATGAGAAAAGATCTTCGGATAATCTAATTGTGACCGGTAAATCTGTCAAATAAAGCAACAGCTATTAGTATATGTGCAATTAAATATGGCAGTATTTCCGCCAAATTATGTAATTTGAGCACTAAACTATTCGCATATGTCTTTTAATTTTGTTGGATTTTCCCATAAAAACAGTAAAATGAGCAATGGATATTTATTTATCCATTGCTCATTTTACTGTTTTTACGGGAAAATCAACAAAATTAAAGACATATGCGAGTAGTTTAGTGCTCAAATTACATAATTTGGCGGAAATACTGCCATGATTTAATTGCATATACTAATAGCTGTTGCTTTGATAGATTTACCGGTCTAATAGATTATCCGAAGATCTTTTCTCATCTTTATTGCTCATTCTAATTTTTAATGCTGATCTACATTATTTGTTGGCACAGGTAACATTTAGTGGCACTTTCGATCATTTTGGTGCTTTTTCTGAATTACTAAGTGCAGGTAAATATTTTAGCCTTTTTTAAATATGTGTACATTTTATGTTATTATTTTTTAGATATTGTTGTTAAAAAGAAAACCACGAAAAACATAGGAAAGAATAAAATATGGACCGCATGCTTACCGGATTGAAATGTTTCTCGTTCATTTGAATATCATAAAGCTGCCATAAACCACTTCGCTGTTCGCATCAGTTTGTGTTATTGCAACATAAAATTCAAGAATGTCAACCAAAACAAAACCAAACGCTCGCCAAAGAATGTGTAAAAAATAAATTTTAAATGATGAAATAGAAATTCAGAGCAAAAAATAAACGTTGACCTTGAAAACAATCAAATCAAGTCTTCAATATAAACGTTTTTTTCTCGTGAAACGAGAAACCCAAATTAAACGTAAAAAGACAATAATATTCAAAGCGACACTCTACCCCTTCAGCGATAAACACCCAACTGAAAAGCATTTAAGCGTGTGCAACTGTAAAGTGCCTGGCTAATGCCATTGGCAATAATAGGAAGAACCCCTTCAGAAGAGAAAAATAAGAAAGATGAAGATATTTACACACTAACCTCGACACATTTTCTCACTGGGTGCGAATGTGTCACGGAAAGCAAAGTGTTATAGTTCTACACATTTTGGAGAGTAAAGTAGGCTAGACTGTAGCCAGCAACACGGGTAGACTATTTGAGGCGATATTTATAGCGTGATGACCCGCATGGTTGAGGTATAGCTGAACGGAATTGCTCAGCTGTTTTGAGATTTCAAGATCGTTCAACAAGCGGCTGTTTTCCGATGACACTGTTTGTATTTAATCAGGGACACCGACTTTGGGAATGGAATGCAAGTATTCAAGTAACTTCTTTTGCTTAAACAAACGATGATCAAAACATGTCGGTGTCAGTTTCGAAGCTTTGCATTTGAGTGTAATTGAATAAGAGTACTGTATATATGTTCGAAGTATTGATTCAGCTCCACCCCACTCAGCCGATTCCAAATCTGGTCCTAACTTTTATCTTCAAATGTGATGGTTGCGAACTTCAATTGATCTGGCGTTTTGAAGCTTCTAAGCTTGTACCGGCGAACTTATTCCACTTTAAAAGCATTTGTTGTGCATTCGTCACTTCTTTATCGTATCTTCGAAGTTTTCGCTTGACAGTTGCCCAATATTTTTCGATTGGTCTGAACTCAGGGAAATTCGGAGGATTATTTTTTTTGGCGACGAAACTAACATTGTTTGCAGCATACCATTCTACTACCTCCTTAGACTAGTGGCAGCTGGCTAGATCCGGCAAAAACATAACGTTGGTCTTGTGTTGCCGAATGAAGGGTAAAATCCACTTTTTCAGACACTCTTTAATGTGAACCTTCGACGTCATTGTGTGAGATATGACGAAAACCTTGGTTTTAAAGCTACAACTGCAGATTCTTTGCCAAATCATTAGTTTCCAAGCAAACTTATCAGGAAAAACATCTTCACGACCAGTTGACAGGTAAAATTTTCCTCCAGGGATTTGTTTATAATCCATTTTGACAAATTTTTTGTCATCCAATAAAATACAGCCATCAAATTTCGTCAAAACTCGTTCATATAGTAATCGCGCTCGCTTTTTGACCACTAAATTTTGTTCCAGGGAACGATTCGGATGTTTACTGGCACAAAAAGATTTTTATCCTTCTCTTGAAAGCATGTTACGCACGGTGGAAAAGTTGGAATCGTATTTCCTTGCCAAATCACGTATAGAGAAACCTGGGTTGCATTTCACGTACTTCAATACCTTTCCTAGTGTTACTTTTATGATAGATGCGCTGTGCTCTATCCACACTCAGAGAGTTCTTGTAACGTTTGATTACATGACTTTGACTTTGGGAACTTTAACACTTTTGCTATTTTTGAGGCAGACCACGAAGGATTCTCTAGATGTTTGTGCACAAAAAATGTTCTTTTCACAAGTTCCATGATCCGTAATTTCGAGATGTGTCGATCAATCGAGAAAAACTTTTCATCAACTTCTTTGTCAATAAAACATTTTTTAAACATTGTTTATTCCAACCATCAGGGACTCGGTGGTGTATTAAACCATGCGTCCAGATTTACTTTGAATCGAGCTTTACTATCGGTAGTGGTTTCGAGATAACGGAATAGATTTTTTTTAAAAAGGACATCAATCCACCCAACTGTCTTATAAAGAATTATTGGGCAGTTGTCAAAGAAGTTGAAGAAGAGTGGAAAGCTGACTCGGGATGTAATAGAGATAAATAGATGGTAGAACGAAATTGCCGCTTAGGTTAGCTAACTAAGTGTCCAACATATGCTTGGTATTCGAAGACAAGTTCGAGATTTCATCAAACCAAACAGGAGTAATTTCTTCGCTATTCCTCCAACAAAGCACTATTTTTTCATTAAAGTACATTGTTACGAGATAGATCCGTATTTTGCATCCAGAGACTAAATTACTTAAGTGTTAGTTCGTGTTCGTGTGCCCAAATTTGAGGAGAAGAGTCTGGACCTGGTAAAATACTTTTCTTATTTCCAAGGCTATCATATCGATAACTCCTTTTGTCGTTCTGTAAATTAATATACATAAATTCATCAAACACTTTATATCTGGCCACCCAGTTGGTTTCATTTATAAGTTCCCTGCATTGTCTGCTGTTTTTCTCAAATTCTCTGACTTCTCTGATGTCTGCGTTTTCCAAACATATCAGGTGGGCTGAAAAGTCACGGCCTAGCAAAGAAAACACGAGCGTATCCGTTCAAAATTAGCTTTATTAATTGATATAATCTTCAAAACAATCATTCCAGTGCCGCTCTTAGGACTATACATTAAAGAAAGTGGACACCTGTTTTATTTTCGAGCAAACTTATAAGTTTGCATTCTATAAATGAAAATCTACATAAATATGACCGAATTTACGTTAGTTTGAATATTTACTTCTCATTTCTGAAGACCATTTGGTTTCTCTTGCTACCTCCTATTAGATTCTGCACAACGTTCTCCGTAACCTTTCGTTCTGCTGCAGACCAAATTTTCTTGAAGCATCTTTCATAAGATTCTGCTTAATAATTGCTTCACCTTGCGCATCCCAAAATACCGAGGCCATAACCTTTCCAGCTGACGAGGTTCACCAGTTACTGACCATTGAGATGACTATCGATTCAGTTCCGGAGTGGAGTGACCCAAGCAGCATACTTGTTGCAGTACAGTTGATGTTACTTCAATGCACCTCAATAAAGTCACGATTAAGTCGCTGTAACCAATTTTAATGGTCTTGTGTTGCTTGAGGATGAATCCTTGTTTCATCGATTGTTACATATTGACGCATAAAAATACCAGTTTGTAACGCCTACAGGGTGGCAACTGAAGCCTAGCGTTTTTTCTTTAAATTTCACCCCATACCATTACTCTCGACTCTCGATTGCCTTAGATTCTCATAAAATATCCATGAGAAGTGAAAATGATTTTATCCCAGTGTAATGAAGATGTTTACTTTCCCGGTTTTCATAGTTACCGATGTCTTTTCTATGTCAACTGAATTTTGTTTGCTGTAATGTATGAAGTCGGCTGTAAGTACTATAGTCACTAGATTCATAGTCTGGCGGATACAACGACGGGAGCCAATTTGAACTGTCACTTGGCGGAGCCAATCGAGCATGTCTCAAGTAATTCATGTTAAGGGCCTGAAAGCCATTTGTAAACAATGACTTAAAATATCGATTTCTCTTGAATCTTAAATCACTCTCGTGAAATGAAAGTAGCATTTGGTAGAAGAATGTAAGTTATACCATATGGAGTAGCTGGATATAGTGGGATTCTCGTGATTCGTGAGACATCAACGTTTAAAGTCATTGTTTACAAATGGCTCTTAGGCCCTTAACATGAATTACTCGAGATATGCAGTTAAAATTGGCTCCCGTCGTTGTATCCGCCAGACTATGAATCTAGTGACTATAGTAAGTACGGGTCAGAAATCTGCTTTCACTGTTGTTTTGATTATCAATCGGTAAACATGAATTTCATTAGACGAAATCCAAATATCATCTCTTGTGATGATTTTTTTTAATTATTTTTTATTATTAAGTGACTTTGAATCCTAATACGAACATGGAACAAACAGGGCCGTCATCATCGTCCCAGAAAAATAGATGCTAGCAATGTTGTGCAAGAATGCCTTGAACTGGGCTGCCCTTGCAGTTTTTCCAATCCCGACGGGTAATTGATATTCACTGTGGTTTATTGAATTTCATTTTCGAAATTCATATTGAAAATGAACCCGTTAACATGAATGAATATCAAAGCATTAGAATTTCATTTTCGAAATTCATATTGAAAATAAAACCGTTTACATTAATGAATATCAAAGCATTTTGAAAATCGAACGTTCATTCTTCTGCTTACGTGTGTTGTCACGAGTTATCATTTGATTTTCGCATGGAACTTATAGGTCGTCAATGTTATGTTGCCTGAAAATCCACGCTTTTGAACTTAACGAGCATGACTTTTATAAAGACCGCTCTCGACTTATTTTGGAACTGTTGCAAATTCAACCTTTTGATGAAAATGTCTGCAACTTTCGCTCTATATACTCTATCATTCTGTTGTTCATTTGGACGTTCTGCATCATCATTGTCTTTACGACTTCGTTTGAAGTCAGTAAACCAACGTTTTATTGTTGTTTCTGAAAGAGTGGAGTAACACTTTTCAAGCCATAATTTGTTTGAACATTTTTTCTTCATCGAGAAGCAATGTAAAATTAAAACACGAAATTCTTTAAGATACAGTTTTTTAGAATAACAAAAGTAGCGTCCCTCTTATTACAATAACTCACAAACTAATGAACAGAATGTCATCAAATACTGACAGCTGTCTCTTGAACTTACTGGAAATGAGATGAATTCTGAAACAAGCGCCATCTTAATGTGAGATCTGGGACTTTTCATCCCAACTGATACTTTTGTTCACTCTGGCCAGACATGGATCCTTAGGATATCGATGATATCTTTTGTTCACATCTTTATTTGAGTGAATTTCACCATGGCGTGTATGTTCGTCATTTGATGATAATAATAATGCTCAGACTCAATTTTAAATAACCCTTATAACCCTTATTTCGTGAAAGATTTTTTATTACGGCCTAACTGACAAATGTAAACAATAACTTCTTGCGTAAACTTCTCGTAATGCAAAATCTACCCATGTAAGCTTCCAATTCTATCGAATAGGTCTCTTGTTCTACAAAATCGCTGTGGTAGATTAATGAAGCAAGTTGCCAAGCTCGACAAATTCAAGGAAGAAGCAATTGTTTACGTTTGTAAGTTAGGTTCTATTGGAAAATCTTTGTCGATTTCAGTTGTCAAATGTCCAAAATTGTCAGATGTCCAAATTTGTCAAAATCAAGGTGCTTATATATGTGGTTGACAGCGACGCAGAGCCCTTGCTCATAATATAATTTAGTTCGCACACAAATAAAGCAAATAAGAGCATCTAGCAACACGGCTAAACTAGCTACAGTGTTTCTACCAAAAATTTAATCTTACGGAGAGATTGCTGGCGTATGTCAACTCAACCAGGCAGAAGTGGACTTTACTGACAGTAAATTGATTCCAGTAGTACACCCTTTTCCTGTCTGTCATTCAAACCAAACCACTTAATTTTTTGTTAGTTACACATGTTCAAAAAATCAAATCATTTGGTTTGAGTACGGCTGAGTAATATTGATAATTGACGGGAATTAGTCCGCTGCCGAAGTAGTGCTTCACCCTATATTCAATAGAAACTGACAAGTTCGTATGGCAAAATAGCTCACGAAATTCCTTTATCAGTTCATCATCCGTACAATGTTTACCCTGAAGGTCAGTGTAGCCAAAGTGAGATTTACGTGATATGTTAACGAGTCACTTACAAGTTGTTTGCAGTGTGTACCCGGTGATGGTCATGGTTGTCTGATTGACAATTCGATTAAGTAGTATTGACTGCTATGGTAGGACCATAAATTATGCACTCTAGCAGAATTAATCCATTCATTATATCGATTCAACGTCATTCTGTTCGTAAAAATGCAATCTTTTGCTTAATCTGCATAAATGTCGACGCAAGCAAGAGCCAGATCGGCAATGTGCTTAGCTACGTTGCAGCTTTCTTGAAAAGCTATAGTGCATCTGCTATAGCATGCACCCGTAATGATGATGGGCATGGGCCTATGCACCGAGGAGTCAGAGTCATCCAGCTTGAACAAATAATCTTAACAAATTGCAAGTGAGGAAATGTATGTTGCTTCCCGCCGCAGTCGGTACGCCTTGTTTCCAGTACGGATAGTGAAAAAGATACATCATCAGTGGGCGTTTCTTTACCCCTCACTCTCCTTTACCTTCTCCCTCTCACATGTAGTTCAACGGTGCCGACTAATGGCTTCGATCCACAATTATGGATCAATTATCATTTGTAGAATAATAAATGGTTTGCAAATGATCTGCAAGCTATTTTATTAGGGGGCTGAAGATGATGATGATGATGATTTGTGCTGAAAGGGATTCAAAGCAACATGCTCTGGTCATGTTTGAATAAAATCACTTTTAAATATTGTTGTGAACGAAATAACCATAGAGCAGTGACTAATTCTCAAACCATCAGAGTAACATCTGTTTTCGATGAACCGATTCCGACTGGATCCCATAAGTTTATTTTTTTCGCAATATTGGGGATGTATGGTGGCGGTAATATTTCATTGAGTATGCTAAACCTTTTCCGCGCTGGATGTCGTTTTTCCACCGACATGGTCCCAGACAAAGAGAGCAATGTATTAGCTTGTGCACCCAATGATATACCGAATAAGCGAGCATAAAGGAACCGCCTTAGCTGGTGGATGATTTATGGCCGAACCCGGGAAGTTCAGAAACTATTTTGCAGTGTGTCTGCGCCATGTGTGTGAAAAGCGTTGTCGTCGTTTAATTGATTTGGAATTGCTTATGGAGAGGCGATTATTTTTAATTTTTAAATGCTTCTCAGTTGAAAAAACTTGATTTATATGATAGTGTATTAGCATGAGCAGTGCAAACTCCAGAGAGATAAAAGCCTCAACGCTGATGAATAAAATACGACTGGCTTTGCAGCTAAACAACTTTAAACGAGCTCCTCAACTTACTAGAATATCTCATCATACTTTTCATAAATGAATTATAAGTAAGTCATAAATCATATAAAGTCACACATTTCATAAATAATGGCAATGTCTAAGGAAGTATTGCACATATTTGTCATTTAAAAGCCTGTCCACGTTAGATTTCGGACACTTTTTTTTAGTTGAGTATTCGGATTCTTTTATCAATCGAGTTTAAGTTCACGACACTGAAGTAGTCTACACATTGTAAACGAAATACGCGTATCTTTCAAAATAAGCAATAAAAGTAATTGGAATTAAATGAAAATTACTAATCTTTCTTTCAGTGTAAATTTTGAATTATTTCGCGGATCGCTGAAACGTTTCACTTATATGACAGCTGAAACTCTCCGTTTCGTGGTATAACATGTTTACATTCATGTTGCATTCAGTAAACCGCATTTTGTTCGAACGGCATCAAAATCCGAATTTATCGGTACGCGATTTAGCCAAGAAACAAAAATAATCGAAAAACTCCGTGTTTTGTGTTTGCAAATCATTTGACCAGCACTTGACTATAGATCGAAAGATTGGGAGTGGAACGAATCGTAAAGTATGCCACCGACAAATGGTCAAGAAGGTGGTAGCCATTATTGAGAAAAATCCGAATCTTTCTGTGCGAAATTTGGCTCGCAAAGTTGGGAAATCAAAATCATACGAACAAAAGGTGTTTTGGCCTGATTTGGCCTCTTGTCACTATGTGAAATCCGTCCTGGAATGGTATAAGGTCAAATACGTGCCAAAAACAGGCAATTCACCTAAATGTCCGGAGCTTCGCCCAATAGAGAAGTACTGGGCTCTAGTTAAGCGAAAACTCTTCGAACCTAAGAAGAAAGCAAAGGTTACCGATGACTCCAAGAGAAGATGGGGAGTCGTCACGGGGGGCGTATCTGAGGATACCGTACGGAACCTGATGGCGGATGTTCTACAGAAAGTTTGTGAATTTTACAAAAAGAACGATTATCATCTTAATCATACGTTTGTAATGTAGATATAACTATATTATAGTGAAATAAGTAATCGGTCTGTTAAATTACGAGTAATTTTTTTTTAGGTTGATTCGTAATTTTTTTTTTTTGGTGTTCGTAATTTAACGCCACAAGCTTTACTTTGACTAACCAAGCAAGCTAAGGCATGGTGATAGCACAACCGAGACAACCAAAATGCACGTATATTGGAAGTTGTCTTTATGATATACAAACATATATGTAAGTAAACAAATCGTAAAGAATGCAACGAATATGGCTTGTACGTACAAAAGTGAAGGCCATATACGTGCAAATTCCATTGTTTTCTTAAAAGAGTTGATTTGATATCGTATGCGATTGAATTTGTAACAACAAATTCGATTTGAAAAACTTAGCGATGTTTATCCGATTTTGTTTGTAACGCAGTACGATGAATAAATGACACATCGTATATAAGTCGTAAAATTGCACTCTTTACGATTTAACTTAAGCATAACACGACAAAGGCTACAATTAATTGCGATGTTGACTTCAAATATAGGAATATACGATACTATTTGAACACTGTTATACGACTTGTGGTTGTCTGGGAAGGGTGTTTTGCTCCATAAATAGAAGAAATAGTGAATGTCGTAAAAGACAACTGTAAGAATCATCGTGTGGTTTTACTAGAATCAAGAAATCTTAGAATTATTATTCAATCGGTAAGAAATTGAATAGGAATTACAGTGAATCATGCTTGCAACACAAAACGGTGAAAATAAGTTAGAGCAACTTGATTGTTTCTTCAATTTATAAAACGAATTTGCATACAAGTAACCTGCTTGGGTCATATTAGAATAAAAATTGTTGAAAGTATAACTTTACTCACTCCTTTGCACACCTGAAACAAAGAACGTACAACATTTTGATTAAGTTAGCTCCTCTGGCAAAACAAGTTGTGTAAATTTCTGCAACTTATTATTAAAATGTAAGCTGCCATTCTTGGTAAGGATAAGCACATGTTCTAATCTTTATAATGAACAATTTATTTGCCTAACTGATTAGTTTCGGCATGATATAAATTAATATATTGAACAACGAAAAATGTTGAAGTGACTTCTAACTATATAAGAACAATTTTACAAACACTTTTCTCGAGAAAAAAAAAAGAGATACAATGAAACTTTTTAGCGTGTGGGTAAAAACTGATGAAATTGACTGAAACAAAGGTTACAATCGCAAAAAAAATTGAAATCTCATCCCAATGATAAATCGGAAAGTACCTGGGATTCCATTATTCGACGGTCGTCCCAGGGAGCAAAGTCATTCAAGGAACCCAGGAACCCATGTAATGTTAAGATAACTTCAAATTTATAAACTTAATCAACATAAAATTTTGGTCACATAAGGTCGAAACATTAGTTATAGTGTTGTCAAAATTTTTAACCAAATATATTGATAATTGACAAAGTTACAGAAGGTTGAACAACACGTTTTTTGGAAGCAAAATTTTGCTCGGCTTTTTTTTTTGCTACTGAGTGTATGTATATCGAACGTTTATTTCACTGAGTGTGTATAATGTTTTGCATTTTGAATATGAGTGTTTAAAAATGCATAAGAAACTAAATCATGAGATTTCCTGGCCAAATTCAGATATAAGCTCACGCAAGATATCTCAATGAATGAGATATTAGAATGATTTTCTGAACAATGGTACAGTTCTGACTAATATAGTATCGCTGACTTCTACCGATTCTTTCGCTCCTGGACTAGGACTAGGCAATCAATCAAAATTTCACCTTTGACATTCATATAATTAAACTACTAACTTACTAACTTGTCCATCGTGCCGAATAAAAAAAAACCTGTTTATCTGAAATCTCAACGTAGTTGAATTGATAAACTAAACGGTTAGTACAAAACTTCAGGTCCAGAACTACAGTATGATATCATAAAGTGTGAAATTAATAAGTGTTTACTTGCTTTGTTCTGGAAGACAAAACCTGCTCTCCTGGCATTATGATTACACTGAGAGGCCAATGTAGCTTAATAAGGAGTTTCATTGTGTTATTGGTTAAATGAAATCAGTAAACAAAGTTTAGAAATAAGAACGGGTGTTGAGTTTTTGTCAATTTCTCACCAACTTGTCACTCTTCAGTTAATCTAATAGTAGTAGGTTAATGGGTTGTATATGTGGTAGATATATATTAGTTGAATGACGATTCTGAGAATAATAGTAGTAGTAATAGTGTTTGAATGTTTGTAAATATATTAGGATTATTATGTATACCTAATTTTCAGTAATTTTTCATGAACGCCCATATAACTCGTAAGAAGGGTACTTACATAGCGTGTACAAAGCGTGTGAAAAGGAATCTAAGTAGGTGAATGTGAATAAACGATTCAGTCATTTGACGGATTTTTCAGGGTTATTAGGGCGAAGTCGACAATTGAGAGAAACTGTCAGGGCTCGCAGTCTTTCATCCATAAGAACAATCACCTTTACGTGCTCTACAATTGATTTCTGGGGAATACTCATACGACTAACACTGTGGTGCTGCTACTGTACTCGATATGTACTAAAAATTCGTAAATCGGCGCTGTCATGAATGAAGAGCGAGCCGGAGAGAATCTCTCATTTGTAGATTCGCCTAATGAAAAAAAACCTAGAATTACTATAAATGCTGAAAAATGGAGTGAAACGAACTAGTTGTATACAGTTGCATATAACGCATGAAATGATTCATAACTGAGATTCATTATCTCTATATCAGAGATCGAAATTGTCACTCAGCTGGGTGAAAACCATGCTCTCTCTCAAGCAGGTTGTCGATCAGTAGCCAACCGTTCACATTTTCATCTCTCCTTTTTCGCCGATAATTCATTATCCTCTCTCTTGCATATGCGAAAATATCTCTCTCCAAAATTCAACGAATATATTTTCTCATGTCACATTTTTCACTGAAAACATGCTAGATCGTATACGAGGTGCCAAAACCGAAAATAAGGCCAAGTCGGTGCACACTGGTACCCCCATGGACCTTCATTATAGAATTTTAATGTCAGCATAAAACAAGCATGAAGACGGGTGCATTTTCAGGTGTCAAAAAGTAAGTGAAAAATAATTATCGGCATCTATGATTCACTGAAAAAGAAACGATTTATCAGTTACCAATGCTCTCTGAAAATTATAAATCGCCGTTGCTTTTCTCGCGAAAACTGCTGTGAGCGTATAATAGTCTCTCGCTTCTCACATTCTCATCTGTTTCTCCAAGCGGGTGAAAAAGGACGTTTCTCTTCTCAAGTAGGCGAAAATTTCGATCTCTGCTCTATATCATTACACTTTTATGTGACTGAATATGGAAGTCCTTGTTTAATGGCAAAACCATCTGATCCAAGTAAGTCATCCAGTCTGAACGTCACAAATTTTCAGGTGTCAAGACAAGTCCTGCATTGAAAACCTCAAGCATCGTGATTGAGAATTATCTATTGATGCAGAAACAAAATTATTGAGAAAAATATGTGGGTTTTTCAGGGAAAAATTAGAAACACTCAACAGGAGCGGAAAATATACTAATATTCTATAAAATCAGATTCCGTACTGGTTTCGTCTTTAAAAGGCTCTCATACATGTATCTCGATGTATCTCCATCTTGATAATGGAAGTACAATACAATTTAAATCCATTAAAACAAGAGGCGCAATGCGCTAGCTGGGCTAGTAGGCAAATAACCGGCTATGAAACCCTACTTCTTATTACTACATTTTAAATCCTAATCAAAATGTCTTTAGCTTTATTATCTTCAAAAAACCATAGACCACACCGACTATTTACCTATAGAAAGAAACGCTCTTACAAAAAAGCTTCTTCAACATGCCAAGAGTGCACGAAACCGCTTAATTGAACCCTATCAAAACAGAGAGCCATCTGAGCAAATGATTTCTATCAGAGTGCGTACAAACATAAGCATCCGGTTGTGGTCGCCGAACGAACGCATTTCTATTCATCAAACCATGCATCTTTCTTTCTCGAGGGATTGCCAGCCACACACAACACACCGGTTGAGCATAAGCTTGAATGACAAATGTATGCGGCTTTATGTCTGATTCCTTTCAGTAATGTGCCACCGTTTGAGTAAAATGAGTTGAACGAATTTCAAGTATTGTGAACGTTTTCATACAAGAATGTCGATTTTTTGTTCTCAGGATGTGTGCAGAAGTATGCTTTAAACACGGGAAGATTATCCTATCAGATGAGCTATACAGAATTGATATTCAACTCGTTCAGCCGCTGTAGCTCATGTTGCACCACCTGGTTTCAAGCTGTGACATTTGCTGCATTATAATACATTGCACAGTGTCCCGATCAAAACACTATTCAAGTTGCATCAACAGATGTAACAAAATTTGAGAAATTATAGGTTACCCTTAACGAACAATACGCCAATATAATTATCATAATTTAATTTTCATAAACTCGATTTCTCTGAAACTCTCTGGAAACGAGAAATAGTCTAATTTCCATACAAACAGACAAGAAACAGGATTTCATCTAATAAAAAACAACACCGTAAGATTTAATCCCGTAGCGCCCCCCTCAGTGCTCATGCCATATCGTGGTGTGCGATCGCTTGTTTCCCAAAGGTGAGAGAATCTTTTCTTGTCTTTCCCTATGAGACCGTCGTCTCGGCGGCCTACGGCTTGGATGCGTGGGTAGACTGGTTAAACTGCATGCAACATACCTACATACATATATGTGCGGTGCTTGAATCCGGCGAGCCCGAGCCCTACATACACGTCCCGCTCGCTTCTCCAAGTGATAAGAGAGAAAACGATCGACGGCGAACCACCAACGCTTGTCTCGAACCTACATAGGAGTAGAGTATGGTTCCCCACCCTACCAGTTCACGCGACTTACAAGTAAACATTATGAGGTGAAACCTAAAGTTGATGTTTGGTTAAACGTGATCAAAGTAAGATTGAAGTGCTTTCTTAAATTGAAAGTTGTTCTCGTATAACTGAGCACAACTATTTTACCAATTAAAAGAATTATAAACAAACATAATTATTTCAAACAAACAAGTTTCTTCGAAACAAAATTGAAACAAATCTAAATTTGAGGTTAAATCTGTATCATGGTATTGGTAAACTTGCGTTCACATACTTTTTTTTTTCGTTTTAAATTAGGCATCCAAGTTTTTTAATTTTCCTTCGAATGGGACATAAACTGCGACAAGTAATGTGATCTAAAATTGTAGTATATTCCGTGTCATTGGTTTAGTTGAGTTACTTCATCACTATTAATATATGTTGAAATAGTCGGTAGTGTTGCTGTTTATTTATTTTATTTTATTGTTATATTTTTTATGGAAATAAATCATGTTTTATTGCAGTTCTTTGCTGTTTATATCATTTGAAAAGTGAGAGTTCAAAACACTTTAAATTCAAACCCCCATTGTCAGTCAACATCAGCTTAATTCCAAAGAACGTAAACAATGACACCGGTACTGAACTCTGGTTATGACCACTTAAAGCTATTAAACATTCAATAGAAAATAAACTTCGAAAATAAATCCGAGTATTGTCACATTTAACAATACATTGAATGTAGACGGAAACAAATTCGTTTTGTGGTAAGGAGTGTATCGAAAATAAGCTATCCACAAAGTTTCTTTCAAATTATGTTGAAAACCGATATTTTATTCATACAAAAAATTGATCCGTTATTGTACGAGGTTAAACTTGAACATAATGAAGACCGGATAAAATTTAAGTTATTCCTTCACGAATTTTCGAACTTTGGATCGAATGCTCTTCATCAAGTTCCGGACAAGTGTTGCATCGCATTCTTTGGACGCTTGAGCCCAAATTTTTTTGAACTCCTGCATGTTTTTGAGTCCTCCTTTACATAGGTCTCATCGTCCATCAAAACGCATGCATCCGGACGCTGCAAAAGACGCGAATACAATTTCAGGGCCCTTGTTGCTGCTCGCTTCTTCTGTTCTGCACTTTATTTCGAGATTTTCTGCTTCTTGTAGGTCTTCAGGTGGTTTCGCCTCTTGATACGCTGGATCATTCCAACACTCGTTCCTGGTTTTTTGGCCAAATCACGTATTGACATTGATTTGTTCTTCATGATTAGAGATATCACTTTCTGCTCCAGTTTCGGGTTGGAAGAACCGGGTTTTCTGCCTCTTCCTGGTAGCTCATCCAAAGAATAGTGTTCCCCAAACTTATTAATGATGGTTTTAACACTCGCATGATGAATTCCAAACCGCTTCGCCAATTTTCGCATAGTAATACCCTTCTCACTTAGCCATGTGCCCAGAACCTTAATTTTCACTTCCTTTTCAATACGCGACATTTTGAAAACGCAGAATTTGAACCGCACAATCAAGTAAACAAAAGAAAGCTGACAGTCAAACGCACTGCATGCAGTGTTCAGAGCATAAAAAACCATCACAAATACATGCGTACAACGCAAATGTATTTGGATAGCTTATATTCGATACACTCCTTATTTATTTATATTCAGAAAAGGACAAAGTTTTAAGTCGATTAGATGGCATGATTCAATTGATTACTTATTGGTGGTCAAATAACTAACATTTTCAGAAAAATAAAAGCTTGTCCAAGATCGTGTTGCGATGTAGCTGGGAATATAACTAGATGCAAAAGTTAGCAAATGAGTTTTGAAAAGTGTTTGCTCAGCTTTGACACAGTCACCTTCCAGTTCGTCAATCACTCTGAATTACAACAGCTCTTAAACGCCAATATCATTACTATACACATACGAGGGCAGTTCTGCCCGCCGAATGACCCTTTCAAGATCGGAAGCGGAAATACATTGGATTTTACAGCAGTTCGTAGCCCAATTCGACCAATTTGGCAACAGTGGAGGTGTGAGCCGATGCGTGTTCATTGTGAAAAAGCACTTTTTTCCCGTTTTTCTGCAATTCGACATCGGATCCGTCCAATAATTGGGCATAGAAGAGTCCTCTGACCGTTTTGCCCTTCTCCAAGTAGTCGATGTAAATCCAGGTAGTCAATGTGAATCCCAGAAAACGGCGGCCATAACCTTTTCTTCGCCTTCTTCTTTACTGTCTCGGCCGTTCCTTTGCCTCTTGTGTGTATCAGTGGATCCATGTTTCGTTGATGGTCACAAAAGGACGCAGAAACTGCTATGGATTGTTCTTAACAAGCGTCAAACACTCCTCTGAAATGGTCTAACCAATCGCGCTGTCAGCTTTCTCATGGCCAATATTTTATGCAGAATATGCCTACTATCTCTGCTATCTCAAATTGAATGGAACTCGGAAGAAGAAAACATATTGTGCACAAACCCCATGGAAAACCCGGAGTGGTCCATGGTTCCAGCGGTTCCAAGCTGTATAAACTGCTGAAGAAATTGAAAAAAACAGTTTATCAAGTGCTCAAAACCTACAAGAAAACCCTGAATGTTGAAAGGAATCAGCGAACTAACGGAAAAATTGAAACCAGGGATCGTCAGCTGCGCGACAAGCTGTTGAGGTGCATTAAATTCAATCTCGGTCTTTTGAACCGAGATGTGTGTGGCCTGGATGTACAACGCCAACTTTCAAACGGCGCGGAATATCCTCGCCAGGGAAGGATGTTATTCGTTCAAAGCCAGTAAACGCTTAAATGAAGAAGACTTCCGTTGCCAAAAAGCGTGCCAGGCTCTTGTACGACCGAGTTTTGACGAAACACAAAGGCTGCACTTTGATCAATGAAGAAACATATGTCAAACTCAATTTTAAGCAGCTTCCCAGTCAATAGTTTTACATTCCGACAGGACGTGAGGATGTGCCGGAAAGATTCAAGTTCATGTTTACCGACTATTTTGCGAAGAAGGCCATGGTTTGGCAAGCGATTTGGAGTTGTGGCCTAAAAACAGAATCATTCGTCGCATCCTCTTCGATGACATCCTAAGTTTACACAGAAGAATGCCTTAAAAAGCGTGTATTGCCGTTCATCCGCAAGCATAGAGCCAATCCATCTTTTGTCCCGATTTGGCCAGCTGCCAGTACTCCAACGTGGCTCTGGACTGGTATGCTGCCAACAAGATCGATTTTGGCCGCAAGCTAATAAATCCTTTAAATTGCCCGAAATCTCGACCTTGACGAAGTGGTGAGCAGTCAAGGACATCCGTCAAGGAAATGCGGGCAAAATGGAAGAAATGCGCTGATTCCGTGTTCGTTTCTACAGTGCGGGCGCTGATGAGCTCAATCAAGAGGAAGGTTCGAGATTTCGTTCCAACTGGAGAAATATAACCATCTAATGCTGAAACTTTGGAGTTTAAATAAAAGTACTGTAAAGCAACCATGGACGGACTTTTTAAACATATTGAATAACGTATTACAGGTCTTTTTGTGCGTCCCAATTTACTTTTAGCCAGATTTTATATTGCTCTTTTTCCATTTTTCAAAAATCCGCGGACACGACAAAACAAAAGAAGGGACTAAACAAAACTACCAGTCAGATTCGGCAGCCATTTTGACAGTAGCGGTCTACGAGAATATACTAGACGAGAGTAAATTACTCTTGCGATAGATGGCACCATCGGGTGGTAAGGCTAAGTGCTTATCGGACCACCCTCGTATTATTCATCTTTTGAATAAAAACTGAACTCGTATGAATAGTTCATAAACATAAACATAAACATCAAAAAGAGCTTTCTAGGTAAGGTAGGCGTTACCTTAAAGCAATCTTTGCTCAGATAACGGTTTTTGCGCTTCTTTTAGTCACCTCAAATATTGATATTGGTTCCCATCAGCTCTATGGTAGTTGAAAGTAGAACTGATGGAATTAGATATGATTTCTTGAGATACTTCAAATGAAACAACTGTAAGGTGATCAGAACCGAAGTCAGCCTGGGTAATCAATTGACTACAATGTTGACATAAATGAGTTAAGACCAAAGCAATAGTTGAGGGATTTCTGGCTGTATCCCTCACTATTGAGTAATATAATAGCCTGCAGAACAATGATCAAATAGAATAGTACCATTGGCGTTACCTAGGGAATGATTCCATGACCGGTGTTATGCATTGAAATCACCAATAACGAAGAATATCAGCTCATGCGAGTAAGAAAGTGGTTTATGCACGAAACAAAGCTAATTTGAGAAAACATATTCTCAGTGTAGCCAAATACAACCAAATCTTCCAATTTTAGTTAAACCAATCACTAGGTTCATGTTATTTAAATAATATTGAGAACCAGTTCGACTCCAAGTACACTTGCGGATACCATATTGAGTATCTAAAAAGTTAATGACCCCGAATTTTTTAATTTAATTCATTAAACTGGTAAGTATTTAGTGTAACTTTCTTCGTAAAGGGTGGACTCGAAATTATTGCAACACAGTTTATTTACTATAAAATCTCATGTATTTATCGGATAAAATCCATATTTGCAGGGCAGCTTTATACATATATAAGGCTTAGTTTACATAAATTTGATCAATTATTGGAGGTTGTTAGGTAATATTTTCGCTTCACGCCGTCCATTTCCCGTACCCTTTTTTCATGTATATCCAATTCCTACGCATGCCATTGGTATCCTTTACTTTCTCCTATGCTTTTCTGAGTTCCCGCTTCATCATGGCCCAATAAGATTCGATTGAACGTAATTCAGGGCAGTTCGGTGGATTCATGTCCTTGTGGACAAAATGCTCCAAATTAATCTCATACCATTCCAGCACGCTTTTAGAATTGTGGCATAACTGTGATGCCCTGAAAATGGCAGAAGACGTTTTTGAAGGCATTCAGTCGTGTAAATTTCACCATTGATGGTGCATGTTGTTACGAAAGTTTCCCTTCGCTTTGTACAGGTGCAGATAACGTGCCAAATGAGGTATTTTGATGTGAATTTCGAAATTTTATTTGTTTGTTTTTGAAACGATCATCCACTTTGAATTTATCTTTTCCAGAGTTAAACACCTGTCCTGGCATTTGTTGGAGGTCAGCATTGACGTATGTGTCGTCAATCTGGCCAATATCTCCGTGTAGAGCTTCATGGGGTTCATCGGGTCATGGCAACAGTTTGCTGCCGTTCATCGCGGTTGGGAAGTTATGAACACTGTATGCCTGTTCATGAGCTGGATCATCACGTGTTGAAATGTTGGGGTTTTGGGTGAAATTAGCCTTAACTTTATTGTGTTTGTAACACTATGGGACAACTACTGATTTTCCATGTGAGCGTACATTGTTTTCAATTTTTTCATGCGTCACTTGACTCACTTCCATGTTAGCCGCAAGGAACCACTTAAGGACGCAATTCAAAGGATGTAATCAATACACTTAAAACAGGAACTATGCTAAATTTCTATGGTTAATTTCTGTGCAGTGAGAAAAATGTTACAGCCAATTATAAGTGTTGCAATAACTTTCTGTTTTGCTTTTTTTAGAATGCACTGGAATCATATGATGACTTTTGAAGTTTTGACGGAAAAGGTAACGGGATGTAATGTTAGCGTAGCTCCTTCATTTGGCCTATGTATCAAAAATGTCATTAATCCAGTGATAATCGGCAAGTTCATGTTGGAAACAAAATGATCGATTTATTTTGAAGCAGTTAGACATTAATCATCAATTTATAGTTTTATACCTGAGTGATGTGTTGGATTTACTTAACTTCCGAGCCAAGATGGTTTCATTGGCTAAGCTGAACAAATTATCTTCATGATCTAGAGATGACCCAAATTAGGCAAAATTGAACCGATGTGCTTAGTTATACATTCTAGGTGTATAAAAAATAGGCACACGTTGTAAATTAACCATTCCCATAGAAAAATGTTAAAATGATTTCACAAGAAAATCGTAGACCCAATTTTAGGGACACATTTTGTTCTATATTCCTAAGTTTTCAATAGAAATGTGTGAGTTTGTGGTTAATTTTTTTTCAGAGAGCTTATCTAAACGAAAAAAGTTTTAACGGAAAGTAAAGTTTAAAATCTAATTAGTAGGAATTTTAATGTTTTGAAATGGAATGAACGTTTGATCATATGTGAAAATCATTTAAGTGTGATAAAGTAGTTTTATTATAGTTTATTCTGTGAAATTTTGTGCTGAGTATAGCGAATACAACTTCAAATAAAATGTCTAAACAGATGATAAAAATAAACTGCACAACGATTCTTTTGAATAAGAATCCTTAATGATGAGACGAAGTTGCATCCACCAATATGGTGCTTACAGACCGACATTACATTCATACTCTTCGAAAGTTTGCGACTCCATACAGTTAATTGGTTAACTTTTCATGGTTTGGACCAGCATATGTCTTATTAAACAGGTCTTAGTAAAAGTATAAATAGTTGAACATCGTTTCTAGCTCGATCACTTCATGAGTTATAATTAAAACTGTAAACCACCGTTGCATATTAGGCTGAGTCAAGGGACATGTACCCTATGTTCGCAAATTTTGAATAAGTATTCCATATGGCATAATATTTCGTTACTATGCTCTCTTTTGAGTGCTGTGGCATTGGTTGTAAAATTGCTGTTAGCCGAAATTTATTTTTTATTAGTATATTAGATGAATGGCATTTTGGTAGTTCCTATCATATATACTGCTTTGAATACTTCTTGTCCTTATCTCAAAATAAAGATTGCAAATAGCATAAGCCAACCTTAAAGTTCTTTATTCGTCACATAGAAATTTATACAGACTTTTCAAATCGAATTGATAAACGTGAAATTATTTTCTAATGGTCACACACAATTTACGTTTGACAAAAACGTATTGCCATATACCCAATTTTCAGGTTCTTCTCCACGAAAAAGGTGTCAGAGACGATCGACCATCAGATTGAGCCGGATAGGCACGACGATTGAGTAGAGCATGATCCGGATCGGCAACGGAAAAGAGAGTGGGAAACCGTCTTCGTGGAAAATAACTCGTTTTAAATTAAAACTCGTCTGGCAATGGTGTAGTGGAAGAAAGCCCGCCATCCACACGACACATCGTGTGGGATGCATGGAGAATGCACTTCTCATGCATCTCGTTTGCTTGCTTGCTTGCTTGCTTACTTGCATGTGAGAAATCCTCTTGCAAAGGGCCAACTCATATGGCGCAAATATCGAACGATGCTGGTCGTATGGAATATGGCAAATAAATATACGTAAACGCATAAAAGCGTGCGGAACCCTCGACACCATTCCATCGCATTGTTATGTCCGCGATTGTATATATAGAAAAGTTATACCAACCAAAGAGGAAGAATGAAAATTAGTAAAGGCATCAGGAAAAAAATAATAAATAATTGACTTCTTCTCAATGATATCGGTTTGCAGAAAACCGAAGCCTCCAGGGCAAACCAGTGCACGATGGGCAATTTATCTTAGGGACCGTGAATGTTATGGGACATAAATAAAAATGAGAAGAATAAGGAAAAACTATCCACGGTTCGGGAGGTTCATAGCGTTGTGGTCAGTCCAGTCTCGTTAATGATATTGTTGTTCTGCTGAATACAAAAGACAAAGCTTATAGCCAGATAAAAAAAAAGTCGCAAATAGAACGATACCAAAACTCAAAGATAATGCTTTTTTAAAGTGTAACAACATCCTGTTTTTTAGAAATTATTTTAATATTTCTATACGTGAGTTCTCTTCCACTCAGACCACCCTCAAGTTGTATCGAAATAATAAACAACTTTTATCGAAGCTGTGACGCGCCGGCCATCGATAACTCATCCAGCTTTACTGCGAAGGGACGACCGAAGCGTTCAAAGAGTTTTCAATTAAAATATGTAAACGCAAAACGATAAATTCCTCCACAACCCCGTCACCAGACGCACGCTCGTTTCATGCTGGCTGGAAACCCACATATGTACATGTTCTTAAGAAAGAGCATCGAGAAGAGCATGGTAAAGATAAGACATGAAATTAATTAAAGGTCTACAGGCGACTGTATGCAAATTACCGGCTTATTTGCCGGCGCAAGGCGATCGAGATTTTTTCCAACCCTCGGAGAGTGCGTGTCTGGATTTTAGCAAAATATATGCATGTTGAATCATTACGTTTGTGTCAATCGATTAACTAATAACACATTTTACCATTTTTTGTTCTCTTCTAGGGTTCTAGTTGGTGCACCTCTAGGCCAGAATCTACAACCAGCAACCAATCGGTCGGGTGCCCTGTTCAAGTGTCCAATCACCCAGCTGAGCAATGATTGTGAGCAGATTAAAACAGATGGCCGAAGAAGTTAGTATTTTTCTGTTCTCCATTTAACGCAATTGACTTGATTACTATCGTTTATTTAGCTAGAAAACAGGTAGACTAGAAATTTATCGAATGCTTTATATGAAAAATTACCCAACAGAAAATAAAGATCAACTAATAGGGAACAGTGACTAATTAGAATCCGCCTGAAGGAAAATTATACTCCTAGAATATCAACCAACACAACGATCAACATCAGTTAACAAATGATTCAACTAATAACGTTTCGTTCTTCTTTTTTTATGTGATAAAAATCTGAATCTGTGAAAACGTCATTGACGCGTTCATACCAAAATAATCTCAATGCAATCAACCAACGCAATCCAAAACCAATTGTCTAAACGCCTTATTGTAACGTTATTTGTAGAGCCTTCTGGTATATATGAAAGTAAGTGGTTATGGGTGCTTTTATCAGTTTTCGAGTTGCTTGCTAACACAAACTTCACTTCGAGTGTTTTAATCAGTTTTCTTTAGTGCACGTGTTTTTAACATTGATGTAACATAGTCTCAGTCATTAGTTTGCTTTTATTATTATTATATATAAATAATCTAACAATCTAAGTAAAATGCTTCATATATTGATAACTAACTATTTCATCGAATCACTGGAACACTTCGAGTATTAGCCAAACAGTAAACCTACGAAAGTTGCTGCGCTTGATGGTACATCTTTCAATCCGTGGCTCTGGCGGTTGAGTCATACATGTCAATCAACTACGTTCAACGTTACTGCGTAGATAAGACTAATGCAAAAATCATTAAAAAAAAATCTGTATCGATCAAAAAAAAGCCATTGACTACAAATTTTGTGAATCGCACTCATAACGGAAGCATTTTTTCGTTCAAATCCACAGTCAAAATATGCTTCACAGATAACTTAAGCTGCAAACGACGATAAAAACCAACTCTTTGGATTTAATCTGTGTTGTCACTAACGAAACGCAAATAGAGATAGCGGGGTAAATTTTGTTATCTATATGCATACCTTAATTATGCAAATAAAACATCCACATTGTCGGCGAACAACGTTTTGTTGTTTCTTAACTTGGTGTGGTTGTTCATGGTGGTGCCAAACTCCTCCGAAATATTCAGTTATCAACATCTGTGGTTGGTGAGAAATAACCTATCTTGGGAGATCTTTTCGATCTGATCGAGAATCGAACACCCGGCCACCGGGTGGACTTATCGGACGATTATCGACTATGCTATCTAAATGTTTCATTTTTTTTATTAAAGTGACGACAACATATGCTGTTTGAGACCCTTTGATATGATGTGCATTATCTGTGTTTGCGACGTGTCAACAAAAACAACAGCTCTACTGATAAAAGTGTTGCTGTGTTCATAAGGCATCGCACAGTGTGGAGTTTAACGTACCTACGCAATGTTTGAATTAAAAACCCGAATTAATCCACCGATGGTGAGACTGGACCCTTATTACACTTCACCAGAATTAAGAACTTAAATGTGGCCAATATGGCACTGGATACATATTTTCATCAGAAATTCCAGGAAGATCCCTAAATATTCGATATGTCATACATTCAGTTTATAAAATGAGCTATTTGTCAATCCTGAACGTATTGTTTATCGAAGTTATTAAAATATTAGTTATTATGTTAGTTAAATAAAAGGGGAAATTACATAAAGATACATAATTACATCATTACATTTTTGGATATACTCGTTGCATTTCAAAACCAGACCACTCGAGCCTATCGATCCTGCTCTAATTCTATAGAGTCGCATAGTGTGGCTAGTCCACTTTATGTGCTATAAAACGCACCAGGTGCGGAATAATAGAATGCAAATGGCATCGATTTGGGTAAGTGGTCTAATTGTTCGGTTTTGAACTGCATATCGACCATGAAGGATCATCTAATCATAATGAAATTTTGACCAGTGATTTGAAGATCTGATAACTTTGATTTGGCACCAAAAAAATGAAATCTGTATACAAATAGCTCAGTATGTAATCGGTGACTAAAATGTTTGATTACTATAATAAGAGGCCGTCAAGTACTGTTTAGTTCATATCTTCGTAACGAAATGTCCGAATGCAATCAAAATTAATAGCGTTCTATGGAAATGTTGTAGCTTTCATTTGCCGTCAACAGAACTGAAATCGGTTCACAAATGGCTGAGAAACCGATGTGACATAACACACACACACACACACACACACACACATACACACACACACACACACACACATACACACACACACACACACACACACACACACAGCCATGTGCTCAGTTCGTCGAGCTGAGTCAAAGTCGAGTTCAAGCGATTCAAGTTTTCAAGCGATCTTAATACCCTTCTTTTGGTGTAAGAAGAGTAAAAAATTATTTATTTGTCCACTCAACTGTTACTTTATTATCTGAACCACATTTTTATTCGACAAAATAATCAAAGCTTTGACGAACTTTCTGGAAAAACCTGAAAATTTTATTTAGAAAAACTTGCTGACTAACATATCGGGGAAAATTATTTTATCAATACATTGTTTGAACATCCGAAAAAAGTAATTGAATGTTTTTATATTAAATTTGATTCGTTTACTTAGTAGGCAAAATTGTGTTAGCTTTACGGAGACGATTTTTAATTGTTTTTGAATAGCACGAATGACTTATTACTATGTTCATTACGACTTGGACCGTTTACCCGAGGGTCAAAGAGGTGAAATTTTTGTGGGTATGGATTACGCAAAGGAACATGGGAATGGAGTTCTGTAGTCTCATAAGAGAGATTTCGCCAACACTAGATTTTTGTGCGATATGATCAAGGTTCTCTTTTTGTGTTCGACTAGTTGTGGTGATTATAGGGCGTCGATGAGACTTCTTAAGATGTCGGAACAAAACAAACACAAATCAAAGAATTAATGAAAAAAAAACAGAAACAGGTTAAACTCTTTACTATACATTTGGAGAAACACCTAAATTGACTACATATAAAAAAGATCACGAGATCCCAACTCATTACTAAAGGGCTGTTCATAAACCATGTAGACAATTCAGAGGGGAGGAGGTTCGAAGATTCCACGTTTGTCTACGATGGAGGAAGAGGTTTGCCAAAAGTCTACGTAGACCTCTATATTTATTTTCTCTCTACAAAACTGATATTCATGCACTTGGCATTGGCGTAACTACTGGGGGTGCCTAGGGGGCCAGGCCCCCTCCAGAATTCAGTAAAGTTGGTACATATATCAAGAAAACCATTGTTAACGACAATAAGATCCATGAGAACTCCGATATATCAACATTACATCACTTCGTTCGAGAGTTTGCGTATGTTAAAATTGGAAATATCTTCCCAACATCATGGTATCCCAGTAGTAAACAGCAATTTTTGCTAGAGCCAAAGATGTGAAGAGCTCGGCAGGTTATGAAATTGAATAGAAGTAGTTTGAATTTGAGCGTAGGGCTTTTGTGAAGCAGTATTTCGAAGCAAACGCACACACTTTTGCCACACATCCCCTGCGGGGTCGGTCTAGGCAGAAACGGATCCGCTGCATTGAGTGGCAAAAATGTATGCGCTTGATCATGCTCAAATACCGTCATAAGCACAAAATGGTTCTAACGATGTGAAATCTCTATTTTTACACTCCCTAAAGAACACATGTGATGGAAACCAATTTCCAATTTGAGGTTTTTGAAAACACAACTTCTCTTTTTTACCAGTAATGTTTTTTTTGTCGTTGTTTACTAAACAACCTCTGAGAGAAACCCAGTAAGTTGTTGTATGCTGATCCTCTTAACAGCATATTTTGACGGAAACCCCATCATTGAATAAATACTACAACTAATTATATTTTGTTATAATAGGTTTGCTTCAAAATACTGCTTAACAAAAGCCCTACCCCTTAGACTTAAATAATTCTGAATTCTAATAATTCAATTTCATCAATATTAAATCCCCAAAACTCATACCTAAAACAATAGTGACAGTGAAAAGGGGCTATTCATAAACCACGTAGACTTTTCTGGGGGGAGGGGAGGGTTTGACCAAAGTCTACGCTCCATACAAAAATTCAAAAAATTGTATGGACAAAAGTCTACGAGGGGGGAGGGGGGGGTCTGAGATTTTCAAATTTGAGTCTACGTGGTTTATGAACAGGCCCAAAGTAGAGCCTGTTAAGTTGAAACATAAGATATGAAACACTTTTCTATGTACGTATTTTATTTTAATTATTCAAGAAGGTTCAACAATAATGAGGTCTTTTTAACGGCGCTTTCTATAATTCACGATATTATTTTCTCTCGTACGAACAATTTAGTAGAGTATAAACTCCCCAGGTTGATTAATGTTTTGAAGCTCACGAATGTCAATAAGCAAAATATAGAGATAGAAGTTTATTCATTAACGATAATTAACGTACTGATGGGAAAAAATCATCATGTGAAATTCTTATTTCGAAAATCTCGCCTTCTTGTGCGCGCGCCCACTTTTGCTAGAGAGTCCGCCTTCTCATTGCCTAAAATTGAGCAATGTGAGGGGACCCATACAAAAATAATTTTTCATGATCTTTCGACCAACACACACATCTGCTCCCTTATTTTTGAAAGAAAGTAAGATGAGTTTCTCACTGTTTTCATCGCCTCAATAGAACTGAGACTATCCGAGAAGATGAAATAATGGTCTATGGGCATGTCGGAAATAATCTCCAATGAGAAATTGATTGCTGCCAGCTCAGCAACATATACGAAACAAGGTTCCTGAAGTTTCCGGAAGGCAGATGAGTATTCATTGTAAACACCGAAACCAGTGGATCCATCAATGCGGGACCCATCAGTAAAAACTCTTCTATTGCAATTGACATGTTGGTACTTTTCAATAAAAATATGGGGAATTTAAATAGGTTGAAGTTAATCTGGAGCTCCTTGAATAGCCTGCTTCATGGAGAGATCATAATCAATGGAGGAACAGTGATGAGTCAAGCGTACACTAGGAAAATAATAGCAACGAAGACTAATATATAAACTGATTCATGATGCTAACTAAAAACTGATAAAAATTCAGAAGGAACTAACTTGCGATTTCCGGCAGTTCAGATAGTTTGTGTCTTTTTTGTTTATTTAATAGGTAATCGACAATATTGTAGGACATCTGGAGAAGATGATCAAAAACATGCCGTTTGCTGAATCAATTGACTCGTTATCGCGTTTAGATAAGGCAAATTGGCAGGAGTTTATAGACCATTATTCAGATGCTCTGAATATAAAACAACAAAACCAGCCAGCATAAGCAACTGTCGTTCAGAAATTTTTGCGCCATAAAAAGTTAAATATAACTTGGGAAACCTTGCGAGCGGAATTTAAAGTTGATATTACACCAAATTTAACTATTGCTTGCTCCAGGTGTTAACTTCCATTCCCATAAGCTCAGCTGGATGCGAGTGGAGATTCTTAGCCATGAGACGCATAAAAACATGACTGAGAAGTATCATGACGCTGAACCGATTTTCAAATCTGGCTAATTTAAGCATTGGGAACGGAGTTGTGAAGGAATCAGTATCGACCGACACAATTTTAAAGACTTAAAACGCGTTATCCAAACCAATCTAAATTCTGATATAAATTCAAAATGTTCATTGACTTAATGTTATTCTTTGAATTTTTAAGATTTTTAATTCAAACTTGACTCTATATAGATTCAGGTCTATTCTCCGGCTCGGATGGGTTGAGGCTTCACAACAGAATCGAGTAGGATGACTACAGTGACCTCGTGTGAGTCCATTCTTTATTTGATCCACACGGAATAATACGAGGTATATATTCACCACACTCGATTCTTTTAAGGCACCTCGACTCACCGAGGCGCAGAATAGACCTAATAATTCGATTAAACCTGTTTTGATTTATCAATTAAAATAACCTGTCCCCAACAACTACGCTACTTTCGTCGCTCTTTCCAATATTCTTATAAACGAAAAAAAATCCTTCGGACAGGCCCTGTCCAGGCCCCCTCCAGACTAATTGTCTAGTTCCGCCAATGGCACCGTAAAGACCTTGCGTATTATCCTCGTGCCACCCCAAGAATTTTTGGAATCCGTTTCTGAGGAAAGTATGCTCGAGCCCTCTTGGCTAGAATGAAGTTGCGAAAGTAAGTTTTATTGCAGTATCGACAAAAGTGAATGCATATCGTCACCGCAAAAGCATCCACAAGGCAAATGTTTCGTCTAAGAAAATAAGGCTACTCAAGATTCTGCAGCCGCGCCAATAATTCTTTATGAGGTCAGCGTTAACAGAACTACGGAATTTCTATGGATAGAATCACGTGCCATCGGCATCATTGGACTTGACATCCAAGAAAAAATTCCACGATAACTTTCACTGATGGACTTTAATATCTGGTTCAAGGAGCCAGGATTTGAGCCCCTATACCATTGCATAATTGATTGTTCTTTTTTGCTTTTTTCATGACATAAAATATACATGAATAACTAAATTACCATGCCGGCGTCGGTGGTGTAGTGGTAAACGTGACTGCTACTGGCACCTCAGTGGGTCTGGGTTCAATCCCAGTCAACAGCGGTGGTTTTTCTGAGGCGAAAAAATCTTGGTCACGTCTTCCTTCGGAAGGGAAGTAAAGCCGTTGGTCCCGGTTCATAGTCATGAGTCGTTAGGTAGGGTCCAGGTGGTGGAGTCGTCTTCCTGGCGTCGGTGATTGTCACCATGTGAGGAAATAGGCCGACGGAAAATAAATAAGTAAAAAAAAACTAAATTACCTGATTCATAATTCGTTCCTCAAACATATTGTAGATCATTTTCCACGAATTAAAAAAAAAATTTGATAATGTCTACATAGACTTTAAGGAGGAGGATCTATTGGTAAAGTCTACTGAAGTCTACGAGGGAGAAGGGAGTTGAAAGTGTCAAATGTAGGTCTACGTGTTTTATGAACAGCCCCTAATAAAATCATAAGGTTATCGTCCTGGGGTCTCTAGAGTATTCAAAAGTCGTGTTCTGGCGGCGTAATAATCATCATAACCGTTTCCACATCGGCAAAGATTATTATCTACGAGCTTAATTCGATAGAGATGTGCATCTAATTGGTATTAGTTGGACATTAGCCTAATCCTCACGCGTATGAAGTCAATCCTTACGTGCAGGTCCTTGATCCACATCCTCGATGAAACAATAGGAATAATGGCATGTAGCAGCCATCCTAGATTTCCAATATTCCAATCGATTTGCCAACTCGCAAAGATTGTCTTACACATTTTGTAATTTACGTTGTAACCGTGCGGGGGAAGGGTGCTGAATCACAGTAAAACGCGATAGCTTAAGCGCCACTCCCATTAAGGGAGACCACCGGTCGTGTTGAATATGCCCGACTAATTTTTGAAACTGGTTTCTCAGAGGAACCACCCGAACGGTACTTTAGGAAAACCCTACTTCAAACGCACGTATGCTGCTGAAACCTCAAATGAACACCTTTTGCCGATAAAATTAACGAAAAACCCACCAATCCATTCAAGTTATATAATTCCCGTAGTCTCTTTAGACTTTAAAGCCAGAACAAACCAACGAACCTGTTTTCAAACGAATGTGCTTGATTTGAATAGACGAACGCAATATTGAAAATGACGAATGAGCCAGCTAAAGGACGAAACGTGAATAAAAAACGGAAACTAAACAACAAACTCCAATCTCAATCTATTTAACATCTATTTTCAAGCTTCACTCGTGTTGGACAGAACTTGCTCTAAAGCTACAAATTATCTAACTAATCATGGCCATGAAAACTTTGTACGGACATACCTGCGCAGGTTTTTCTGATGACGGTGATGACGGTGACAAACGAAGCAATGCTGATGACGGAACGAAGCGACGATAATTTGAAGCGGTGATGGCGGTTCAGGAATGGCGACGGTTCTGAAATGGCGACGGTTCCAAAATGGCGATGGTTCCGAAATGGCGACGGCTGACCACACAAATGGCGTGTCGCGGCGTACCTGAGACCCGTGCGCAATATGGCCGAAACTAGAGTTGCGGAGAGAGTGGCGGCTGGACGGAAGGCTTCCGATTTATATTTTGTCGAGAACGTCCGGAATTGACCGTCTCCTTCAATATAGAGTCCCCTTTCCCAAGCGACCCGGCTTCGCGTACCTTTCCGCTATGACCGAGCGGGGTTAAGGAAGACTACTATATATTTTGGGTAAGGTCCGGTTCAGTGTCCGACACTTGACAACGGATCACTGAAACCGCGCTCTCGCTATCGGTTCCACAAGGATTGTAACGTAGGGTGGAAACACGACGGATTATTGGCGACCGTCGGAATAAATTCAGCTGGTTTCCCGAGCGAACTTCACTCTCCTCCGTTTAGCTACCTGAACAGGCGGGCCTTTGCAGGGCGCACGAGTCTGGCGTTCTTGCAGACGACGTTCACCAAATCGCTCAAATCAAATTCTTCAGCATCCACGATCGCCGAACGAGGAATATTAAACCAGCCCGTACAACACAAAAAGCCCGTCGAACGAGCTGTCCAACGCGAAATGACCAAAATTAAAATCAAGAAACACCCGAAATTAAACATTTAGTAACATTACCTTTTTGTACGTATTCACAATTTTTAATCGATTTTACCAGTTATTTGCAACGCATATGCTACACAAAAGCACTCTAAAAACTGAATATACAAAAAAAAGTTACATCTATGAACTGGCTCATGCCATTATTTAACAAGTCACCTTTGACTAAACACTTAAAACACTTAAAACCACGTCAAACACAACTGTTTTCCAGCCGATTCGCTAGCGTAATGGCCGGGATTAAAACCTCCATTGCCCAAGAAACCACGGAATCAAAGAAATTGAATCGGACGCGAGAAATGATGTTCGGCTAAGCCATTGTATTGTATTCAGGTGTTCATTTGATATCCGTCTCTTTCGCATATGTAGCCTCCCATAAAAACAAACTTTCATCCTAGCGTGCTATAAAAAAGCTTCCACCTATCATGCAATAAGAAACCCTACAAATGTACAATGAATAACACGACTCAAAACAAGAATCCAATTGGAAACGAAAATCTAATTTGAAACACATAATCTACTATTTACATTACCTTGACCTACAAATCTAGTATTTACATATTTACATTTATACAAAATTGGTCCAAATAAACGCACCGCGTTACATCACACCACCCAGCTTTATGAAAATTTGATCAGAGAATCTGATCAAATTTTCATAACATTATATAAACTTTCTACACAATGATTTGGAAACCTTCCACAGTTGAAACAATATTATTTTTTCATACTCATGGCCCTCAAAATAAACAAAAACAAAAACGAAAACGAATTAAAAACGGAACTTATCACACCTACATAACTACCGATGATCGCGTTATCGAACAACGTTCAACATTATCGCAACCCTCACTACTTAAAACCAGACCTTTTCTACTCGCGTAGCTCAATCCTACACAATTGCCGACAATCACATTATCAAAACTTGTTTGACACCTTTGTAACTACGACGGATTGTGCCTGGATCCTTAAGATTTATCAGAACATCATACCTGACTTAGCTCCTGACTCTCCTAAATATATAACTACACAGATTTTTCTACTCAACAATGCGAATTGTATCAATTCGAGATACACTGAATTTGCCTAGGACACATTATGTTCCCCTACCCTATTTCGCATCCAACGAGTAACTGATCGCAAGCAACTTGCATGCAAGCTATTTGACACTTGCTCACCCAAAAAACATCGCACTGTCATCGTGACGTACGACCGGTGGAACAGAGAGGAGAATGAAAAAAACATCAACTTATTATTTCCTATCAAAGTGTAGTGAACCCTGAAACCGAGTGGACCGGCGGTTGAAAAAAAACGTTTTTCCGGACTGTGACGAAACTGGGGAGTATTAGATATTATTTAATTATATGTACAAATATTGATTATCCTTCTTTCTTTTTTCAGCTTCCATCGTGGGAAAATTCCATCCGGAAGAACAATTCATGGCAAAATAAAATATTAATTTAAGCACGGACAAAGGAATGAACGTACGCCGAACACGATAAACATAACCGGAAAAAATCAAACGAACGAACGAACGGGATCCCGGCATAAACCGAGCTCTAACACGCGACGCCACTCCACACAAAACGACGGATGGCATTAACCCGGGAGTATTCGGTAAGTTTTTGTCTCTTATTATTATAATAAATTTATTTCATTTTAGGTCTCGATAATTTAACATGGAAAATGCGAAACATAAAACAAATAGAACGGAAAAGAACGAACTCACAGATTTGGATGGTTAGATTTAACCTCATTCGCGGAGAAATGTTGCGATAGCGATTTATACTTCCACAAAGATGAACTGGTGAGTAATTTTCAAAGACTTCGACTAACCTAGATAAGTACTAACGTATAATAAGTAGATTTTCGAACTTTCTGTTAAGGCTAGGCAAACTATGTTTCTCCATTAAGCTACTAAAATCGTATTTAAGCTCTTTTCGCTAACCATCGAACTTGCGAATGAATTATGGACCATGATTGGTTTTTAATTGCACATATTTTCTCAGTTGATTTTCCATCTAAATTTTTCGACGTGTTTTTTTTCTCCTCTTTTGTACATTTCCAAAGTTCGGACAATGTCATAGCTTGATTTCAGTCATTCCTAAATACCTTAGCAGTTGATTTACCATCGAATGTTTCGATGTATTTTTTTTTAATCTCTTGTACATTTCCAGAATTAGGACAATGTCATAGCTCGATTCTTTGCGTTTACTTAGATGTTCTTCTAGCTCATCAACATTTTTTACGATCACGCTTTTTTCGTTCTTTATATTCGCTATCGGCGCGTACGGTACCTTTAACTTTCTGTCTTCCTTGACCAACCGCCTCAACAATCTCTTTTTATCTTCTAGACTCTCTCTTTTGTCCACCCATTGTCTTCGTAATTTTAATTCGTAGTCTACCTCGTCTTCCAAAAGATACTCAACCGCTGGTAGAATATAATCGAAGGCCATTTTGAGCAAACTTGAACAAATTCACTTAAACAATACAAACAAAACCTAAAACTCACTTCACTTCGATATAAAAACAAATGAAAACACCTCAACCAAATTCAAACAAAGTCTACCTGAAAACCTTAGCCTACAAAAAATATATTTACAATCAAGTTATCTCCAAATACTATGTGAAAAGTTTAAATTCAACTGGAATGAGTTTCCAAAGAATAAAAAGTTTTTGACGTTGGGCGCCAATGTAACCGTGCGGGGAAGGGTGCTGAATCACAGTAAAACGCGATGGCTTAAGCGCCACTCCCATTAAGGAGACCACCGGTCGTGTTGAATATGCCCGACTAATTTTTGAAACTGGTTTCTCAGAGGAACCACCCGAACGGTACTTTAGGAAAACCCTACTTCAAACGCACGTATGCTGCTGAAACCTCAAATGAACACCTTTTGCCGATAAAATTAACGAAAAACCCACCAATCCATTCAAGTTATATAATTCCCGTAGTCTCTTTAGACTTTAAAGCCAGAACAAACCAACGAACCTGTTTTCAAACGAATGTGCTTGATTTGAATAGACGAACGCAATATTGAAAATGACGAATGAGCCAGCTAAAGGACGAAACGTGAATAAAAAACGGAAACTAAACAACAAACTCCAATCTCAATCTATTTAACATCTATTTTCAAGCTTCACTCGTGTTGGACAGAACTTGCTCTAAAGCTACAAATTATCTAACTAATCATGGCCATGAAAACTTTGTACGGACATACCTGCGCAGGTTTTTTCTGATGACGGTGATGACGGTGACAAACGAAGCAATGCTGATGACGGAACGAAGCGACGATAATTTGAAGCGGTGATGGCGGTTCAGGAATGGCGACGGTTCTGAAATGGCGACGGTTCCAAAATGGCGATGGTTCCGAAATGGCGACGGCTGACCACACAAATGGCGTGTCGCGGCGTACCTAGACCCGTGCGCAATATGGCCGAAACTAGAGTTGCGGAGAGAGTGGCGGCTGGACGGAAGGCTTCCGATTTATATTTTGTCGAGAACGTCCGGAATTGACCGTCTCCTTCAATATAGGAGTCCCCTTTCCCAAGCGACCCGGCTTCGCGTACCTTTCCGCTATGACCGAGCGGGGTTAAGGAAGACTACTATATATTTTGGGTAAGGTCCGGTTCAGTGTCCGACACTTGACAACGGATCACTGAAACCGCGCTCTCGCTATCGGTTCCACAAGGATTGTAACGTAGGGTGGAAACACGACGGATTATTGGCGACCGTCGGAATAAATTCGCTAGTTTCCCGAGCGAACTTCACTCTCCTCCGTTTAGCTACCTGAACAGGCGGGCCTTTGCAGGGCGCACGAGTCTGGCGTTCTTGCAGACGACGTTCACCAAATCGCTCAAATCAAATTCTTCAGCATCCACGATCGCCGAACGAGGAATATTAAACCAGCCCGTACAACACAAAAAGCCCGTCGAACGAGCTGTCCAACGCGAAATGACCAAAATTAAAATCAAGAAACACCCGAAATTAAACATTTAGTAACATTACCTTTTTGTACGTATTCACAATTTTTAATCGATTTTACCAGTTATTTGCAACGCATATGCTACACAAAAGCACTCTAAAAACTGAATATACAAAAAAAAGTTACATCTATGAACTGGCTCATGCCATTATTTAACAAGTCACCTTTGACTAAACACTTAAAACACTTAAAACCACGTCAAACACAACTGTTTTCCAGCCGATTCGCTAGCGTAATGGCCGGGATTAAAACCTCCATTGCCCAAGAAACCACGGAATCAAAGAAATTGAATCGGACGCGAGAAATGATGTTCGGCTTAGCCATTGTATTGTATTCAGGTGTTCATTTGATATCCGTCTCTTTCGCATATGTAGCCTCCCATAAAAACAAACTTTCATCCTAGCGTGCTATAAAAAAGCTTCCACCTATCATGCAATAAGAAACCCTACAAATGTACAATGAATAACACGACTCAAAACAAGAATCCAATTGGAAACGAAAATCTAATTTGAAACACATAATCTACTATTTACATTACCTTGACCTACAAATCTAGTATTTACATATTTACATTTATACAAAATTGGTCCAAATAAACGCACCGCGTTACAACGTAAAGTCCATCATGAGAAATTTGTCGTTCATGCCATTCTGCTTCCTGTTAGCCCACCTTTGCGAGCAAGTCCGCTTTCTCATTACCCAGAATTGAGCATTGTGGAGTGACCCAACATTTGAATGTTATTCATTGAACCAGGTCGAAGATATGATTACTGTACTACAGTGAAACTACCGTAGCCTGGTGATGTGATGTGATGTAAAAAGAAGCCACCACAAATTCACGATTTGCCATGGCGTACGGTTTCTCCCAATGGCAAGATCAATAATGAGGTAATCCTCACTATTCCATTGTATGAAGGGCCAAAAATAGGAGTGTGGACCCGTAAGCAGATGCACTTACACGAAACCCACGTAAAGGATAGAGAATCTCCTTCCAAAGAAACGTTTTTATTACAGGACATGATCAGTATGCAATACACATTTGGATTTCCGTCTGGTGGTTTGTTGAAAACAGGGCTAGCAAACGCATCGTAGACTGACGGAAGACAATTAGACCTTCGCTGATCTTGATCTGACAATTTCCATCAGGGAAGGCATAATTTTCATCCATGACTTGATAACCACGAATCCCTCATTCAGCCTACACTTCGTCTGGAACCATGTATTCCCTTTTACCCTCGTTTTTTGAATGAATGTATGTAATATACGTAACAGAATATAATATATGTATTTACAAAGTATATATGACATCCACTGGATTGTTAAATGAAAAATAAAATTAATTAAAATCTTTATCTACATTAATCCGGACACCTTCAAATCATTGTAACTTTTGAAATATTGCACGTAGGAATGAAATATCACTGTGGTATAGCTGAGAGTCTATGATGAAAAAGACTATGATTGATGTTTAGTATTCAAGATGGCGACGAAAGAAAAACAAGTGCGCGAGCGAATTTTGTACGGGCGTACGGCAAATCCTGACTTGTCAATACGGGACCTTGCAAAAACAATGGATTTGCCTAAATCCACTGTTCACGATGTGCTCAAATCAGTTTTGGAACGTTTGACGGTGGAGAGGAAACCAAGAAGTGACAACAACATTGGACGTGATCTATCATGGACCGAAAGGTGAAAAGGATATTAACGAAAAACCCAAATCTCTCCATTCGAACGGTGTCTCGTAAAATAGGGATGTCGCCTGGTTTTGTCCAAAAATCAAAACAACGTTTGGGACTTAAGTCGTATAAAGCAAAAACAGTTCCAAAAAGCAACGACAAACAGAACTTGGCAGCAAAATCAAGGGCTCGACGTTTGTACTGCGAATATTTGACGAAGTTTTCATGCGTTGTTAAGGACGATGAAACTTATGTCCTGGAGGATTTCAAGCAGCTTCCAGGGCTGGCTATTTATTCTGCTATGGCCAGCAATGCTACAGCTGAGCATTTCAGAACGAAGAAGGCATCGAAATTTCCCAAAAAATACCTTGTGTGGCAAGCAATTTGCACGTGTGTCAAAGAGAGTAAATCTTCCGTCACTACAGGCACAACCAACAAGGAGATCTATCAGAAAGAGTGTTTGCAGAAGCGATTGCTACCCTTCACCAAAAGTCACAAAGAAAAACCTTTGTTCTGGTTCGATTTGGCATCATGCCACTATGCTAAAACTGTGATGGAGTGGTACCAAGCAAATCAAGTGAACATTGTACCAAAAATATCAAACCCGCCAAATTGCCCAGAGCTACGACCAATCTAGAGTTATTGGGCTCTGATGAAGTGGAAGCTTTCTGGAAAGAAGCAAGGAATCAAAGCCATGAAACACTTCCAGCAAATTTGGATAACGACGGCTTCTACGATTTCTGAAGAGTTTGTACAAACCCTAATGGACGGAGTTAAGCGCAAAGTTCGAAAATTTTATGCAAATACCGAATAACTATGTTTTGTCTTCACGAATTGTTAAAACACATCCCATGAATCTAAAATAAACAACTACGACGGAAATATAATGCGAAATTTATGTTTTATTCATGTTTTGAGGTGTCCGGATTATTGCGGATACAGACCTTATGTACACACTTCGATTTTTTTTTACAGAGATCTGTAAAATTTTATCTAATTCTCAACAGCTGAACGTTCGGTAATCCGATATAACGGATTTCGGTGAAATTTTAGTTTTCTTTAAAAAAAATCTGCATTTCGGTAAAATTTTACCGAAATCCGTTGAATGGGATTACCGAAAGTTCAGCTGTTGAGAATTCGGTAAAATTTTACAGGTTTCTGAAAAAATTTGAGCCCACTGTGTGACGGTTGAAGCTCATGTGAATACATATCGTGAGTTGGGTGGGCTAAAACAAAGATACAAAGATAAATTGAAGCGGAGCTGAAAATGTCACATAAAATAGCATATAAAATATAAAGCGTGTTCAATCAAAATTTGGTCAAACAGTTATGTGTGTGAATCGATCAAAGTTTTTATTAATAATTCTAATTCCTTTTCTTGTTCAAGTTCAGTTAAAACAGAATAGAGGAGAAATATTCAGCAATGCTTCCTTTTACCGAATGCGAACTGCCGGGTCTTTCGTTTAACACCTGCCATAAAAAATTGTATAGTCTGCTTGTCCCCTTTATTCACCACAGAACGCCAGTTTGCCCTGAACTGTTTCTCGCTCACAACAGCTTTTTGAGTCTTCTAAAGGTTCCGCTTAACGATGGCCTTATATTGTTCGATTGGGTGGAGTTCGGGCGTGTTTGGAGGGTTCTTGTCCTTGGGCACCACTTGAACGTTATTGGCAGCATACCACTCCATGGCCTTTTTTCCGTAATGGCAAGATGCCAGATCCGGCCAAAATAGAACGGAACAATTGTGTCGCTTCAGGAAAGGCAGTAGACGTTTTTGTAGGCAATCGCTCAGATAATTTTCCTAGTTGACGGTTCCGGTCGCAATGAAAACGTTGCTCTTCAAGGCACATGTACAGATGGCCTGCCACACCAGATATTTATTCGCGAACTTTGATAGTTTAATGTGCTCGAAAATATCTGCCACCTTTCCCCGTCCTGTTGCGGTATAAAATTCCTGTCCAGGAAGCTGTTTAAAGTCTGCCTTGACGCCAGTTTCATCGTCCTGTACTACGCAATCAAACTTCGTTAGCATTGTCGTGTACAACTTTCACGATCGTGCTTTGGCCGACAATTTTGCCAACTTGGCGTGAGAGTAGTTTAGATTTTCACCATGCGCGTGCAAAATTTTGAAGCGTTGCATCTCTTCCTTCGACGACATGTTGATAACTGAAGGACGATAAAAGGAAATGCGTCAAGTTTAAGTCCACCAAATTTTGATCGAAACACCCCTTAAGTTAAAATATAAATTGATAATAATAATTCTCTTTGAGATTACATGTCTGCATATTGTTGTATTGCTGCAATTGTAGACGGACTTGCGTATCCTGAAAGTTTAGACAACGTATCAATTTCAATGTGTTGTTACGTTTCCTTGCAACGCAATATTCATTTGTAGTGAATATCAAAGGTACTACAGTGATTTAAATTAATAAAACGAATTAAAAAAAAAAGTGAGTTGATAAATACAGTGGACAAGTTAATGAATGTCATATTACCAACAATCAATATGCAACTAGCGATTTGAAATTGGTTCACTGTTGTAGAACCACTTGATCCGAAGTACACCTTGAAGTCAACACCTTGCTGTACATATTTGCGCCTTTGTTTTGATTTGCCGTGTTATTTTGACAGAATATTTAAGAGTGTGTTCGTGTGAGTTAAATATTTGGAGAGAATCATTAAACATGGGACCGAGCTTGGGAAATCGTATTTGTTCGGGACCTACTGGTCTTAGAGTTAGTCTATGATATTACCACTTGCCCTTGTGACACGTCTAGCCGGCCAGTTCAGCGCATGGGACAGTAAAACTACCGTAGTCTGGTGCCATTCGTTTCGTTTAAGTTTTTAGTTCACAATTTCGATTGCTATGCATTGGTTCTTTTTAAAAATGAATTCACCTTACACGATTTTAACATTATACGAACAGAAACAACTCATACTGCTTGCTGCTATCTCTTCGATTCTGCAAAAGAATCAGGTGTGTTGCCAAGAACGGAATCTTACTATCTTCTAAATGCAACTTTTCTAATTTTTCGATGGTCTCGGCTTTGTAGATTTTCTGTTGTTTCTAGAAAATTGTTTTAATGTTAAATTTTTCTTAATAGTTTTAATAATTATTGGTCAGAATATTGTTCCAAACTGAAGGTAGCCTATTTAAAGAAAGAAACTTAGTGCGTAATATGTTTATTTTTATTTTTATTTAATTACATCATAAAAGTATCTATTCTCCTGGCTATATGCTTGGTATTAAGCCTGCTAGCAAAATTTTACAGCTTATGGTCATTGCATGTTTCCTTTTATCTAGTTCTAAAATAGTATACTAAATTGATAACTCATTAATTTGATTGAAGATTTGAGATATTGAAGATAAATTGAGCATGTATTAGTCATCAAAATAATCTGCAATATCTATTTAATACTCAAATCTTAGCTCACTAGAATTCATTAGATCTCACAAAATGAGACACGTGACAAGATACAACACTCATCGTTTCGAACCGATGGCGACCGGCTTCGACCGTGATGTAGCCCATCTACGGGAGTAGTTCCGAGTTGAGCAGCATCGCGCCCGATACCGGTCGACCAAATGTTTTTTTTTAAATTTTAAAGAACGATAAATGTTGTGTCTTGTCTCGCGTCGCATTTTGTAAGTGTCAGCATGAAAATCATAATCAAAAGTTCTTTGACCTGCTGGGATTTCAAAAAAAATAAATAGTCGTAACAATAAACTTAAAATGGTATGAACATTATTTTTCACCAGTAATATTCAACGATTTTCTAATCAGAACGTTAGAAAATAAAAGAGCAAGGAAATGAGTGGGTAGAGCCATCTCATACAATAAATGATAACGGTATTTTGGAAACGAAACTGAGAGGATTTATGACTCACTTTCATTCGATGCCACATCTTTGTATATCCCAAAATAAACATAGCATTATCATTTCAAAATATTTTTCGATAAAAATGCGCATTTTCATAAATCAGTATTTGCTTCTTTATTGTTACATTTCCTGTAAAAAATAGTATAGGACTTGAAAAATATGAAAAATAAATCACCTGATCTTAAATTTCCTATAAGATAATATGCCGTCTTGATATCAATGATTTGTCTAATGTCAGCCAAAGCAGTTTACAATACAAAAATCATATGTATCACTCAGATGAACCGTTGAATAAGGTAGAATCGATTGACAGTAGATTCTGATATGCCTATTCGATCGTAAAGGGTGGAACGGTAAAAAATTGGTCAATCACAATTAAGTGCGCCCTGATTAGTTTATTATATAAATGACCAATCTTTATTTCTTTTTGAAGTCCATCGTTTACAAAACACAGGATTTTTTTTTGGTTAAGCTTCTGATTTTCAAAATGTGAACTATCGAGTTTTAGGTTTCACACCTTCCATCAAGTTTTGTACCGCTGTATATCCACATTATTTGATGCTGAACGCCAATTTGCCTTGAACTGCTTTTCAATAAAAAGTGAGAAGAAAGATTAGTAATTTCTATTTAATTCCAACTACCTTTATTTCTTATCTTAACAGATACATGTATTTCGTCTACAATGTGCAGACTTCTTCAGTGTCGTGCACTAATAAAGGGTGTACGGAATCAAATTGCGATACACACAAATATTTGGCAAAACTCTCCCGTTCAACCAATCATCTTCAAACTATCAGGAAGTAAAACAAAACATGTTATGAATATTCTCCCATGTTTGTTTTGTTCAATTTCAATTCCATATCCAAATGCATGAACCTTATTCTTTACACTACTCATAAGGTCCTGTACAACATTTGGACCAACTTTTTTTTGCGTGGCAATCCATTTTTTCTTCATATCTTCCTCCAATTTCACTTCCTTAGGATGCTTACGAAGTGCCTTCTTCATGATGGCCCAGTACTTTTCAATTGGCCGCTGTTCAGGTGCGTTTGGGGAGTTGTTTCAGCACGAAATTGACCTCCTTAGCCTTAAACCATTACAAAACCTCTTTCGAGTAATGGCAAGAGGCTAAATCCGGCCAGAAAATCGTAGGACCATCGTATGACCTCAGAAGAGGAAGTAGACGCTTTTGGAGACATTCCTTTAAGTACACCTGCCCATTGACCGTTCCAGCTGTCACGAATGGGGTGCTCCGCTTTCCACACGAGTAAATTGCTTGCCTAATCATATAGTTTTTGGCAAACTTTGACTTTGAGTTGTACCGTACAACCTTTACTAGACGGTTTTTCACTTCCAACTGTTTTTTGAGTTCGATCAATTGGGCGCAGTTCCGGCGAGTTTGGAGGGATTTTCTCCTTGGGAACGATTTGCACACTATTGCCGGTATACCAACCCTGAGCCATTTTTCCGTGGTGGCAAGAAGCGAGGTCATGGCAAAAACCGCACGGAACAACTATCAAGATAGGCAATAAGGTTTTTTGCAAGCATTCCTTCACATAAATATCTTAATTGACAATGCCAGCTCATCTCGATTTGGTTTCACTGTAACCTTATATGTTGACAGTCCGGCCCGTTTCCTTGCTCTTTGCACTGTTGTGTGGAACTTTCCCAATTTGTTTCCGATTGCTCTGATAGAAAGTTTGGGATTTCGTTTGAAAATGCTGGCCACTATTCTTCCGGTTTCGGTTTCGGCTTCCTCCTGACCATGGCTTCCTGGCTGTTGTCAGACTTTCTCCGAACACTGTTATAACATTCGACATGGTTGGTTTGGGAATATAAAGTGATTTAACCAAGTCGGCGTGGGAATCATTTGGATTTTGCTTATGCGCGTGCAAAATTTTGACACGCTGCTCTTCTTGCTTCGACGCCATTTTAACAACTGAATAGAAAATGGCAAAACTAAAAGAGAGTCAACATTCCGTACGCATACTCCCACAAAATGAGGGGTGTTCAAGTTTTTTACATGCACGATAAAAAAAACTTCGTCATTTTTGTGTAGATCAAGTTCTGACCGTCTTATCCATCAATGACGTAAATTTCCTGGAAGTAAACTTATTACACATAAATTATAAAAACAAGTAACATTCAGAGAAAGATATTGTTTGTTTCCAATTGCTAGCACAAAACCAACTTCCAGCTTGTAAAGGTGGTTAGACAAGTAAGAAGAGGTCGGGTTCAAGATCAAACAAAAAATTACTCACCCTAATCATCATATAACAAAAACCATACGATTTTAACCAACCAGGAAAAGAAATCACTGCAGCTAACAATTGGTTTCTACCGCGTGACCACTAACCTTAACTTTAACGCACTTCCCTGTTTGATATTTCTGGGTTTGTCGTGCAGTTTTGTCTTCTTGTCTCGAACCCTCAACTAATCGTAATCTTGTGTTTCAAAAAGGTGATGACGAGGATGACGATAGTCTTGCCCCGCCAGGAATGGATGAGCTCAAGACAAATCAATGGCTGGGAGTGACAGTCAAATCGGGCGGAAAGGAAAATAAGGTATTTTGAAGACTTGTTATCGATATACATTACGAACTACAGTTTCTCCTATTTTTTGCAGATATTTGTCTGTGCCCATCGCTACATGAAGGTGCATGATCGGGGGAAGGCTAAGGAAAATGGTCTCCACCTCGGTCAGGGCTTATGCTACGTGTTGAACAATGACTTTACGTTCGGTTTCGCGGTAGAAGTGTGCTTGGGGCGATCTATTGAGCGCGAACACGAGCAGTATGCTTTTTGCCAAGCCGGTACTTCTGGAATGCTTCTGGATGATGGTACTGCAGTGATAGGAACTCCCGGTGTTATGATCTGGAAGGGAACAGTATTTGCTGTAGAGGTTGATGGAGAGTTTTTGTCGCGAGATAAAACGCAGTATTACGGTGCTCATGATAATGCTGACTCACCGGTTCCCAACTACAGCTATCTAGGTAGGGTGGTGATGATATGTGTTATGTTGAACGTTTAGCTTCATAATGGTAAATCATTTTAGGAATGTCTGTAACTGGTGGGAAGTATTTTGGTGACTACATGTCCTATGCAGGTGGTGCTCCTCGAGCTCGGGGGAATGGACAGGTCATCTTGTTTTCGAATAAAAACAAACGCAATCCTATTCTCAAAGAAAGAGAATTGCGAGGCGAGCAGTTCGGATCCAGTTTTGGATACGAAATGGCCACTGCAGACGTTAATGGCGACCAGTAAGTGTCAATGGTTCTAATTTTTTTTCTTAGTTCGAAAACTAACAATTGAATATTGCAGTGCTCCAGATCTTCTCGTCGCAGCTCCGTTTTACTTTTCGAAAACAGAAGGTGGAGCCGTGTATGTCTTTCAGAATATGAACAACAACTTCTCGGATAGCTATACTACCAAACTAACGGGAAAACTTGAATCACGGTTCGGCATGGCTATTGCGAATCTAGGTGATATCAACAAGGACGGTTGTGAAGATGTAGCCGTTGGAGCACCCTATGAAGGAAACGGTGTTGTCTACATTTATCTCGGAGCCCCAGGAGGATTGTCAACAAAACCATCCCAAGTAATATCATCAAGCTCACTCGGCTTAAATGTTCCAGTTTTGAAAACATTCGGAGGTTCACTATCCGGTGGTATCGATCTGGACAACAACACATATCCCGATTTGGTAATCGGTGCTTATGATTCAGCTGCAATCACAACACTTCTAGCTCGTCCCATTACAAACATCAAAACCTCCGTGGTTAGTGATGAGCTGGAAAAAATTGATCCGACCAAGCCCGGCTGCCGAGCTGATCCAACCACGAATGCCACGTGGTAAGTTAATTGTTTCACAATCCTCCGTTTGCTATGAGTCGATCTTCGAGACGTTTAGTTAAAAATACCCTCTGCTCTCATTTTGATACTTTCAGCTTTTCGTTCAAAGCATGTTGTTCGATTGAACCATATGAAGAATCCGGTCACTCCAGCAGTCAGACTCAGTACTTGAAACTGATTTATACGATAGAAGCAGAAACCTACAACAACTTGAAAAAATTCTCACGCGTTTATTTCGCTTCAGATTCAAGTAATCGATCAAATATTCTGCGAAAACAACTCAGTGTTGTCACAAATGGACGGCAAGAGTGCCGAGAAGAGATTGTCTACATCAAGGACAATACACGGGATATCCAAAACCCGATTCGCTTCCGATTGAATTACACAATCTTGGATAACACTCTACCGGCGTCGGCGTTAGACACGCTGGATCCTATTCTCGACCAAACGCAAGCTGATCGAACGTTCGAAGCGACCTTCCAGAAAGATTGTGGTCAAGATGGCATTTGTCAGTCTAAAATCGATGTGAACGCCAAGCTCTCGTTAGAAAAACAAGGTAAAGAATTCAACTACAGCACTTCCATGAAAAGAACCGTTACTAATCAAGCTCTTATTTCGCTTAGCCGACCAGTCCTATTCACTTGTGCTCGGGCATGATCGTAGCATTTTGCTCAATGTAAGTGTTTCCAATTTAGCCGATTCAGCGTATGAAACACATCTATTTGTGAAACATGATCCCAGTATATCATACAGTGGAACAAAGGTAAGCTCTTCAGTGCAGTCGAAAGCGATAGTTGTCTTTTTTTAAATCACTCTTGTTTCCATATTCAGAGTCTGTACACATGCACCCAGTTCAACGCCACTCTGGTGGACTGCTCGCTGGGTAATCCAATGCGAAGAAACACAGAGGCAAAACTTTCGCTACGATTTGATCCCCAGCGCGTGGACGATCTGGTGTCGAAGCTATCCTTCCAGGTGTTTGTCAATACGACATCGGCGCTACTCGAAGGCACTAAACATAGTGCTCTCTTAGGGGTGAATGTCATCAAACGCGCCAAGATCAGTATTTCCGGGTATGTTTGTAATAAGTTATATCTTATTTTCATCAAGTATTGGGGAAAATCAAAAGTTAGGGAAAATTCTGATAGGTCGTCTGAAGCTCTGAAATTTGTTGGAAAATAACATTTTGTTCTCACCAGCGTTGCCCTTCGCCAGTATGAGCAATTGACAATTTTTTGACATGATTAAACAGCTGCTCAGTTGGCAATAGTATATTGTGTAGTGTGACCTTAAGAGCCCATTATTATTTTGATATGAAATAATTTATCTACATATTTTTCATTAAAATCACATAAAAAAAATGATGTTTCATTCGAGCAAATGGATGATTCTTTATTATACGGGATTGAACTTGTACATTTTGAAGACCGGATGAAATTAATATTATTTTTTCGCGAATTTGCAAATTTTTGATAGAACAGTCTTCATCAAGTTCCGGACAAGTGTATCATCACATTTTTTGAACTCCTGCATATAGTCAGCTGCTTTACCAGTCTTTTTGAAGACCCTCTCGATGGGTCGAAGCTGAGGGCAACTTGGCGGATCTGTCTTTCTCTACGAAATCTATACCCTTTTCCGTGTGCCAATTAGGAGTTTTTTTTTAACGTAATGCGCCGACGCTAAATCCGGCAAAACAGTTGAGGGGTACTATGCTTATGATATAAATGCAGCAACCTCTTCTGCAGACACTCAGATCCATGGATTTCCGCATTGATTGTTCCGGAAGTGTAAAAAATTGTAGACTTCATACCGCAGGAACATATTGCTTGCCATACCAACAATTTTCGACTAAACTTCTCCACTTGAATCGACCTGTTTGCATTGTTTACATCCTCCCCTACGACGGCAGTGTAATATCGTGGACCTGGAAGGGTTTTTGAGTCCTCATTGACATAGACCTCGCCGTCAAACCATCAAAATCCGGTTGCTGCAATACACACGAATACAATTTTAGGGCTGTGCGTTGCTTCTGTTCTGCCTTTTGTTTGGCTATTTTCTGCTTCTTGTAGGTCTTCAGGATATTCCGTTTCTTTATACGTTGAATCATTCCGACGCTGGTTCCCGTTTCAATGGCCAACTCACGTGTCGACATTGATTTGCTCTTCCGAATTAGAGCTACCACTTTCTGCCTCTTCCTGGCAGTTCATCGAAAGAACATGGTACCCCAAACTTGGTTATGATGGTTTTTACACTCGCGTGATGAATTCCAAAGCGTTTCGCCAATTGTCGCATAGTTACACCCTTTTCACGTTACCATGTATGCAAATCCTTAATTGTCGCGTCTTTGAAAACGAAAAATTAAAATCGTGAAAAGAAGTAAACAAATGAAAGATGACAATCAAACGCACAGCATGCTATGATAAACGTATTACAACCATCACAAATACACGCGTACAAGGCAAATGTACGTGAATATGCTATGCACACAATTAATGGCATTCCGAACGCGAATAACCGTTTGCTGGATCTATGTTTCATTAGAATTGGGCCAAAGATGTTCCGTTCTTCAAGCTCCAACACCGCTTGTCAAAAGCTGCAGAAATCATTCCCCTCTGCTACTGACACTGGAGTTTAATCCTAAGTACAGTTTACATGACAACATCGAAAAAGTTTATTATGACTTCACCCATGCCGATTTCGAGGAAATGAATAACTTTCTCGACGGCGTGAATTGGAACACGACCCTTGCAAACGGGGATGTGAATATTACTGCTTCGACTATGTGTAGTATTTTGCTGTACGCCGTTGATCACTTCGTGCCTAAGAAATTCAACCATAAGCCTCCCAAACCTACTTGGTCTAATTCCGACCTCAAACATTTGAAACGTGTTAAAAGGGCGGCTCTTAGGAAACACAGCAAATATCGCACCGATTCTACGAGGACAATCTACGCACGCGCCAACAACGATTACAAACACCTCAATAACAGCTTATACAACTCTCATCAGTCTCAATAGCAGAGGTCCTGATGGTACTCCTTCAATTGTCCTGAAGCGGCTTCGGACTTCAATTTGTCATTGGCTACCGGTGTGTTTCTAGAATGCTGGAAAGAGTCGTTTGTTTTCTCAATACACAAAAAGGGATGCAAACGATCCGTCGCCAACTATCGTGGGATTGCTGCACTAGGTGCTGTGTCCAAGCTATTCGAACTAATTGTTCTCCAAAGGCTGATCCATGACTATTCACAGACTATTTCTCCTGACCAACACGGTTTTATGCCCAAGCGCTCAACGGTGACCAATTTTACCGTATTTACATCGTTCGTCATCCGTGAAATGGAACGTCCTCAGTTGCCTGAAATTATACTACGCGGACGACCTAGAACTGTACTACACACCAAATTTCCAAAATTATGTTCGGTACTTTTTTTGCTGAACTCGGTCTGTAAAACCGAAATTTCACCGAACGTATTGTAAAAAATGACATTTTACAAAATTCCAGCAATCAAAAATACTGGATTTCTGTAATTTATAGAAAACTGCCGTTAAACTGTAGAAAAACTACCGATCGAAACTGTAAATTTCTTCAGTACCGCAAAACTGTAAACATAATTACGAATGTAAATTTACTGTAAATTTATTCTTTTGCAAAATAAACTGTAAAAAAGTACCGAACAGATTGTAAATTTATACGTTGCTGTCAAACGGGGCCTTTTCCCGCCATTTAAAGTTGAATGTTGGTCAGCTCGGTTAAGTTTCACGGTGCACCAAAAGTTAGTGCCCAAACTGGAGGAATGTACAGCAACTTTCCGGGACCGTAGCCATATTCGGCAGGCAGGGAATTGTTGGCCTATCCCAATGATCATCCGATTGCAGCTGCGTTTGGTGGGGAATTCGAAAGATATTTTACACATCGTTGAAATATGTGTGTTGATACATTGTCTTTCTACAAATTTTTCCAATTGCTGCTTATTTCAGTGAACATTTCGGAATGCCAGGACAAAATTGTCACCGGGTATCATGAACTCATCCATTAAAATCAAAATGGTAACCAAGTTTTGTTTAGCTGATTATCCTATTTTTCTTATTAACATACAAATAAATGGTCTAACTAAACAACAATGAACAGGAAATGAAATCAAGAAAAAAAATCAATAAAACCCTGTTTACAAACGAACATGTAAATTCTACTGAGCAACTGTAAAATGTTTACAGAATTTTCGGTGAAAATGTGACAGCTCACGTTACCGATCGTTCAGCAAAATTTACAGAATATTTCGGTAAATTTTGACAGCTTAGTAGCGAAGTCAAATTTACTGAACGTATTGTAAAACTTAAAAATTACCGAATCGATTACCGAATGTTCAGCTGTTTCATATTCGGTAAAAAATTACAGTATACTGTAAAAAAATCTAAGTGTGTACGTCACAAAATGTCCAGAAGACGCCCATTTTCTTCAACAGGAACTACAAGTGTTCGACGACTGGTGCCGGATCAACAGAATGTCCTTAAATGTACCAAAATGCTCGGCTATCACCTTTGGCCGAAAACGTGCGATGTATCTCCACGACTACATCCTTCGAGGAACATGCTTGAAACGTGAAACAACCTGCAAGGATCTGGGAGTAATGCTCGACTCTAAACTGTCATTCGAGAACCACATTGCCTGCATTGTGTATAAAACCTCATTGCAGTAAGGATTCGTGTTCCGCTTCGCAAACAACTTCAAAGGCGTTTATTGTCTGAAGGCACTATACTGCTCTTTGGTTCGTCCTTTTTTGGAGTACTGTGCTGTCATTTGATCCCCTTTCTTCCAAAATTCAGTCCAGAGGATAGAAGCCGTTCAGCAAAGGTTTAAACGCTTTGTTCTGCGACATCTTCATTGGCAAGAGCTTCGCAGATTGCCAAGCTATGGAAGCCGGTGCAAGCTCATCAACCTGGAATTATTGGAAGGAAGACGTATGGTGGCCAAAGCTCTGTGTTGGTGACCTCCTTCAGGGAAATATCGACTGTTCCACTTTACTTGGTCTCTTGAACGTCAACACTCGACGACGAAACCTACGTTTACAATCTTTCTATTTAAACCGGCACTCAACCAACTACCGCAAACACGAACCTGTGATGTATCCCGTGAAGTTTATAAGCGTACTTTCCGAAGATGTACGTGTTAGTTATTGTATGTAATTCAGTTTTATCTAATTATTATTGAGATGAACATTTTTATCTGTTGACGAAAAAATATATAAATAAATAAATAGCTTATTTTCGACACATTCCTTACTTTAGTTCAATTCAAAAGCTACAATACAGTGACTATACTACATGAACGCATTTCATGAATTAACGAAGATACCTTTTGCTCGAATAGAAAACAAGCAGTTCCATCAACTACCAAAGTGGTTTCAATAGAGTTTCGATGTGTTGTGCCGGAATTGAAAACCGAATGACGGAATTACTGGGAACTGGGAATTACTGGTAACTTGCCCCAGTATGTTTATAAACCGACTATATATGAAGAGTCCTGTGTAAAATATTGAGGTATATTGTAAACAGTTATGTCAAAACAACTTCTATTGTGTTGCATTGCATTTGTAACAGCGTTATTCGTAGATTGCATACTGTTAACTGGTAACTCTTCTGTCTCAAATTTAATTTTTGGAAGTGAATATTTTTCTTTAGTTCCTTGTTTATCGAAATTTTTGGATGTTATCCACTGCGTCGGGGTCCCCTCGGAATGAATAGCTTTCTAATCAAACTTCCGAACTGGAAAATCATGTCGATTATTATTACTGGCCAAGCTCATCTTCTCTGTTACGGGTAAATGATGGATCTTAATGATGTAAAACGTACTTAATGGGTGAGGCCCATGACTCACCGACGCCCTCATAGATGCTACGGGGTTGGTTAGTTGTGTAGTATACTCGTCAGGATTTGCTTAAGCAGGTGACGCGACCAATGTCATGTATTATTTGTGTATTTTCAGTTTATTCTCTATCCATATTTTGTCTAGATATAAAGTAAGATGAATAAAATATGAGCATAGATTTGAACCAACAGTATGAATGCACTTGGGTCTTCTCACACAGGATGATGGTCAGTTTTCATTGGGAAAACAAGGTATTTAGTGACGCTCAAGAGACGGTTGAATCAATTTGAACCAACAGTAAGGATGCTATTAGTGCCACTCATAAAGTTTGATGGTGGTTTACTCTATTCAGTACACAAGAAAAAAGGAAACTTGTCCCTGTCCCAATCTATAATTCTGCGTACATTCTGAACTGAGCCGTGATGTGGTAAAGAAAGTGTAGGTTTCCATCTGGATTGTTGAGGAAACGATGAAACATGCTGGCCTCCACGTCCACAAGGCCAGGAAGGCACCAGACCTAGACGACTAACAAAGCACGGTAGGAAACCGAGGTGCGTCGTGATGGACAACGAGACTTCAATCCAGGCCTTGCTGTTAGAGAGCGTTGCATATGAGGTAAAATATCTGTGGATGTTCAACTTTTTTTAGGAATGTTTGCGCTCATTAATACCAACTTAAGTACGCAAGGCCAAAATTAGATATCCATATGTTATTTTCTCCTCCTCGGCAAATGATCTATGTTGGACTGTTACAGAGATAACAATGTTTGTTTTTGAACCTTATGTGCCCAAAACTTTATGAGTTGTGTCAAGGGCAAAGTGCGACCATTCTGTCATCAAGAGGTGGCTTCATACATACATATATACTAACAAATCGGTTCGGAATTAAGTGCTGTTGTGTGGTACCCTTTCCAATCACTCTGAGTTGTGGGAATCTACAGCGGAAAGAGCAAAAGATACTTCACTCCGCGTTTCGTAATCTACCATGGCAGGATATTCTTCAGTAGTGGCATTCGGGGTATTTTTTTTGGATAATAAAGAACCTGTGTAGAATGCTACTTTCCACCTGATAATACTATTACAGAGAGGAATATTGAGTTACAAAACATCAAGAGATGGAGAACTGTCTTGGATTTGGATATACTAGTCCATTACATTATCATCACTTTATCACTTAATTAAATTTCTTATTATTGAGTTGAAAAGGTTCCCATTATATCCAATTAATATTCATAAATTGTTTTACATTTCAACAGCGCTGCCCATCCTGAACAAACCTTCTATGGAGGAGAAGTCAAAGGAGAAAGTGTGATGGAAACAGTGGAAGACATTGGAACAGCCGTGCAGCACATCTATCAAGTAAGTCCAACGCAAATCTCCTTCAAAATTTGATCACTTCTAACAGTAATCATACATTTTCAGATCTATAATGATGGTCCATGGCGAGCACCTAAGGTTCAAGTGAACATTCAATGGCCGCATCAAGTAGCCAACGATAAACCTCAAGGAAAATGGCTGCTCTATTTAACCGATACACCTTCCGTGGATGGTAATCATGCGCTCCCTTTCTCATTGTGATATTCAAGATGCTAGTAGCTTATTTCAATTCCACTTTATTTTAGCTACCAATGGAGGTGACTGTGTCGTTGATCTTAATTCGGCCATCAATCCACTGGGACTGAAGAAAAGTTCTGTGCTAAACGATCTGATGCAAATGGAACGTTACACTCAACGATCTCTAAATAAGTCGCTCACATTCGCTTCGGAAATGTACGACAAAGCGTCATTCGTCAAACAAACATCATACTCTTCGTCCGATAATACACTGAACCGAGTACGACGCGATCGATCCATGATCATCCGTGCCGAACGGCTAACCGATAAGGATGGCAAACAGACTGACATCGTACACATGGACTGTAAACGCAACACTGCCAAATGCATTTCGATCGTGTGTAACATATATGACGTTCAACCGAAGGCTCAAGTACTTATCAACGTTACAGCTAGGTTGTGGAATTCAACGCTGGTATCCGATTATCCCCGAGTAGATCTAGTTAAAATCGCATCGATAGCGAGGATAAAGGTTTTCGATGTACAGCAAGATCATCCCTTCGATTCTGTCACGGTAAGAAGAACTACTGATAATTCATTGAAAGCATATGGTGAATTTGACTGAAACATTTCATTCCAGGTTGAAACGTTAGCATATCCTGAACTGCTCGATCAAGCAGGTGATGGATCAATCCCATTGTGGGTCTACATAGTTGCCATTGTTGGCGGTTTGCTGGCATTTGCAGTTCTCACCTACATTCTGTGGAAGTGTGGATTCTTCAAACGACGAAGACCGGACCCTACGTTAAGCGGAAATTTGGAGAAAAATAGCGAAAGTAAACCGTTCATATAGTAGGATATCACAGTTTTTGAATGGAACATAAGATTACTTAAAAAGTGATAAAAACCATCCATTAGGTTAAGAGGTAACCAGTGCTGATACAGCACTTCAAATGGAATGGTAATCCACGAAACCTCAAAACGCTTCGATCCAACAATGTTTGGAAAATGCACTTATTTTAAAATATCCCTACAAAAGTTGAATGAAAATTTCAAATAAGTTGAATCCGACAAACAAGCATTGAATACAAGGTAGAACTTATTCGCTTTATGGGAACACTCACTTTTGGTGGAAGTTGACGCAAAACGGTGAGCAGTTCACCGAAATGTACACTATCAAGACTGATATAAGCACCGAGATAAGCTTATCTTCATAGATGTTAAATGAGGAATTATTATATTTGTATACTGTAGAAGCGGATCCTGTTGATAAACGCTCAGAATAAGTGAAAGCATGAATCCACGGGCACAAATTGTTCCGAACCGATCATACCAGAAACTGATGCAAGAAATATAAGGAAAAATCGTCTGATCACATGGCCTCTCCTTTCCTATGTTCTGGAAACAATTCAATTAATATAGCATATTTTTCAAATGTTCAGTTTACTTAAAACCACAACAAACATACATTTATATATGTGCAAGAGGCAAACAAAAGGATGATTTAAATAAGGTTCAGTCAGTATTTATTAAGACCTTCTGTAACAGAACCATCAGGCTTTTAGAATCAATTGACCCCAAAATCATAATCCTGAATTTCTCTTTGATATTCTTTCAAAATTGAACCAAGACCAGGAAGTATTCAAAAGATCTCCTGATAGTCAAATATTTTATTCTTTAGATATATATATTTTCGAGAAAGAATTTACATACTATTAACATAATCAAAATTAATCCGAAAGTTAAAATAAAAATCACATCTTCGTTATTCTCTGAAATCGTTACTTCAATCATCCAAGCATGCAAACTCATTGCATGAATGTACCGTAAAACAGGGTAGCACTGATCTACCACGCTGATTTAAAATCTCAAAATTCCTTCAATGTTTTTGTTTAAATTGATGCGCAGGAAATGTTCTGTTAGAGACGTCCATAATCTTAATGCCAATTGATCATGTGACTCCATTGTATGAAAAAAAAAATCTGGTAGTAAAAACTACAATTTTACCCGACTATGCCTATCTTTAAACTAATATGAAATTTCAGTCTAATTTACCACGTTTATGGTGAAACCTTCAACATTTTTGGTATATTTGACAGACGTCATATTGATATCAACCGCACTATTTAATCGCAGGAATGGTAAAATCAAACGCATTTAAAGTCAGGTGAAAATTGTTGGTGTCTGCGCTTAATTTAACCCTCGAAATGGTTGTTTCTACTGTGGTTATTTTTAGCGTGAGTCAAACAAAAAAACAAACAAAACAAACACTGAAACAGATGGTCGTACAGTGATGCCTTCTGATGTCATTAAGTTTTGAGCGGTTTGGTTACAAATTCCTACATTTAGGCGGAAATACACATATTGTCCAAACATGTTCATACTTTCAACACAAAGATTAGATATCCAAACTGATGCAAAATAATCATTCTGGTGTTGATACTTGCGGTCGGGGTGGCGATGGTTTTTTTTTTCTAAATCCTCTAGAAGACCTGTCGTACATTTTCAAAACAATCAAAGCAGCAAAAAAAAAATTGAGGAATACTTGTCTAAAAAACGCCAATTTTTGGAGAAAATCATGAGCCATCTTTGCATCTACTCTCATCGCCTTAAATCTTTTTTCTGAAAATGCTGAAAATTATCAGCATCAAACTTGCGATCTTTAAAGATTCTTGGAATACTAGAACTCGTTAGCACGAATTTAATCGTCCTAACTCATGAGAACAGGATATTTAAGTCAACAATAAATAAGGCCATTTTTTCGTTTATTTGATTAATCTATCAACAGACTATTTTGGTGTCCAAATGATAGAAAAAAAACTATCTTAAGGGTTTATGCTGAAGCGTTCTTGGCGGCAGCCATAACCTCAACATTTAGAATTGAAATAACTCAGAATCTGTACTAGATATTGGAAATTTAATCACATCTGTTTATATGCCTATTTGCTGGGAGCAATCTGATAAAGTTTGATTCTATGTTTCTTCACTAACAAACGAGATTTATCAATTTGAAATAGCACGGGAAGTTTGCAAGAGCGAGATAAATGATGGGAAAAAATACATGGAGCAGCAATTCACCTTAACGCTAACAAAAACTTTCTTCTTGTGTAGTTTCGCGACATATTTAAATCGAAAACAGACGACACACAATTAAAGACACATTGCAAAGCAATCATTCCAGAGTTCGTCCCGTACACGGTTCCCCTGTTTGGAACTCTAAGGAGGGAGGTGTTTCGTTAGATACGGCTACCAACCTGGAATGGAATATCGGTAAGCAGCGAAGGACAGTCTATTCGATCAGACAGCGAATCTGCGACGATAAATGCCTTCGCGGCTTCATGACGAATTTGAAGAGTTTCCAAATGAATCACAATGCAGCGACTCTCCAAGGCAGTCTACGAAGAGCGTATCGGATGACGTCGTTGAATTGACTCAATGCGTTCGACACCATATAAGAAATGAGGGTTCCAGACCTAGGAAGCATATTCCAAAGTGGGCCTCGCCAACGAATAGTACAGCGACTGCAGCAGGACACGTCTCGAAATTCTTTAGCCACACGAAAAATGATGCCACCAAGGTACTTTACTCTTTGCAGAGGAGTTCCAATCAACGAATAACCGAAAATACTAGGAGACTTCTTCCTACAAAAAAGTGACAACTGTACACTTTCCCAGATTCAAGAGCATACAGTTCATCTCATACCACCTTTGAACTGTCTCTAAATCTTCTCGTAACTGTAAAGCGTCTCGAAGCGAATCCACGCGAGTGTAGATGTTAAGGTCGTCAGCAAAGCTTAGCTGATGAGATTTCAGCAACAGGTTTATATGGTTGAAAAACAAAAGAAAAATCAGCGGCTCAAGATGACTGCCTTGAGGATTACCGGACAGGGCGGGGAACGAAGAGGACAGCTCATCGCCAATTTTAATCTGGAGTGCTCTGCCACAAAGATACGATTTGAACCAAACCTCTCCAGTTTTGCCACAGCGATGTCATGGTTGATTCTGTCAAAGGCAGCAGATAGGTCCATGTAGACAACGTCCGTTTGTGAACCAGATGAAATCTCATCCATCATGAAGGAAGTGATTGATAGAAGGTTTGCTATCGTTGAACGCTTCGGCATGAGTCCCTGTTGATTGTCCCTGGTATATTGCTTCACGTGGAAAAATACGGGTTCCAAAACGGTCAGTTCAAGCAGCTTAGAGGTTGCGTACAAGCTCGAAATTCCGCGATAGTTATTAGCATTTCTCCTAACTCCATTTTTGTGCACGGGAAACATGTACGCTTCTTTTCATAGTGCTGGAAACTTATCGGTCGTCAATGATGACCGATAGATGTGGTATAATGGTGCAGTCAGCGAAGCAATCCAATGTTTTAAAAACACGGATGGAATACCGTCCAGTCCAGCGCTGATTGACGTCTTCAACTTGTTTGCCGAAGCAACAATGTCTGCATCGTCGATAGGGATTGCGTTGAAATATCGGTCAGACATAGGGACATTATTCGAAGCAACTTCGATTTGCTGTGGCTGGAGAGCAGCGTTATGGAAAACATGTAAACTTGTCCGAGCAAACTTGTCCGAGAACATTCTACAGATGTCGACAACGGACTCAGCGATAATCCCGTTCCGAGAGATGGATGAAGGTAAACCGTTCTCCATGCGTTGCTCATTGTTGTGTCGCCAGAACACCTTAGGATGCTTCAGTTTGCTTTGCAGCTTGCGTTGGTGGGCCGAGAAGCAGCGTCAAGCCAGCTGCTTGTATCGATGGTTGAGTGTCACGTAATGGTTCCGTAATGCTAGCGACTGGTGTTTCAAAAACCTACGTAAAGCCGTAAAGCCCTCTTATTTGATTTCAGCCAGCGCAGGACATCTGTCTACCTTGGTACTTTTTTCGAGGCTGGAGAGACTTTCTTTGGTGCATGTCTGTCGATCAAGTAGCTCAAGATGTTGGAGAACGTGTTTTAAGAAATTACACGTGAATCTCGAACTTCTCATCTGTTTCTTTAAAGACCTACCGTAGATGTGAAGCCTTTAAAACTGGCACGCACCGTCTCTTAAGGCATATTGTCCCAAATATTGATGACGAGATTCTTGAAAGAGTCAAGAGTGTTACCTTTTGTGCTTCCAATTTTACTGAGCATGCATCCCCATTCAAAGAATTCCAAAGGATTGAGATCTGGAGATAAATTAGGCCATTTCTGTGATGATATGAGATGGGCCTAATTTCGGCGATATTGCTTTCGATTGATGAGAAGGAAATCTTGTTGAAAACATTAATTCTCTTCTGGAATCAATTTCTAAGCATGGAATAACAAGTGATTCTTCAAAAAATGTTCGATGTAGTAATGAATGTTTATTTTTACCACTGATTCGATAAAAGTAGTGGAATATGACGTTTTCTGAAATTCTACCCCATTCCATTACTCTCGACAGATTTGGGAACCGCGACCAACCTATCCTTGGAAACATCTGGAAGCTTCGCTGTATAAACTCTATCATTCTGTTGGTTGTGAGTATCTTGCCCCAGAAACATATTTTCATCTGAACAGAAAATATCTCAATCAGCGTGTGTCTGCAGCAACTCCTTACTCCAAATCACTCGAGCCTTCTTTTGTTCGTGAACAAAATGTTTTTATACGCTTTGAGTTTCAAATCATGCGTGCAAATCATATTCTGGATCACCGAAAAGGAAATATTCAGACCCTTGGCCATCGCTCGCCCCCTAATTGTGTCGGTTTCCATCAAACTCACTCACTTACGCGTTTAACCATCATTTTGGTCCTAGAATGATCAATGTTACTCCATTTTACGGTACTTAAAACCTCTGTTAGAAATTTGCTCTGAAAGAATTTCAGCGCAACGGTGCCGACGGGAATTGATACCCGACTGAACTCAAAATTTCTTAAGGCGTGAGGAGCAAATCGATAATAATTTTTGAAATGCTAACAGACGTCACATCTCCGTCATTTCAGCGGTCGCCCGGCCTAACATGCCAAAAAATCAAATATTAGTCGTGTAGCTTTAGGAGAATACCGCCAAGATATTTTGACGTCGAAGTCTGCCTCATGCCATACGATTTCGACATGTTTTATTTTTATCATGTTATTGAACCTCTGAGCGCACTAACGAACGTACGTTTATCAACAGCTTCTACAAAAGACTAAAAATTAAGGGCACAAAATCAACCTCAACAAAAAATCTGTTCTAACCAGGGACATGGCGGACAACAATTTTTCCTGCAACATCTCTAACAACCAAACGTCAAAAGATGCATTGTTTGTATACAATTCTGGCGTTCCTACCCCTAGAAACCGCCCGTCAGCCGAGCATTGTTCAAATAAGGCCCGTGATAAGTTGCATACTGTCAAACGCTAGTAAATCCAGTGTTTTACGAGTACTCATGGCCGTCTCGGTTGAGCTCGGTTTCTGGCAGGGAGCAAGCGATTCGACGTTTGGCTTAGGTCGTTTGTCACGAGTTTGACAGCTAATCGATAAGATTTGATCGATTCTCTGTCAAACGGGCTAAGCCAAACGTCAAATAGCTTGCTCCCTAACAAAAACCGAGCTCAACCGAGACGGCCATTAGAACTCGTAAAATGCTGGATAGGATAGGGTTACCAGGTTCCTGGTTCGAACCGACTTTGAAGCAAAACCCGCGTTAAAAACCAAGTCTCAAAAAGGTAAAACCACATAGCTTTGACAGATCGTTTGCTTCATAGGATCTACAGGAATAAAAGATCGCCGAGTATTGAACTTTTCACGTTTCGCCTTGTTGGCCTCTTTCGTAGAGACCTTATTTTTAGCGATTTATCCATACGATCGTGTATCGAATCGTTTGTGTTCAGTAAATATTTTGTATTATCAGTTAAGCAAGTTATATTTTAACGAAAACATAATAAAGCGCAACCTTGCATTAAGTCTATGCTTCAGGTTTATACTGCGAGGTCTTACAACATAAGAGGAGCAAACAAGTGCACGAAACAACCGAGGAGTTTGCTTTGCAAAACAAAGAACGGAATTGACCACATGACATGAGGCTTCAAATGCCTGACGTGCAAAAAGCGATAGCTGGATATAAGTAACGGAGGTAATTACTGACCCACAATTGATAAGCTGTGGATGCGTAACAGTGTTCCCATAGGTTTTCTGTCAAATTAACGTCAACGGAACGCAAACGTATCTATTGTGGGCAAGTCTTTACTTTTGTGGCAATTAAAAATGGAAACAATGTTCAACATTGTAATAGTAAGGTATTTTAGTTCCTAAAAAAACATCCTTATCGGAAGGAGCATGAAAACAGCAATAGTTTTTTCTTCAAAGGTTTGCATTCCAATCGTTGAACCAAGATTAAAAGCAAAAAATGATTTCACTCATGACACTTTAGTTACTATTTGGCAGATCGCTTTCCGAGGGGCAATAAGATGGTGCTTTTTGCTAATGTAATCGTACTTGTATTCAATTATTTAAAAACCTTATTTAGTATCCTATGCACAAAACTTGGTCAAATGTTGAATTCTGATTCCATTTATCATGCTAATTACAAGATGTGTTTATCCCCTAAAATACTATATTGCCCCTAGTCGTATGGCATTGCTCATGATAACGAAAACTGGGTAGCTGATACTGCAGATCTTAATGTAACCGTAATACAAGTAATGTAATCCCATTCAGTTGAAGGTTTCATGTGAAGCGAGTAAGCAACTTACTTATGCTGGTCCAACGTCCCAATGACCACACCTGTGTTACAATGTTTCACCACGAAACCCGGTTGAGGGCAGATTGTCTTTGATCAGACTTGGTCTGACCCTCTGCGCACCTCTGCGTCTTGTTCATCAGAGCCTGACTCGGAGAACAAGTCTTGGGTAGTATAAGACCCACCTGTCGTTATACACAAGTTTAGGTCTGATTACAGTTTTTCCCTCATTTTCATTACACTGGATTCGACGCGAAGGCTCACCTCACACGGTGCGTAGAATAAACCTGATTGCAAATTATTATAAGCAAATGAGCCCGAAGACAATTAAGACCCGGTGCTCGAAATCAAGTAGTAAGCAGTGTATGTTTCTGCTGAATTATATTGTAAATAAGTTCCATTGAGTAAATCTTTTGAAATAAGCAATAAATATAGGTAGAGTTGAAAAAACGAAGTTTAAAAATAGGCCTTACAAGGGCACTTTTAAACAATACTTACTTGCCTATTTAAAGTGCCATTAATCACTTTGCCCCTTGTTTATTTTGTGAATAAAGCTGTTTGGTCGTGACACTAAGATCATTGTTTTAAATTTATTTGAAATTTCTGGTATGGATTACATTCTTTCTTGTAAATTCTTGATACTAACCTTTCAATTTTAAACAACGTCCTCATGATCGATTTTACAGGCGTACTACTTTACTATTTCTCAGCTTTGCTCACATCATAAAGAGAGTGCAAAAAATCTTCGTAGCTCCAATTTTAGTAGTGAACGTCAAATGTCACGTTCTATTTACAGACATAAACCCATAAAAGAAAGAGCTTATTTTTTCATTCACAAAACATCAAAGTAGGTTATAAAGTAGCTAGAATCCGTCGGTAAAAATGTAGTTAAACGTCAGTATCAAACAAAAGTGAGCAGAATTAGTATAATTTGTTTTTAGATAATTATCTAGGCATGAAACAGGAACAGGTTACTGTGTAATGTACTTCTTAGCTATGTAAAATCGAATTTAAATCGTTGTACCATTTAATGTGAAATATTGTTTTCAAGTTATATGTAAATTTATGATCTATATCAAATACAACAATTTTTCGTATACACAAAACAACTGTTTCAATCATATTATTATATCACATTTTATTGAATATCGTAAAGAAGTAGTCATCATCCATTTGTGATGTCATCTTTTTTTTATGTACACTATGTATTTTTTTTTCGATATTTATAATTCGGACTTCACCCTGGATGAACTACTGCGGGCACTCGACAGAGGGCGAAGTGTTTCTACAGGTCCCGACTCAATAGGGTACCCCATGCTTAGACATCTACCAGCTGCTGCGCTGCTAAACAGAGTCTGACGTAGTGGTATATTTCCCCTCAGCTGGCGAACAGGAATAATAGTGCCAATTCCAAAGCCAAATTTCTCCGATTCAGGACCAGCAGCTTTCCGACCTATCACACTGACCTTCCGACCTATCACTGTATCCCGAAAGTGAACGAGCGTATCGTAAACCACAGACTAACGACTGAGCTGGAGTCGAACGGACGGCTGGATAAGAGACAACACGCTTTTAGAGCTGGAAAAAGTGTCGACACATACTTGGCGGAGTTGGATAGAACACTGCCCAATCGCGACGAACACTGCCTAATAACATCACTATGTTCATGTTCAACATGTTGAACAGTTTTCTCGCCGACAGATCGTTCCGGGTAAACTTTGAAAAGCACTTATCGCTGAAATGCTGTTGGAGAACGGCGCTCCTCAAGGGTCAGTATACTCTTGGTCACATTATTCCTCGTTGCCATGCAGCCAATCTTCAGAGTGTTACCGGAAACAATCACCGTCCTCGTATGTGCGGATGATATATTGCTGATGGTTTGAAGAAATAAAGAGCGGTCTTTGTACCAAGATTCACAAACTGCATTGAAAGCTGTCGACAAATGCATCTAAAAGCATCGGATTTAAAATTTCCGTGGCAAAATCAAACATTTTCTATGGAAGCCCCAACGCTTGTCGGGAACCCTGCAGCGATATCTTAATCGACCGAGTAGCTATACCGAAAACGAATAGGATAAGAGTGATCGGTGTCACTCTCGACCGGTTACTGTCTTTCAAACAGCATTGCAAAGCTGTTAAAGCAACATGTGACTCTAGGCTACGGATTCTCAAGTTGATTGGTGCAAAGACTCCTCGAGGACAACGCAACTCTCTTTTGTGCATTGCATCAGCAATTGTCACATCCAGACATCTTTACGGCATTGGGCTCGTCAGTAGAGCAAAGGATTCGGTGGTGCAAACGCTGGCACCTATCTACAACCGGATGGTCCGATTCGCCTCAGGAGCGTACGTCACTAGCCCGATTCCAGCGATTATGGCTGAGGCAGTTGCATTCCGAATGCTGGAGGAAAACCATGGAAATGTCGATCTTCCAGTTGTGCAAAGAGTGTCTGACTGGCTTAGGATAGTTGATGTGCACCTTCCTAACATTGCCGTTCGAATTCACCGGATAGAGTGCGTCCCATAGTTGGTGTTGGAGTTTTTAATAGCACAATGCAGAGAGCGTTAAGTCTTCCGCCACAGTGCAGTGTATTTTCGGCAGAGGCTTATGCGATAACACCGCTATAAACGCGGCGGGAACAACAAATCAGCTAATCATCCTCTCGGACTCTGCAAGCTGTCTTTCGGTCATACAATGTGGTAAATCACAACAACCTTGGATACAGGAAATTGAAGACCTAATACGGAATCGTCCGATTTACTTTTGTTGGATTCCCAGCCACACCACCACCCACGGTAACGAAGAAGCAGATCGGCTCGCCAGCGAAGGCAGAAATAGCTTACCAATCAACGTCGCTGTCCCAAAAGAGGATCCTACTAAGGCAATGACGCAAGCTATTCGTCAACAGTGGGAAGAATCTGATATTGCTCAAGTTTATTCTCATCATCTCTAACTTAGAGACCTCGGAGAAAAAGACTGTAAAGCGTTGTGATACCCCGCAGTGGGATGTTAGGCAAAAGGTAACATCCTTGGTAGTCTAACAGACAGGAATGCACAATACTAGATATAGAGGATGAAATCTTTACAACATCCAGGATAGAGCATGCAGTTGTAGACGACATACTTCCAGCATCGCTCCAAAAGAGTGAGGCCATGCTGGTCCTGTTTCCTATGAAGACTTTTAAGGCAAGCTTATGGCTGAACTACATCCCATCAAAATGGTGGTCAGTAAGAGTAATCTTTATTTATTTATTGAAACACAACATCTTCGACAAGGATATCACACAGCCTGGTCACAAATATGTTTAAATTCTATTCTTATATACTAATTTACTAATGTTAAAATCTTTATACCAAAAACTGGTAAGCGTGATAAGACAAATCCAAAATCCTTCAGACCTATTAGTATTTCATCAGCATCATCATAGTCTTCAAGCTGAAGGCTATGGAAAAGGTTTTGAAGGAATATGTCGAGTCAACTTATATGCAAAAGCATTGTTTGTCAAAATTTCAGTTTGCCTATCAATCTGGTAAATCAACAGTTACAGCGCTTCATACGCTACTAGAAAAAGTCGAAAAATCTGTGTCAGTAAAAGAAATAGCACTTTGTTCTTTCTTGGATATTGAAGGAGCGTTTGACAATACATCTTATTCCTCAATGGCTCGAGCTATGAAGAAGAAGAGTTTTAACACTAGCATTGTCAACTGTATTCAGACTATACTTGCAAAAAGAGAAATCACTTCTAAGCTTAAGGTAAGGGCAACGAAAGGTTGCCCCAAAGAAGGAGTACTCTCCCCACCTATGTGGTCCTTAGTTGTATACGATCTTCTCAGAAGCTTAGAAGTGAAATTTTCGAGGCTGTAGGCTTTGCGGATGAGGGAAGTTTGACAATTTAGTATCAGGTAGAATGCAACAGGCTTTAAAGGCTACCCAATCTTGGTATGAAGGAGGGTCTAAGCATTAATCCATCAAAAGCAGCAATTGTACCTTCACAAGAAAGAGAAAGTTTAACCTTAAACCTTAACCTTAAACCTTTTAAAGCACTCGAGTTTGGAGGAGCAAACATTCGATTTCGTGAACAGGTTAAAAACCCAAGCGTAATTCTGGATGCTAAGCTGAATTGGAACGCACACCTTAATTATACGATAGCATAGCTATTAGTGCTTTATGGTTATGCTCCAAAACCATTGGCAGGAAATGGGGCTTAAGACCAAAAATGATTATGTGAGTCTTCACATCTGTTATACGTAAATAATGTATGCTTCTTTAGAGTGGTGAGCGAAAACAAAGGAAGCTACTGCAGAAGCAAAACTTGCAAAATATGCAACGATCTGCATGCATTGCTAGAATTGGAGCTATGTGCGCACATCATCGAAAGCACTAGATGCAATTCTCAAACTGCTACCGTTGCACGAATATGTGCAGTTAGAGGCGGAAAGAAGCGCTCGGATGCTGAAAGGTCTAGAAATATAATGTTAGGTGATGTTACCGGTCATCTGAGTATATTGCAACATTTTAAAAGAGGATCGGTGATAAATATGAATGGAGACTGGATGAAACTGGAGGACAACTTTGACGTTCCTTACAAGGTACGCGAAACTGTTCGCCAAGGTTCAATCGTTATTTTCACAGGTGGCTCAAAATTTGGAACGAAGACTGGGACAGGAATCTATGGAATCAAAATGTCAGTGGCTATGGGACAGTGGCCAACAGTTTTTCAAGCAGAAATCTTTGCAATACTAGAATGCGTGAATGTTTGCCTGAAAAGAAAGTACAGATATGCAAATATTTGTATTTTCTCAGATAGTCAGGTAGCTTTAAAATCATTATGCGATTATAAATGTACATCGAAAATTGTCTGGCAATGTATTCTGTCATTGAGACTACTGGGTCAAACGAACTCAGTAAATATGTATTGGGTTCCGGGACACAGTGGCATCAAGTTCACAGTTTCTTGGCCCAGAGCCATTCTGCGGTATATCAAATTGTGCTATAAAAATGGAAAGGGAATGTCCATTAATTATGTCACGTGGTAGGGGGGAACGGGGGTTTGGGAAAACGTGACGATCCATACAAAAAAATTTGAAGGTCCATACACAAAACGTGACAAGGGGGGTTATAAAAAGTCACTTTTTGCGTGATGTAATTAATGGACGTTCCCAAATCAAATGGTGATAACCAATTGGTTGGCTGTCATTAATTGTAACCAGTCAAAAAGATGTATAAGTTCAAACGCAAATAAAACCAAAAAGCTTTTAGAGCTCAATAAGAGAGCACAATGTACATACACTGGCCTAGTAACAGGGCACTGTCCGAGTAGATTTGAAGAACATTGGCCGGGGTCAGAATGGTATATGTCGCTTCTGTAACCTAAAAAGCGAAACATCGGAGAATCTGCTTTGCAGCATTGTATAGGCGCAGATCAGAATTTCTTGGTAGTGATTGTTTACAGCCCATTGAGATTAGTCTGCCAATCCTGATAAGGTGATTGGGCTCGTAAACCAAATCATACCTGACTGGGAACCAGGGATTGTCGAAAAACACAGAGTAGTGCAAAATAGACAAGTGCTTCACCCAATTTCAAGTGTGCGTCTCCTTTTTCAGAAGAGCGCACAAAACGAACGTGCGAGAGATTTCATAGCAGCACGAAAGACAGATAGCCGCACATGCACTTCTCTTTAAGAGAGAAAGAGTAATGCACAGTGCTCTACTCTGTGCGCTACTCTGTGCTTTGACTCATGCCTTGGTAAATGGTAGCAAAAAGAAAATGTTTGATGCTAATAACAAAAAGGCATTGTATGGGTTCACAGAGGGAAGATTTTATTAAAATCCTTATTCACAAACTAGTCGGGGCCTGCCGCCGTGTCTGTTTTTTGTACTTGTGTTTGCACAGAGACGACAAGGGTGAGTGCAATCGGTAACGCCCAAAGAGACGAGAGCAAATTCGAAATGAGATGTGCGGCTTTGAGCGAGTTAACGATTGAACTATGTCAACGTACCACACCAATAACAACAACACCAGACTCCTCGAGTAAGCATGTTTGGTTTACACAACGGATGTCATTCACCGTGGTACTGCATCATCAATATCGATACCGATCGAGTCAACCACCGCGAGACCGATACTGCTGACTGGATTTCGTGTCAAGTGTTTCAAGTGGCTAGAGTATAGGTTTCGGGTAGGTTAAGCTTAATTGAATAAATTAGTCTTTAGTTAACTCTGAATCGGTGTAGACCTTTTTTATTTGTAAGAAACCCCCCTTAAACTTAACTAGCGCATGGCAAAACAAGGGTGCACGGGAGTACCGATTGCACTTTCACGTCTCTTTGAAATTTAATGTGCTGTCTCGTAGCAGCACGTGCTGCACTCAAAGAGATTTTCCTGCTGGGAACGTATTGTGGCAAGCAGCTGACAACCCAACAAATGGTGGTCAGCTTGCCCAATGCGCATACAGTAAACAGGGACATACTACAAAAGTTCGTAATAATGGACGCAGTAGTGTTCAAATCCCCCAACAAAAAAAACGTCCTTGGTTCGAGTACCACTTTACCCATGCCCTTTCGCTCAATTTTCAATACTTCTATTCTATTTTCAACCTACCGTACACTGACGGAACTTTCTACACTTTCTCTTCATATCATTCATTCTAGCAAACACTAATGTCCACTGTTCGTGCCTCATGGTGATGAGCGAACATCTCCTTCAACATCCAATGAAAACGGTTGAAGCAACAAAAAGTTCCGTTTTCAATCACCTACATTTTTTCTGTAATTTAAAGAATATTTATTTGAATAAAATGTTTACAAACATAAGCAAAGAGAACATTCACATTTATAGACTTCTCTCAGTCTAAAACAAATCTACAAATGTTAATGCGAGCCTTTCTACTATTATCAGTTTTCTTATGTAAAATTTTGTTTACTTTTATGTGACGGCGTCAGAGCATGCAGGTGAACCAGATGATGAAAAATTAAATAACCCAAATAAATAGTTTGTTTCTAACTAAATTATTAGTATTTTTCTCCAAATCGTGGTAATATACGAGGTAACATCTATAGGCAGAAACAATCAACCTGCCTATTTGTTTCAAAACAAAATCGTTGGTTTAAAACAAAAAACAATACCCGTTCATGCAGTAATAGTAAGTAACTAGTTTTTTTAGTTTAAGGTTATTGAACGTGTTGAATTCGACCATTTTCTTGATTATTGTTATTGTTAGCTTGAATCTTAACGTGTGTAAAATTCTGGAACCGTCAATTTAAAAGAAATCGCCAAATGACAATAAGCATTAAGCAACAAGCAAATCTGTCAGTTTTGTTGCCACTATGTGGCATCTTATTGTACGTCAAAACGTCTTGTCAATGCCGGAAGGTGTGTGGCGAACGTCGACGGGACATTTTTACATGCTAGCAGATGCCGCAAATTCTCCAGATCCAGTGAGCACCTCGACGTTTGGGCCTTTAGTGCACTACGTGGCTTTAGTGAACAAGCGATTACTTACTCTAGCGGTTCCTAGCGATTTGGAAATTTACATTCATTGCACATTTTTGAGCGCATTTGATTTATTCGTGCATATTTTAGCGCATTGAATGCGCTGGTGTACTTTTCAACGCATTTTTCCCAAATTTCTACACATTTTCGATTCAGTTATGTATGTAATGATTTGCCCCTCGGATATAGGTCGGTATCGTGTTCGAAAGACATTTCTTTTTCTATCTCAAACCCATGTTAAATTCCGTATACTTAAACGGAAAAGCAAAGAATCGAAAAGAATCGAAAAATAAAATGGGAATTTGTAAGGTTTCCATGCTAACTAATGGGAGCTGTCACTTTTACTTTCGGAAAAATATTCCACTCGATTATTCCGTAAGTGAAGGTGGCATTTCGTTCCATGCAGATCAATAGTCAAATTTCCGCTTGGTAATAATGAACAAAATTTCGCAACCTATTTACTTTTTAGGTCGATACTGCCCAAGTAACCACAAGCATTATATTATTGCACTTATTCAACCCAAAATCAACATCGGTAATACGGGAGCGCATCAATTCAACAGTTGTCAAGTAATGAAGCGTTAGATTAGCTTAAGAATGTAGTGATGCATTACCAATGCAATAATGCTACATTAGCAATGTCTTATGGCATTACAAAAGATATAGCATTAGTTCGATCTTAGTGGGGCCCTTTTCAGCTTTAATCCAACTTCAATGATGCACTAGACGTAATACGTATGCCCTATATATGCATGCTATTACAGCCTCGTGGTTACTTGGGTGGGCTTATGCATTGATTTAATTGTCAACCATGGAATTATTCTCAGTGTGTATTGTGGCATGATTTTATCCAAGACATAATCCTTTTTAGTGTCGGAGTTGATTGAGCTGGCCACACTGCAACCACACTCTTATCGTGTGACAGTTGTCGCGCAATATTATCTTCTTATGTCACAAAAGTTGATGATGCCTCGGTAATGGTGCTTTAAATTTTAAGTTTATTTCATTCATTTCCAGCTGTGCGATTTTCACACGGATTAGTGCAGCTTGTAACAGGAGCATTTATTCATATAAGGTGAGTATTGTAGAAGCTTAGATCAAAACATACTTTGCAAAATGTTAGGTCAAGGTCTTCCTAATAGAGATATTCTACGGATGCATCAAGTGCATTCACTCACTCGTGTTTGCACACTCACCTTCACCAATACATTGATACCTCTGAAACACGTGCGTTCAATTTTCGATGATAAACAATACGTAGAAATGGATTAGTCAATGAAACTTGTTTTGATGATGGTGTGCATGTTGGAATTTGATCTGATAGCCGTCGTGATAAGAGCAATCCGCTCGTCAATCATCTCTTATGTTAGGATTTGAACAAACAAGGATACAATTTAGTAACGAGTGATTGTCATATTTTTATTCTGCATTCCAAATGTTCCATTGTGTTCGAAAACAAGTGGTAAATAATTATTATTTTTAAAAAACGGGCTTCGCTTGGAACGCTTTTTTGTTTACAAAAACAATGAGCGCTAAAAAAAGGTTTGTGTTGTAGCTTTTGGTTTAACGCATCGAAATAAACGGAATATGTGTACAAGATTAATCCATAGTGGTGTTTTCTGCTCAGTAGAACAGAAAGAGGCGAATACGACGAAGCTGCGCCCTACACTATTATGGCTATGGCTCGTAATTGATTGACAAAAAAACACTTAATAATGTTTTTGTTTCAGATTGCAGCAGCTTCATCATTTCAGTTTTAAATTTTCTGCTGTGATAGTTAAATTGAAGAAGAATGAGTCTCTCAGTTATAAGAAATGTATTTAAAAATTATCCCTTGGTAAAAGGTATGGCAACATACAGTATTATCTGGCCAACAGGATGCTTGATACAGCAAACAATGGATGGAAAGGATTGGCGTAAGGAATTAGAAAAGTCTTATAAATAGTTAAAATTAATATGCTAATCAATGTTTCCCTTTTTAGGAACATACGACTATAGGCAATGCATGAACTTCGCTATTTTTGGGACGTGTTTTGTAGCACCTACACTGTATGGATGGATCAGAATATCAAGTCAGATGTGGCCAACCATGAGTTTGAAAGCAGGCCTAACAAAAGCAAGTAACATTTGTGGACATGTTAAAAATATATGTTATATTTTATTTTCATAATTTACAGGCCATAGTGGAACAGTTCAGTTACGGACCATTTGCCGGGACAAGCTTCTTTTTTGGAATGAGCCTCTTAGAAGAGAAAACTGTCGATGAGGCTCTCAGTGAAGTCAGGCAAAAATTCCCAGATACATATAAGGTAATATAAGGCTGGTTGGTTGAATTTAAATCGAAATTGTTCATAAGTATGTGTGTTTTGTTTCCAGGTGGGAATTTGCGTTTGGCCAATAATACAAACGATAAATTTCACGCTCATACCGGAACACAATCGGGTACCTTTCGTAAGCATATGCAGTTTGTTGTGGACAACATTCCTAGCATATATGAAACAACGATCGGCAACATCATCGGCGGCAAGCCAGTCATCTTCTACTAGTATTCCACAGGAAGCTATTATCTAAAAGGAATGGATAGATTTTTGGAGCCAAAGATATTTAAATTTACCTGTTAAGTTTTTAAAAAATGTATTGAAAAATAGCAGTTTTGAAAACTGGATACGTGATACATGTAAAGTTTGAAATTATTAAGAGTTTTAGCAAATGTGACCGAATCATCATTGATAATAGGACAATAATACTACCACCGATGCCGTGCATCAGAAATTGTAGATTGTTTGTGGGTTTGAATGTGGCAAGATTAAAGTTTCGATAAGTAATTAAAAAAAAACATGTTTTATTTGTTGCGGAACTTTGTTGTTAAGGCTCGTCGTTCTTCTTTCAATCTGATATCACCCGAAATGGAACATCTCAAATATGTTAAGAAAAATTAATTCATTTTATGAATCATCCTGGGATACAGGGGTTACCAAGCAGATTAATGCCTTTTCCATAAGAGTTACACGTAAAATAATCGACTTAGCCAGACAGGTCCTCTTAGTCCTCCTAATCTTAGCATTTAAAATCAAATACATATCATTGACTATTACATTTGCATTTACAGTGTAAACAGCTTCTACATCGTCAGGATGAGTCATTTTCATAATGCCACGATGCTCCGTCTATGGTTGCAACTAACACTAATAAATAGTTCTGAACATTTACCTGTTTCAGTGGGTATATTTTAAAACTTTGATCGAGATCCAACAATACATTGATCAATTTAACTTTAATTCTTGGTAACGACATAATTTTATAAAAGTAAAAAATCTCACGTTGCCGCATCAATCTACGAAAAAGCATTCTCCGACGTTACATTTACTTGCACCGTCACTTTGTAAGAAATGGGAGAATTGCAAATCTCGCTAGGATTAACTGCAAAACATTACTCTTGTATTTTTCGAGAATGCAATCTATGGTATATTGAATCTTAAATCAACTAACACTATTCATCTTAATCCGCATGCGCACTATTTTGAGTGGTACGAACCATCATCATCTCAGTATTACAAGCAACGGAAGGCGAGTACAACGTGAACAAATTCAGAGCAAAATCGGCGTTCAAATATTCAATTGCAAAAATATGTTTACGTAACAAAAATAATCTCCTACTATAGTAGAAAACTCTAAGTGCTGGAGTTAGTGTAATTGACCGTATCAAAAGCAGAAAAATGTTACCAATAATGTTCAATCAAGCGCGTGCGTTCTTAAATCGATATCCCGTTGCCCGTGGAATGGTAACATACAGTTTTTTGTGGCCTACCGGATGCTTAATTCAGCAGTCGATCACTGGGACTAAATGGAGTACGTGCTGATCTTGTGAATAATTGATCGTATTGCATTTACCTTGAAAATTGCGAGGGCCAATGTCAGTGAAAATGTGTAGTCAATATCCGGTAAAGAGCGAATCGTAAAACCTACGTCATGGCAGTGAACGTGAACTTGGCGCGCAACCAAAGTTTTTCATTAGGCATGCGTCGTATTGCAAACAGCACACGTTTCAAGTGTGATCGCGTGCAAAAGCTAGGGATGTTTGAAGAACGTTTTTTGACACTAAGAACGTGAGTGGCGTGGTTCCCGAGTAGAGTTTGAGATCAAATAGGAAAATTAAATATGATGTTGGGATGTTGCTGATAACAATTACTCAAGTTGTAGTTGGTTTGGTCGTTTATAGTACGTTCGCACTACTGCTTATATTACGTGATATAGAGTATCTTGATATCAGCAACTATACATCTAGTTTTCACTGGAAATAGTGTACATGTCATTTGATATCAAGATACTCTATATCACGTAATATAAGCTGTAGTGTGAACGTACTATTAAACGGTTTAAAGATTGAACGTGATAGCAAAAATTTACCTCTGTAACATCAAATTTAAAACTCAAGTACACAAACCACTACTGTGCAGTTTACTTTAATCAAAATTTTTATCGTTATTATTGAAGTATTATGCGCGAATAGGCAACCTATATCCGTAGAGACAGATCCCTTCGGATTCAGCTGCCTAAATGCGGCACCGCGGTTACCACCAGCAATCAAGTCAAGGCAGACCAAATCTTAACGATTCTGATCTTCATCCTCGTTCGAAGAGCCCACAGATGTGATCAGTCACCCAGCTCTGTATCTCCATCTGCAGCAGCGACAGTACTTTGTAGCATGCAATCAGCAGTGAGTAAAAAAATCGAGTGACTCCGAACTCGATCAGATCGAGTCGTCCAAGAGAAATAGGCGAATAGGCAACCTATATCCGTAGAGACAGATCCCTTCGGATTCAGCTGCCTAAAATGCGGCCACCGCGTGTTACCACCCGGAGCCAATCAAAGTCAAGGCAGACCAAAATCTTAACGATTCTGATCTTCATCCTTCTCGTTCGAAGAGCCCACAGATGTATGATCAGTCACCCAGGCTCATGTACTCTCCATCTGCAGCAGCGACAGCAGTACTTTGTAGCATGCAATCAGCAGTGAGTAAAAAAATCGAGTGACTCCGAACTCGATCAGATCGAGTCGTCCAAGAGAAAAAAGGTTCGAGTTCCTCCTATTTCGATTATCAACCAAACAACCAAGCTGGTTCGTGAGCTGATGGCGACTATCAACGTAGCGCAAACCGAGTACAACATGAAGCCGACCAAGACAGGAGTTCAACTTCTGTGGACGGGAGAGGAATTCTTTCGCAACACCGTAAACGCACTGAAGTAATTGAACATACAGTTCCACACCTACAGCCTCGCTGCTGAGCAGCAGGTGAAAACATTGTTGTCGGGGTTTACACTGTATGACATGGCCGTGTTGAATGCGGAGCTAACTGCTCACGGAGAAATTAAAACAGATGTAAAACTGTTTTCTCGCAAAGTTTTTATGAGCTGCGAAAGCTCCAAGCCATCTTCAACACAATTGTGAAATGGCGTTACGACGTTAGGAAACTCACAGATGCTGTACAACGTGAGCATTGCCATCCATTTGGACATGGCATGCGGAACTGCAATCTGCTCCCACTATGCGTCAAAGGTGGCGACAAACATCTTTGGAGCGAGTTAATCCTTCCAAAAAAATGGGATTTGCAGCGGCATAAACGCGACAAGTACCTCTCCCCTACACGTCCCGCTCAGATTCCGGTCGACCACCCCCTCAGTGATGGGCTCATAGGCCCATGTTTTGCAAGGTCAAGTTAATAACAATAAAGACTTGGAACACAAGATAGACGTAGGAATCGTAACTGAATCCTTTGGATGTCTAAAGGAACGACTTTTTCTTCGAACACATGTGAGAATAAGTTCTTCGTTTCTAGATCCAAAATACGGCCCCTGGCTTTAACAGAAGCATGCATGTTTTTACCATATTTTTTTGAGTTCGTCTGCACCGTGTATCTACTGACGCTAAGAGAGGAGGAGCTAACCTGATTGTTGTTCGCAGGGTTTCGAGATTTCCCAGCTCAGTGTCTCAACCAAAGTCATCGAAAGTGTTGGCATCACGTCATCGGGTTTTCCGGAGCGAGAAGACGATCGATTTGGACACAATTTCGTCGCGACATCTCCATGCTCACAAGACAAGCAGAACAATTTTTCGTAGTTGGGGACCTAAATGCCCATCACCGCAATTGGAAATACTCGAAGGCTAACAAGGCTGGAATACTACTGTTTCAAGAAGCAGTTTCATCCATCCACTTCCCTGACTCTTTTATTTTCAAGCCCGCCGATCGTGATCGTCCATCTACGTTGGATCTGACTCTCTCAAACAACACGCTGTACATGACAAAGCCAATGAGTTTGAACTAACTGTCATCCGACCATCTTCCAGTTACGTTTAACGTTAGCCTCTCAGTCCCAACCGTTCGGAAAAGTCCTTTGTTACACTAATGCCATCTGTTTCGAACGTGAAATCCACTCCAAGCTGAACTTGTTAGACTTAGTAGTCCTTGAGCTGAATAACGAAAATGAGATTGACAAAAATCTGCAACCAGACATCTGAGGAACTTAGGTGAGGTGAGGGTGTCAACTCCTCGACCCACAAAAACCCACCCGTGCCTTGAGCCCTGGATCCTCCCCGGAACCACCTTTCGGTATTACTTCGGAGAAGGAACTATTGTGCTTATTAAGCACCCACTATGTCTAACTACTAACGGCTTTAGTAGTTAGGAGGTCCCTGCGACCAGTGATGTCCATATCCCCAGTGTGGTAAAGAGAGATTTTAAATTTTCCACAACGAGAGCTCTTCTCTCTTGTTTATATTCACTCCCGTGTTTGCATGCGGGTAGCGCATGTGAGTGGAGAACAATGGTTTGTATTAACACTACACTCGATTGCTCTAGAGTGAGAAGAAGAGCTCTCAAATTCACTGAAGCGAATGCAGTTAAATTCACTGTCGCGTGCGCCACAGTGAGCTCACTGGCATGGGCTCTTCTGCTAATATACAGCAGTGATTGCAAATTCGCTTTGGCGCTACATAACAAAGGAAGAACGAATAATGTTTCTTCCCGCTTCTTTTTTTCGAAAATTTTCTGCAACTCCGACGATGTTTTAACTTTCAATGGCACCAGCAAATCACAGAAGGAGCACTGGTGCGTCCTCACCCAAGTGTACGCGGCAGGGATCGCAGGCGAGAGAACGTGGGCGAAGACAGATGAGAGCACGTGAGAGCGATCGTTCAAAAGAGATAGTGATTCACTCACTCCAAGCAATCCCATCACAGACGCACACTTTCACTCTGTCTAATTATCACCGAATAAAAGAGCACTTTGCTTTATCTGCGGTGAGTTATGGTTGTATCCTCTGGGAAGGTACTAATCTCACGCGCCGGCGTAACATTAGTTCGAAATGCCATCTCTGCCTGCGACCTGCCTCAATATAGCGTCTGACTACAACTATAAAGGATGCAAAGTCAGTTTTGGTTGTTTCGGTCCCTGAAGTCCAAAACGTACCTACCAAACTGCGATTATTCCTGAAAGCACTCGGAGACTGAGCGTATTGCCTAATAAGCGTCACCGGTAGTGGTACAGAGCGAAAGAGATCATATATCAGGACATAGTAACGTCACTGAATCGGAGGATCCGAGAGCAATGCGAGCAAGCATTTATTTGCAAATTTAAGGAAACAATGTGTATGCTGAACGACGATCGAGATACACTCAGGACAATCAGCAAGGCATTGCGAAAATCCACCAAATATAGCCCACCTATGCGACGAGGAGACATCATCATCACTTCCTCGCACAGAAAAAAATAATTAATTTTAACAAGCGCGTCCTTTGCAAACCAAAGGAGGCCTAAACAATGTTTGCATACAAGAATGTTTGCAATCTTTCATACAACAGGCTATATTCAGGCGTTATCTTACTTAAAGTTACATGAAATATCATATAATTTTCTGCCAAATCTAACATTCCCTTTATGTGCATTAAAAAACGCAGAAAATTCAATGTTTCTTTTTATCTGTGCGGCTGAGAAAGCGCAACTATTGGCCACGGGTTTCGCGCTAGCACTATCAATTCAGATAGCAGACAATACATCGACCACTATCTAGTACTCACCCATGGCTGATCCACCTAAAATCCAAAAAATTCCCTTGGTCAAGACAACTTTCGGAACTGCGTCCTCAAGGAACTGTCTCGAAAAGCTCATATCTGTATTCGACTTGGATACTTTCCGCCCAGTTGGGAACATGCAGTTGTTATTGCCATCCCGATGACAAACAAAGATTCGGACCAGTCCAACTATAGAGCAATAACTCTGTTATCCACTTTTGGCAAATAACAAGAAGGAATAATCCTAAAGCGAATCAAGCAGTACCTGGGAAACACACGAATTATTCCTGTGGCTTCAAAATAGGGCACTCTTCTAACCACTAACGTTTTGTGAACGAAATATGTATCAATTTTTCACGAAGTAAATCGTCTGGCATGGTTATTGGTTATTTTTAGATCTTGGATGCACGTGATCAATTAAAGTTCTGTCCAGTAATAATCTGAAATCACTTATTGTGTTGCTGCGGCACGGAAAGTGACCGCTGCAAGAATTATTTTACAGCGGCTTGTTTACCTAGGCGCCCACTTTTGTGGTATAAATTTCATGGTGTTTCGTGCAGTGAGTCAGAAGTTATTCCAGATGGATGCCGAGAGGAGAGAAAAAAATCTGCACACCCACGTTGATAATCCAACGTAGTCCGCAATAAAAATCGCAAAAAAGTTGAAAATCGCCAAATAAACCGTGTATGATGTGCTCAAACGTGTCAGGGAGCAAAAGAGCGTGGATCAAATGCCTCGTAGTGCGTCGTAGTGGAACATATGACCGCAAGCTGAACCAGAATGTGTTGAGCAAACCCTGGACTATCAGATAATGAAATCGCACAAAAATACGCTGCTGCTCGCAGTACCGTTCGAAGAATTCGTTTGCGAGCAGGATAGCGTTCTCATCGAGCCAGCAAGCAACCAAACAGAACGTTGAAGCAAAGTTTCGTCATCAAAACTCGAGCTCGGAAATTGTACCAGCAGGTTTTGACGAAGTACCAAGGATGCCTGCTCATCGACGATGAAACCTACGTCAAAATGGATTTCGGATAGCTTCCTGGTCAAAAATTCTACGTGACGACTGCATGAGGAGAAGTTCCTGCGAAGTTTAAGTTTGCTTTTACCAAAAAACTGGTGATTTGGCAAGGTATACGCAGCTGCAGAGCAAAGACCAAAGTGTTCGTGACGAATAAGACGATGGACTCGAAGCTGTACAAGGAAGAGTGCCTCAAAACCGCGTACTACCTTTCATTAAAGCTCATAAAGGTCCCGTGAAGGCCAGATTTGGCGAATTGCCACTACAGCCAGGAAGTCATCCAGTGGTACCGCGATAATAACGTAGATTTCATCGGTAAAAACATAAATCCACCCAACTACCCGCAGTTCCGGCCCATCGAGAGATTTTGGGCAATAATGAAGCGGAAGCTTAAGAAAAGTGGAAAAACCGCTCGGGACGCGACTCAGATGAGCGAAATGTGAAACAAATGTGCCAATGAAGTTGACTTTATGGTTGAGGAATAAAGAAGAAAGTGCGAATTTTCATTAGAAACAAAGAGAAATGATTTGTTTTAATATTTCTAAAGTACAGTAAATTACATTAAAGTACAGTAAATTACCTTTGATTTGATGTATTAAGCTTATTTGTAAGTCAATGGGTTACCGAGATACAGATGATTTTATTATTCCGGATTCTAAATGGACATAGTTTTAATGAAAGAAAGCACAGTAGACTGCTTTTTATTTTAAATCTAGTGGTGTTAGAAAGAGGCAAGTGACAAATGGCAAGGAAGGGGAACGACTGACCTGGCTTTGAGCTCCCGACCGTCTACTCAGTAGGCAGAACGGGTGAACCAGTGAGCTACCCAGCCGCGTTATGTCTGTGGAACTTTCCCTATCATGTTTCAGTCGATAGGTGCATGTGGGACTGGAACAAAATACCCTTCGGCGTCCCCAAGGTGCTGTTCTAAGTCCCACGCTTTACAACATCTTCCCCGCTGACCTGGTGATGCTCGATGATCTGCAATACTTTCTCTTTGCTGACGATACTGGATTCGTCGCATCGGATTCTGTGTCATCTTCCTGTCATTGTGGCCACCATGCTACAAGCGGTTCAAAATTAAATTGTAATCATTCATTAAAAGTGGAATATAAAGATCAACGCCGACAAGTCGCCAGCAGTCCTTTTCACCCGTAAATGAAGCCTTCAAAAACTTTCGCAAAACAAGATCTCTGTGTGGGGACGGTTCCATTCCACGATTGGATGATGCTAGATACCTAAGGCTTACTCTGGACCACCAACTTACGTTTGCCACCCATATCAAGCACACATTGAGCCAGCTTTGGAAATGATGCTCAACTTAGCCTTTCTGCACAAAATTACCGACGTCCACAGAATTGCAAAGCTGGAAAAGCTCGACGATTCACACTTAGATTTTTTACAGAAATCTGTATAGTTTTACCGAATTCTCAACAGCTGAACGTTCGGTAATCCAATTTTACGGATTTCGGTGAAATTTTACCGAAAACCGGTAAATTTTTTACAGATATCTGTAAAATTTCACCGAAATCCGTAAAATCGGATTATCGAACGGTCAGCTGTTGAGGATTCGGTAAAACTTTACAGATTTCTGTAAAAAAAATCTAAGTGTGTTGGTTCCAACGTGTTCTTCCAAAGTTCTGGATGCGATTTGCCACCTCAGCAGACCCTCTGCTGGAGCATCTGATCGCGTAGACTTTGATAATAGAATATGCCTCAAATTCGAGGATTGTTTTCCAAATTTTCCCAGCAATCACACAATAGTTTCATAAATAGTGTCCACCGGTATTTTATAAGTCAAAATAACTGCTGAAAGGTACTCAATATCTTAGATCAGGAAAATGATTGTTCATTTGAGTTACTAAAATAATTAGGAGCAAAAATGAAAATGAAAAGTTAGTTTACTATTTTTTTCTTTTTGATAGCAAAATGAGTATTTCATGCGGCTAAGACTGAATATATAACTATCCTCTGTTATTCTCAGTTTGATGAAACAGTTTATTTAACAGTTGGTTATTTTCACAATACCACTCTTGTTGAAACTACACACGGGCCTCCTAGGCTTAACTTATATAGATTTTTATTGCAACATTGCAAATTTTCTTGACTCCTGTGTACTGACCACATACATATTATGCAAAAATGGAACACGCATCGAAAGCCCTCAACAAACAATTGAAGAAGTTTAACAAGGCCGCTAAGTTGAGTATTAGCAATAAGCTTTGAATGCCCTAAAATGTATCTGATGGCAATGTTTTGGAACTTTTCTAAGGTTTTCCAAAAACTCACATCCGAAATTCTATGGTTTACAATGTTTGGTAAGGTCCAGTGACAGGAGGGGGAGGGGGGGGGGGTTAAAAAGTCATTTTTTGCGTGACGAAATTAATGGACGTTCCCTTTTTCCAAATCATATAGGCTCATAAGATGAAAAGGTCCATATGCAATACTGCTGTAAAAAAAAACAACATTTACAACATGACAGTAGAACTCGCCAAAGTTGAACCTCGACTAACCATTTTTATACGACTTGCGTACAAACAAATGTACTCATCATTTCAGGGGACATGGACTGGATGAAATGCTTCAGATTTTTCGTGTATGGTGGCTTCATCGTTGCACCAAGTCTGTACTGCTGGATTAGACTGGCATCCATGATGTGGCCAGCGCAGACTCTCAGATCAGCAATAGCAAAAGTAAGAACATCATCATTCAATTCGACTATGTATACTCATTCCAGATTGCATTATTCCTTCACAGGCACTTACAGAACAAATCAGCTATACACCTTTAGCCATGACATGTTTCTACTTCGGCATGAGTATACTTGAATCAAAAACAGTCGAAGAGGCGATCGAGGAAGTTAAAGCTAAGGTCCCACCAACGTACAAAGCAAGAGAAAATTTCGAATGGTTTTAGGGTAAAAATAAACATCTGATTACATTTTCAGGTTGCTATATGTATTTGGCCCGTGCTACAAACTTTCAACTTTTCAGTGATTCCCGAGAAAAATCGCGTTCCTTTCGTAAGTATGTGCAGTCTTTTGTGGACGATTTTTCTCGCTTATATGAAGCAGTTGGAACTTGAAAAGTTGCAGCAAGGGAATTCTTTGATCGCAAAATAAAAGAACAAAATAAAAAGTACATGAACACTTACAAAATACGATACGCTTCATGAATCAGCAAACACCGAAGAGCTTCCCTTAATTATCACTTTCCTTATTTTGACATCATCCAACTTGGTTAATAATTCACTGATGGACTCGGTGGAGCCGTTGCGGAGGGTTCCCCGCTTCATGACACGCTGGCCAACGGCCATCCGATATTGCAAGTATCGGTCTATAAAAAGGTACTTCCGTACATTCATGGTGTCCTTACTAAATTCCGAAAAACAAATAAATGTTTTCTCAAGATCTCGATGAATACCCCATAGTGTCGAGGGTAACTCTACCTCATACACCTCATCGAATAATGTTTCGAATTCCGGATGGGTTAGTTGAACCAAAATATTTTGTTCAACGGTTTGGTCAGTAATAACATCACTGACGCCTTGTATAGAAAAGTGTAAAGCGCTGGCATCTGAATTCAACGTCACTTGCTCAATACTGCTGCCTTCCAGAGATAGATCAATTTCTTGTCGTATTTTCTAGATTAAGAATCGTTCAATTAATTATTCCATCAAGCCGAAATTCTACTTACATTGTCGGTGGGCTGACGTTCACTTCTTTTCCGATATTTCCGCTTGGGTGAGGTTGATATGTTGCTTTCATGTAATATGTCGTCAGGGTCTACTTCCACGAATGCTGGCACGGCATTTGGCTTCAGTGCCGGTTTGTGGCGCTCCATTCGTTCGACTGTTCCATTGATAGTATGTTCCCAGTATCGTAGGATATCTTCCTCTCGAAAATGTTGTTCACATATCCGATCGAATTCTTTCAATGGTCGATGATGTACTGGTAGGATGTTTTGCCATTTGCGGAAAAGAGTGGGATTCTAAAATCATGAAATACAACTTTCTAAAAAGCAATTCATAAATAATGCATCTTTACTAACTTTAATTGGGACATTAAACATCGCTCGTTTCGGATTGCATTTGTTTTTAGAATCGCACTTTGGGATATAACAGTTTCTCATCGCTAATCGTATTCGCAATAAATATAACAAGATGCTGAAATACCTCTCGTCTTATCTTATTATAATTATTTGAAGCAGTTTTAGCTCGACCTGAAAAATAGACCTACTGCCAGGTTGTCGTTCAAACTTATCACAAAATTGCAGAAAAGTAATTCAATAAAACGTTATTGATATTTTTACGCAGGAATCAGATCAACAATCGTAAATAAACAAAACAAACCCACAGAATGAAACAAAACGGATTTGGAATTTATCGAGTCGTTTGGGATCAATGACTTACACATACAGAGGTGTGACACGTTAAAGTTTTTTTTTTTTCATTTATTACCATTTGTAAACAATGTCAATACAATTTGTGAACAATGTCTTGAAACATTTTCGGGGATTCAAAGGGTTGCATTACGTCTAGTGCATCATTAAAGTTGGATTAAACCTGAAAAGGGCCCCACTAAGATCGAACTAATGCTAAATCTTTTGTAATACCATAAGACATTGCTAAAGTAGCATTATTGCATTGGTAATGCATCACTACATTCTTAAGCTTATCTAACGCTTCATTACTTGACAACTGTTGAATTGATGCGATCCCGCATTATCGATGTCGATTTTGAGTTGAATAAGTGCAATAATATAATGCTTGTGGTTACTTGGGAATGACCCGTTCACCGCCCACCGAATATATCATTGCATAGTTCTTGTTAATCTCACTTTTTTGACAGTTCTGGGAGCTTGTTTACAAGCTGTTAAGATTCAAACAGCACAAATGAAATTTTATGTTGTCATTTTACGGATTCCGGTACACGGAGAAAATAGAAAATGCTGAGAAGCATATTCTATATTCCTCTCTATGCTTTATTCCTTTTAAATCAGTGCAATGCATTAAATGTAGGCATTGAATCAATATATTTTATTCGTTGCAATACATTTTAGATGATTATTATTTTCTGTGCACATTGCGTTACCGGCGTTATATACTTTAGGAGCTTGGACCTCGGCTTGGACGACTTGTGGAATTTTTTTTTGTACCCTGAAAGCTCGTGTATTTTGCAAACTTTGCATCGGTGTGCTGTCGTGTGTAGGAATGTACGTGTGAGTCGTGGTACCCACTGATGTGGTGGAGGTGGGGCATCACATATCATCTCAAAACATTGATCCAAAGTCTTGTGACGTAATGTAAACGTCGGCTAGATATTTTGACATGCCAGCAGATACCACACCTCCGACACATCAGTGGGTGCCTTAACTAAAAGGAGTTTAAGAATGAAATTGGAAGAATTTTTTTTCAAAAATGTTTAGTTCTTATTTTATTTATAAAATCACAAAAAAAACAACATAAAAAAAAATAACTTTCGTAGTAGAGAATGTTTTCTTTTAATTTAATAATAAATACCCGCATAACTACATCCCATTCCTGGACCATTTCCCTTATTGTTGACGATCGTTTCCGTTAATTTAATGATAAATACCATTCCTGGACCATTTCCCTTATTGTTGACAACTTTACATTTATTGTTGACGACATTTACATTTATAGTTGACAACTATGAGCTAACAATCTCCTTTATAGTTTTAACAATATGTCAGATGGTAAAAGACCAAATAATGATATGCTGAATAGGTGGTTGGGTAAGGTTACCATAAAAAAATGGCAATTTTAACGAACAAAATTTTTACTGTACTCTATGCCAAAAAGTTGGTATGTCATCCAGACCGAGTGCAGGCAATAAAAAACCTTTCAATGACAATATGGCATACATTAACAATATGTTTTAATGTAGAGGTTGTATGGTGAAAATGATAATAAACTATGTGATAACAACAACAAAAAATGTGATAATATATCATACATTCGAAATATAGTTTTGACTTTATAGCAAATTGTGTTTCGTTATGTGGGTAAATTCAGAACCTTAGTGCAAAATATTCAATCAAACAATATTCCTATATTTTGTGTGTATTACCTTTAAAGAAACAACAAATCTGTTTGTTTATTTCAAAATCGTTGGTTTCAAACAACAAAACTGATTTCACGCTAACAAAACTGTCAACAAGCGAGTTTGTTGCTTCGAACGGGACTGTTTTTTCACGATTGTTGTTCGTGGATGACAGCCGCTTCAGTCCTGTGTGTTTTTCTCGTGTCATCACCGAACCCAGTATGTTTATTGACTTCTCGGCAGAATTTGATGGTTTCATCCAAACGCCGATAGCGTAAATCGTAATGTGAACGGGCTATTACCTAGGATGTATCACCGGTATTGAAACATAATGGCTCAGTAAATCCTACCCCCTGCTTTTGCCTTGGTGAATATGGTAAATATCGCAACAATATTTTGACAACGCAACCAACACACCACTCATTTGGCGTTTGATAGGTTCGGAAAGGTTCCGCTGACCTTTCCTTTAGTATTTTCAATTAACTCCAGTTATTCAATTCTTATTTAGTTTTCATGTGAATTTGTAACAAACTTAATTGTGTCTAAGTCGTACACTTGAAATGTGAAACGTCGAACGATTGTAATCTATGCGAAAAGATAGTTTTTTTTTTCTCTGCCTTATAATTTTTGTTGTTGCTTAATCCGTCGAAACGCTTCTTTAAGTGGATTTTAAGCTCGGCTGGTAAATTATTATGTAAATAGAAGTCTATTAATCGGGTTGAGAGCTTCAAACGCAGATCCAACTGTAGAAAGGTGTAATAAGTTATCAAGCTGTGCGTTAATACTAGTTTCCGATTATAAGACTTAAAGCATAACCTTGAACATCAACCAGAATGAATCGACGGAACAAAGGCCCCGGCCTCAAAATCCAAATGGATGTGGCAACAAACTCCAGCCCAGTGTAAGTATGGAACCGAGAAGTGGTGATTGGTTTTCGCGTATTAGAAGTAATAATTCAATTAACCTTATAGAACACCTCCAAGGAATCTGGATAAAACTGCCACCATAACGATTGGTAGCAATACCTTCGTGGTTGAGGCAGACAATCTTGTAAAAATATGTGATCTTGGCCGTGGGGCATACGGAATTGTCGAAAAAATGTGCCACAAGCAAACGAACACTATAATGGCTGTTAAGAGAATCACAGCAACTGGGCAGACACAGGAACAGAAACGGTTGCTTATGGATTTGGACATTTCTATGCGCGCTAGTGACTGCCAGTATACGGTTCATTTTTACGGGGCCCTGTTCCGCGAGGGCGACGTATGGATTTGTATGGAAGTGATGGATACCAGTATAGACAAGTTTTATCCCATCGTGTTCAAAAACGGTCGGAAAATGCCCGAGGATATCCTCGGGAAGGTGCGTATTTATCTAGACTTGTCTTGTGCAAGACCTTGGTAATTGATTGGTAATTATAGATTGCAGTCGCAGTTGTTAATGCACTTAATTATCTCTACACTAAGCTGCGCGTTATCCACAGAGACGTAAAACCGTCAAATATACTAATCAACAGGCAAGGAGATGTTAAAATGTGTGACTTTGGAATTTCAGGTAAGTTCTATTTGACGTAGATTTTCACGTTTGCGCTCAACTAGGAGTTCTTCAAGTACCGTTTATCATAGCAAGGTGGTCAGCGATAGTTTTTGTCAGTTTAATTATTGTTTGTGTTTGTCATGAATGTTTAAGTATTATATAGTGAAACGTTATATATTATTTTGTGTTCGTGAACTTACTAAAAAGTATGTCTAAGCCACGTTTTACTTCATCAACTTGGGTGATGTTTTCAACTCAAGCATACCGATTATTAACTACCTATATCATTGATATCAACCAAAAGTTGTTGAGCCTACGCTTAAAAATGCCCTCAGTAAATAGGGATTTACTTGGTCTATATTGAGCAAAGTCATTACAAATAACTAAGCTTTGCGCTACGTCCAGTTTTTACGGCTATGATACACAAAGCGAAATATCAATATTTTCATTTATCTTTTCACTCTGATCTGCGACAAATCGAAACCGGTTCCAGATCAATGAATAGACAATCGTAACATGGCAGACGAAACGAAACTCAGAAACCGAAGTTGAACTGATTAAACTTTATCGGCGTCATTGATGTATGTTGGAGCAATCATCGAAGATCTACCGACCGTACCAGAGAGCAATACAGAAACTTCAAGCAGCAGGGAATTATACAAATCTCATAAATTTATTTATGACATTGAGTTTTTTGGATGAAGCGCATGGTGGTAACTCGATATTTGTGTCGAAGATTCTTGGAATATCTTGTACAGGGAACTTTCCAGCGCATTCAAGATCGGGATTGAAACATGCCATTGATCAAGGTTCCATAAGTATCCATGGATGGCCTGAATGTTAATTTGAGCATTCAAAAATAATTAAACCTCTACCCCTACATATTGAAAGTGGTGGCCTGTATATAATATCTAGAGCATTTATAGACGGTGCAGAAATGATAGATTGGGGCATCTCCACCAGTGGCATCTCGTTGAGTTCATGTCTACATAAAATTACCCAACGCGGTTAGAGCAAAAGAAATCTTCATCTTGCTTAGTTCTATCATTTTGTACAGACGAGTGGTTTATTGAATTCTTTAGAATGCTATTGATTACTAAGTAGTGTAAGAAAATTCGAATTTTAAAACGTAGAACGCACACGTTGGAATGATACACTTTTGCGCTAACTTCATGCTAACTATATTTTTCCCTCTTCAGATCTTGTAAAAATTAAGTTCTTCAGTTAGAAAGACCGTAATGGGGTTTTCCATTAACCGTACTGGTGAGGATCAGTACATACAACGCTTTCCGCCTTTCCCCTCCGAGGTCTATAAGTCATAGACGACGAGTGGATGTTAGGTAAAGCAGAAGTCGTATGCCAAAACTAAACCCAAATGAGCGGGAGATAGTTTCTCTCCCATGTAGGAGATTTGGGAGTGCGAATAGACAGTTCGTTAGAACCATTGAAGCTATCGGTAGTATATGAGCACGATCAAGCGCACATTCTTTTGCCAGTCAAGGTGGTGTATTCGTTCCTGCCTTGACCTACTCCGCATGGCGATGCTTGACAAAAGATTGTGTGCTTGTTTCGAAATACTACCTCACAATGCCCTCCGCTCAATTTCAAAGTACTTCTATTCCATTTTCACAGCCTGCTGTGAAAACTATCAATACTTTCTCTTAACAACTTTGTTCAAGCAAAAAAAGTGCTGTCTGCTCCTAGTGATGAGAAATTATTTCCTTCTCAAACAACATCATCACAGATCGTTACTCCGCGTATGGGAGAATACAAAGAAAGACTATATCAGTGAAGTTCTTCACGTTTTCAAGAAGATTTTGCAAAACATATATTGATGTTTATACCCTTTCAAAGAAGTTGACATATGGGAGAATAAGTATCATTATGGATGAAGGCGCCACCTGCATGTCATTAGAAGCTTTCGAAGGCGAATAGTGTTGCCCAAAATTGCATTATGGAAACCCAGGGGCTCACTCTCCAAGTGATCGTTTAGAGCATCATAGAAAAAATCAGATGCAATTTTTGAAAAATAGTCGCATTTTTAAGCTTTAATTTAATAACATAACTTTTTTTTATTGAAGATTATAAGTAAAATAAAATTAAGTGTAGTTTATGTTAGGTGCAATCGCAGCTCACCGAACAAAATTTGAATCTTGTTGTTATAGCAACGAAATATTATGATAACAGCAACCTACGTGTTGAATAATCATACTAGACCTCTTCCAGGCCTGAATTATGTAGAGTAAAGACGTAGAAAATAAGGTCCAAGTTATTTTCCAATTAGACACATTCTTCTCTTGTTCCGGCTGATCCCGAAACACAACAATTTTGGCGATGAGGAAAAAGTGCAGAAGACCACCATGGCGCATCGAGTTTGAAGTAGTATCGGAAAGGAACCCTCCATGACGAATTCGCATGTGGGTATGAAATGTAGCAAGCGAGCTTGCAGATGACACAACTGCTCCAATGAGTGGCCACGCCAACGCCGGTCAACCATGAGAAAGTTCTCGAGTCACTTTCCACGAGCGTCAGCGTGTTTGCTACGACACCGAATCACATTTAAAAAGTGGTTTGCACGTTGTTCAGATCTTTTCAACAACGACGCTGCGTGAAATAACTCCTGTCCAAGCTTCCAAGGAACATCGATTACGCTATCCATCGAAGACAAAAAGTAAGCAGGTACACCGTGCTGGCAATGTGGCCAGGTCCACTACGTTCGCTTTTGTCCATTTTCCGACCACCGCTGCAAGACATGTGATTGCCACAAGGAAGGCTACTGCCGCTGCATAAAAAAAAAAACACCCAGCGGTAGTTCCAGTCAAACACAGTCGGCTACGAAGAAGCCAGCATAAAAAAAAGTGTAAGTCCAGCGGTTCCGGTTTGCAAACTCGGAGAGTATTCGTTGTGAATCATCTCGCAGATCGATCCAGGAATTGAAGATTCGTGACGACAGAAACAACAACTCAAGGTTCATAAGCGACATAACGGTGATCTACAAGGAGACCTGACAAAAGCAGGGTAAACCCGAAACGACGCAACCAGTGCATCCGGTGAACCAGGCGAGTTACAATGTGTCGTCACGCTCAACGGTTCAACGAAGCGTGGCAAATGCTACACTCAGTGAAATAAACTTTCGATATTCCTAAGATTGCATTAGGATTTTTCCTCTAAGAAAACAGTATGAATTTTATAAATTTGCCTTATTAAATATAATGACGTTGAAACAATGAAAATATGGAGCAAAACAAAATCCATTCATATGTTAGACTTGTGGTCGATGCCATTCGATTCGATCAGCAACAGCATCGTTTCAACATCCAAGCCAGCATTCGATGGCGAGATCCAAAAACTTCGAAGCGATCATCTGAAAGTTTTTAACGATTCGCAGGGCCATTTTATTACCAAAATAAAAGTAAAACTGTTCCTTTCCTTCAAACTAATGCAAGGCCTGTTTTTTTTTTTTTCAAATGATAATGTGACCCATTAACCTCGAGCTTATTGGCACCCCACTTTACAAAATCGAAATATTAAACATTGTGAATTACAATATTGAATATTGGCTCCGCAAAGTGTTACACACGCCTGAGCCTAACAAACAAACTGATTAAAAAAGGTTTTTTTTGTCCAGTGCGTTCGGTTCCTGTCAATAAGACTCTGTTGGTGGATATCGAGCTCAACCGTCTCCAATCGTTAGGAATCATCTCACCAGTCGATTTTCGGAGTGGGCCGCTCCGATTGTCGCTGTCCGCAAGCCCAACGAACAGATTCGCATCTGTGCAGACTATTCGACAGGTCTCAACGATGCGTTAGAAGTGAACAACTATCCCCTGCCGACACCGGAGGCTAAACACCCTGTAGCCGGGTTTTTCGCATAATCGCCCCTTAGATATCTTTTTGTAGAAATCTGTTAAATTTTAGTAAATTCCCACTCTTACACTTCGAAATTAGCGACACGTTTTCCATATATTCGAGATTGACTAGAAGCTGGAGGCTACCCAGCCCGGCTGCAAATTCAATCCCAAATAAACAACCTCCTATGTTACCCAGAACAGGATACACGACTTCCTCTTCAATAGTTAATGCTACAATATCACCAGCTCAAACAAAGTTCTTGTTATATTTGTCTCTGATCACAAAGGATGTCACAGATGATCAGATTTCTGCATTAGCTAAGAAACGCCATGGTTCAAAGGCCGTACAAGTTGTTTTGCTAGTGACCAAAGAAAGCGACAAATACACTATTAGACGATTCAAAATAGGGATTGGACCTGACATATAAAACGCTGTCAACCTAGACATAGCCGAAAGCTCGTTGTCTAACCGAAAATTCTTCGGTAACAGAGCGAAAATTGGAATTAGAGCTTCGATGAGGCTTGTCTCAAGTGCGCGACCTGACATGTATCACACACAGTTCCTAGTTTGTTATTTCATTGATACAATTTGCAATTTCCACTGAGAGGCTCAGTAATAAACAACTAGAACTTAACACAGGGATAAACAACTAGGAATTGAGTGTCTGATATTGGAGCTCCAATCGTACTCCTTTACCTATCTCAACCTTTATCACACATAAGTACACCTAACTGCTATTATTTAGACCTCGGGTCGCACATAACCCGCAAACCTTAAGAAAGTTCCTATTCCTCTCATCACAGTTGAGTCTCCAACTGAACTGGGAATTAAGCCAATTTTCGCCGTACCTTGTTCGCTCAGCTCATACAATTTGACGACGCACGCTTATCGCAAGCTGCAAGGAAGCCTTAGTTTATCCCATTGCTGACGGTTCATCTCATCAAGACTCGCGCTTCCCTAGCAACACAAAACAGTCATTATTGGTAACAGTGACTTGTTTGTGCCGGGCAATCCGTTCAGTAGGTGGAGACTGGCAAAACTGGGCTGCAAGCCACCCGGCGGGTCATAGTTTGCGGATCATGAACGGCCTCCTGGTATGAAGGTTAGATGAGAATTATATAAGCATCCCGGACAGACAGCGGGGGCTGTCTAGGATGTGAGGAGGCTTAGCAGTTGCTGGACTCTGTTGAGTTTCTTCCAAAATCCCACAAATAAGCAGCCCTGCCAAAGCGAGTCACCCCGCTATAAGGGTAAAAGTCCAGGCCTTAACTAATGGAAACACACGATGTAAATACGGATCGGAACAATCGGCATAGACCCAGGCAACGAAAAAGGACTAACGATTGGAAACTCGGAACATGGAACTGTAAGTCCCTCATTTTATCGGGAAGTATCCGTATTCTTTCCGACTTACTGAGGATTCGCAAGTTCGATATTGTAGCGCTGGTGTGCTGGAAAGAATCAATGGTACATACGCATAGGGATGGTTATACCATTTACCAGAGCTGCGGCAATACACGCGAGTTGGGTACAGCTTTTATTGTGATGGTGGCTTTTATCGTGATGGTGACCAAAAGAATGGCAAGTTGAGAATCAAAGGCCGTTATTCAATGTCAGCATAATCAACGTGCACAGCCCTCACCTAGGAAGTGACGATGACGATAAGGACACTTTTTACGCGCAGGTTGAGCGGGAATACAACAGCTGCCCAAACCACGACGTCAAAATCGTCATCGGGGATCTCAATGCTCAGGTCGGCCAGGAGGAGGAATTCAGACCAGTTATAGGAAAGTTCAGCGCCCACCATCTTACGAACGACCTCAGACTCATCGATTTCGCCGCCTCTAAGAACATGGCCATACATAGTACCTACTTCCACCATAGCCTCCCATATCGGTACACCTGCAGATCACTACGAATCAGAAATCGACCTCGTTTTGATTGATAAAAGACACTTCTCGGATATTATCGAGGTCAGGAACTATCGCGGCGCCAACATCGACACAGACCACTATCTGGTAATGGTCAAAGTGCGACAAAGACTTTCCGATGTAAACAACCGATACCGGCGACAGCCACGGTATAATCTGGTCGCAACTAATTACGCGCCAAGCCTTGAAGCAGCGTTGCCAGAAGAGGAAGAGCTAATCGAAGCCCCTTTTGAGGACTGCAGGAGTACCATAAAAGCAGTTATCAACAACGCCGCGGAAGGCGCCATAGGGTTTGTGGAAATAAATCGACGTTACGATTGGTTCGACAATGAGTTTCAAACGGTTCTAGATGAGAAGAATGCAGCGCGATTCGCTATTTTGGTCGGATTTGGCATCCTATACCTGTGCATTTGATACCTTGTACCAAAAGACTCACCGAACTCACCGGATGGGAAGTTTTGGTCCATCATGAAGGCCAAACCTCGTACAACACCTAAAGTAACCTAACCATAATGCTGTTGTTTATAGCCTAAAAGTTTAAAGAATCGACCAAAATGAAGCTGAAAAAGTGGGATTTGTTGACTACGATAAATTTGTGTTGGTTGGGATAGGGAAGACAGCCCTTGAATGAGAAAATTTGACATATTCTAGACTTCAAATTATACATTCAAACGTTTCAAGAACTTCGATTTTTTTTCTCATTTTCGACATCGTTACATATTTCGACTTTTAAGGACAATTAAGGACATACACGACCGAGTCCTTTCCCTATATAATTTCCTATGGTCAGAATCGTTGCGAATCCACGAAGGCAATTTTCGTCACTTATCTACTGTCCGATCGAATAGACTGCCCTTCACTGTTTGCCATTATTCAACTCCAGGCCCGCACTTTTCTTTTTGAAACAATTTCGTCTTCAGAGTTCCCTTAGGTTCATAAATTGATGTTCTACTTAAAACTTATGTTCTGTATAAGCAGCGGTCATCGAGTAAGCACATTGTCTACAAGGCCTCATTTAAGGATGACAGTAAATTGTTCAACATTTGCTTTCTGAAATACTAATCTGATTCAGTTTGCTTTGTTCTCAGCTTGTTCCGATCTTATCGCAACGTTAAAGTAACTTTTTTTTTCTTATCTTTATAGGATATCTGGTAGATTCGGTTGCCAAAACTATCGATGCCGGTTGTAAACCTTATATGGCACCCGAAAGGATAGATCCTCAAGGTTGGTAGCTAGTTTTAATGCAAAGAAAACAACTTCACTATAGCTGTATCACACATTTCAAGGCAATCCCGGAGAGTACAACATCAAATCAGACGTTTGGTCGTTGGGAATCAGCATGATCGAAATGGCTACCGGTACCTTTCCTTACAGCACGTGGGGCTCCCCGTTCGAGCAGTTAAAACAGGTGAGTTCCAAATCGATCCAGGCTTTACATTGACTTATGTATTCCTTTCGTAAAACGACGTAGGTTGTCAAAGATGAACCGCCTCGGCTTAGATCCGACGATTTCACTGAAGTATTCAAGAACTTTACCGTAGCTTGCCTGCAGAAAAACTTCCAAAATCGATATAACTACGAACAGCTGCTAAATCATCCCTTCATTCAGGAACATACGGCAAAATCCACAGACGTTGCGTCGTTCGTTAGTGAAATTTTAGATTTGGGTGCCACGGCCTGATTTGAAAGGTCCTAGTGATAAATCAATATACACTTAGTTAGGATTTTAATAAGTTAAGAATCGCGCCTAAAATCAAACTACACCATCCTGAAAGATTGCCTAATATACTGATCCGCAACTAATACGCCATATATTTGTTCGTTTTTCCTTTCAAACCGGTTGATAATGATTCGAAAGTTAATACACATTTTTGTTTTAAGCGGACATGATTTTATTATACTTTTATGTTTTAATTAAAGAGTCAATTGGAAGTATTTCGTACAAAATGGTTAATCCGACTGTGAACGACAATTACAACTTCGTTCTTAGGAATTGTTAAGAAATCAATTGTTTAATCATCCGATCAAATTGAAATAGACGTAACTACTATTCGAAACAGAATTTCTTTCGGTTCAATTTCACATCCAGAAGACTGTCAGGAAGACGGATTCGTTTTCTCGCTTAAGCTAAGTCTTTTATTCGCTGCATCGATTATCACCAACGTGTGCTATAAATGGTCAACTGTTCGAGATTTGTTCACTTCGTCAAATGATCGCAGCTCGACGCTCGTCTTCCAAAAGCAAAGTTCAGAGAGAAGTTTGGTATACGCGTGCCTGAAAAAGATATTTTATCGTTTTAATACCATCCTTGTAATGTGTCCAACCTTCGTATCATCTTACCTGTAATTCTGGCTTCCAATGGCATAAATTAAAGGATTTATGACGGCTGACATCCACGCCAGAACAGATGCGAACACGTGGAGATTCGCATACGACCCGTCATCGTCGATAACGTTGGCAAGCATCAGCGGGAAGAAGCATACCAAAAAGCATATGTAGATCGTCAACAGGGTCAGCGTTAGCCGACAGTCTTCCTTGCTACGGAAGAACGATTCGATGCGGCCCGAAGAGTTGGAACTGTAGGGTAGAGTTTAATAGTTTGATCAGAAAACAATCTACGTTCTTGATGATTGATTTTGAATTGAGGTCCCCGATTATTGTGTCATATTTAGAACCCTATCTTGAAAAGACGGCGCAGGTGGTGTAGTGGGAGCGTGGTTTCCCATAATCCCAGGCTGGTATCAATTCCAGTCTGCGAAGTTGGGATTTTCTCAGACGAGAAATCTCGGACATAAACGATTTGTTTTTGCAGTTGCATACAGTCATTGATAGATGACAACCAGAATGACAGGTTCAAGGAAATTTTAAATTATGTAGGAGAACGAGGTACATGATGACCATTCGATTCGGAACGAGGCATCCTTCATTTGGTTCGATGCACAAGTTTTGGATCCATGACGACTTGAGATTTTTTGCGTCAATTACATACTATAGTATCGAAATTCAAGCATGTGAATATTTCGATCGACTCAATGATGTAAATTTTGCCCGATGTTATGAAAAATTTAGTAGAAAGATATTTAATTTTAAAATGAGCTTTGCTCAAATTTCTTTCTATAGTTCTAGTAAACTTTACATGGCCGCCAATAGTTTCATTAATGTTGATTGATCTGTGCACATGATTGCATTCATTTCTAACTGAACATGGTCACATTTGTAAGGAGAATTACGAACAGCTGTGTTTGCGTATTCTAACCTCAAACTTGTGAAATTACAATGCCAATATATTGCGGCGAATCAAGCATTGCCATACTTGGACTCTCGCGACAGGGTGCGGCAGAAAATAATGCGAAAATTGGTTCTATTTCTTTCAAATCCCATTTTCCACTAATTATATAACATTTACCAATAACCAATAATATCAACATTTTCGAGTGCAGTTATCTTTATAAAGCCTTTTAAACAAATTTATTCAATGTGTCCTCCATTTTTATTAATAACATCCTCGAGCCGACGCCGGAAGCTAGAGCATGCCTTTCAGACGTAGTCCTCCGACATTGACTGCCGTGTGCGTGTTATGGTTGACTTCAGGGTTTTCACACTAGGGTGTGATGTTTTGCAGGCTCGTGCTAAGGATTAAGATCTGGACTGCTAGGGGGCCACAAATCCTTCGGCCAAAACTTCATGTTATTGTTCAACCATTGTTGGGTTTGATTGGACGTGTGTCACGGCGCTCCATCCTGCTGTAGGACAACGTTTTGGTCCTCGGAGAAGTTGGCCTTCACCCAGGGAAGCATTTGGTCCTTTAAAATACCGATATACGCTTTGGTATTGATTTTAACTCCAGCATCAATGAAAACAGGCGGCATTTTCAAACCGTTGAATTTGAATTTCACTTTTTCCGGAACGTTCTCCATTTCCTGCGGTGAAATGAACCGGTCCGTGCGGCTGTTGGTCACAGCATCGATGCTGAAAAGCTTTTCGTCGGAGAACAGGATTATCATTTTTCCTTCTTCAACAAGGAAAGCAATCTCTTGGAACGAGTCACTCGTAGTTCCTTGACTAGGTCCGTAATCAAGTGGCGTTTCACTCTGGCTCTGGAAGATGCATGCAGGTCTTCTTTGATGGTTCTCCGCATGGATTTCTCCGAAATATTGGCTTCCTTTGCAAGTTTTCTTATGGAACGCACCGGGTTGCGAGCAATTTTTGCACGGGCCGATTTGATCACGTTCCGCGTGCGTGCAAAACGGGACGTCCGCTTCCCGGCTTCCGCTGCTTAGGAGCATCCTGCATCGACTTTTCTATGCGGTAAACTATTGCCAAATGGCACCCTACCACCTTGGCAATCTCTTTCGGCTTCTTCTGGGCGAGCAACAAACTGGTGATCACTGCTTTCGCGAACATTTTGACGAATTTGCAATAAAACAAATAAAATGTTTGGATGCAGCACTTGAAAGTAAACATAAACAAAAACACTTTCGACAGAAATTAGTCACTAGCTACACGAATTAACCCAATATTCAAGTTTGACCATTTTCGCATTATTTTCTGCCGCACTCTGTATTGAAATATTCTAAATGTCAATTTTCTTAAAATTAATATTTTCAATTTTAAATTGATTCAGGATAAAATACATTGATTTTTCCTTTAAAGAATATGCATTTATCTGTAACAATCCGTATTGGTAATTTTTCGAATCAAAAACATTTGCAATGGTGACCCCTTTTACACTTAATTTTGATATTTCAACTCGATAACTTTGTACCGAGTTAACAGCAGATGCAACTCGGTGCAGTCAGTAGTCTAATTTCCGAAATCCCTGCTAGAAACACTGGTGGCCAATGCCCCATTGTCACTGAAAAGTATATTACAAAGATTTCCGCTCTAGTCTTGTTACCTAGTTTTGAACCATCCGTGAAGAACATAATAGGGCCTTGACGTAAATTAGGACTTCCAGCCTCCCAATCCGTACGCGTCGTATCGCATACCCTGTAGGAAATGTCACCGGTTTCATCCAGTCTCCGTTCATACTCATCACCGGCACTCTTCTAAAAATATACCAACTTGCTTAAGTGACCAACCTGATCACATCACCTAACATTATGTGTTTTGACCATTTATGTTTCAGTGCACTCTTTTCCGCTTCTAATTGCACGTACTCGTGCAGTGGTAGAAGGTTAAGCAGCATTGCATCTAACGCTTTAGAGGGGGTGCTGTACAATGCACGCACGGCGTTGAAATTTAGTCAATTTAGTTTGGGCTGTAGCCTCCTTTGTTTTGTCCACCATACTGACGCCGGGTTTGTTCCGAACTTTGATATTTAACCGGAATTCAATTATGAAGCTAGCTGACATGAAGCATATTGATGCAGATGCAGGAAATCTCGTTGGCGAAGGTTTCGTTCTGGTGTGTAGATATTCAGCTGTGTGAGGATTGCCGCCGAACCTGTATCTCCCAAAAGGACTTAAGCTACAAATACTGCATGCGCGGATTTTTTTCGTTTCGCCAAAGGCTCTATGCCTATGCCTAGTAGCCTACATCGATCTTCGTAAGGTGGTAGATTGAGAGGGTATTCCCATGGCAGAGAATGGAGGGCGTATCTTATAATTTTTCTTTGAATTGTTTCGATCCTACCAATACAACATGACTGGTACGGGCACCAAACCTGAGCATTGGATTCTAAGATCGACCGCACCAGAGTACAGTAAAGAGACCGAGGGTGGAATTCGTTTGCTATTTCAAAAACAAATCCGATTAGCTCTGCAGATTATGTCGTTGTAATACAATCGGCAGATCAGCGCTGGGTCATGGATAACTCCTAAATCACGTACTTCCTGGACACGTTCAAGAGTTTGATCAGCAATATTATAGTCATGTATTATCGTGGAACGAAATGATGTCGCCCTTGTGGATACTCAAGGTTAGCATATTTCTGGTACACCACTCAGGAAAACGACCAATTAACACGCGTAATTCGAGGCAGTCTTCGACCTCTATGAAGATTTTGACATCATAGGAATAAAATAAATGGCATCCTGGGGACAGTGTCTTCTATAGTTCAAGCAAGGTCCCATGATCAACACGATCAAATGCAGCTTTCAGGTCGGTCAGCGTCAACTTGTGCGCCGAAATTCAACGTCCGAAAACAGTAAGAAGTAAACTGCACAAGGTTCGTTGAAGCAAATCCTTTAGGGTAAAAAACCAGTCAGAAGGAAACTTTCACTCTCGCAATGACATGTTGAAAAGAAGCATCATAGGGTGGACTAGAACCTCATAACATCTTTTAAATATACACGAAGGAATACCGCCTTGGCTTGGCGATGTGGAATATTTTAGTTTGTCGATGGCAGATTTGGTGTGTTGGAGAGTAGTTTGAATATTTCACAGAGGGTAGACATCATGTGACGTGTTTCAACAAAGTTCGCCTAAGAGAACACAGAAATCCGGTGGATAACCAACGAGCGAATAATTCGAGTGTGGCTGTACACGCTGTTAACCTTACCCACTGTGTGGATTGAAAAAACTCAAAATTAATTAAAAATGTAAGGAAACCGTCACAACTGAACGCATGGGAATCAATGTACATCGCCACTTCCGACAACCCTCTGATGAATGAAGACGATTCGCCAATAATTTCCTCTCTTTCATCTGACGAAACTGAATCCCAGTAAAATATTGTTTTAATCCTCTCGACGTGTATTGTAACACAATATGAATACTTGTTGTAGTATTGTACATCGTAACCAGTCGGACATCGTCCTGTAGATGGGCAACATCTAGCCCAAAACAGGTCGACTAAAAAGGTAAATTTAAATCCCTTTTTACGTTTTGTAAGAACAATAAGTGTTGTGTCCTGTCTCGCGTCGCGTCTCTCGTGTGTTTCAACAAGCCTTTTCTATTTGAGGTGGTGATGTCAAAAATCGATTGAAAGCACCGTTAAACTAATCTGCAAGAAGATTACACTTATCCAACGCAGAACTGGTAAAATCATTTCCCAAGAAAATCCCAACGGGTAGTCCACTATTTTTTCGTTTGGTATTAACGAACTTCCAAAAATTCTTTGGATTTCTCCTTAAACTATCAAGCGTACGTAGAGTGTAGCGTTTGCAGAAAATGGCGATTGTATAATCGGTATCTCTGACAAGCTCGATTGAACATTTGCTCATCAAAAGGACAGTGGGGTTAACCGTAGTTACGGAGTACTCTAGGTCATTGTTGCTTCAAACGCCGCTGCTGTGTAATCATACTAAGAGTATCTAGTGGCCCATTATTCTACGTGTAATAAGTGAACATACGAAAACATACATTTTTACGACATGCCCTGCCCACCGTAGTCGACAGATTTTAGCGATATGAACGTTGGAAGGTTCTCCCGGCAACTGATGCAATTCCTGGTTCAATCGTCTTCTCCACAGGTAGAGGGCTACCTGTCAATTAATATCTTGAAGACTGCCATTTTTTGTAGTTCGGCTAACTTTTTCCGACCTTTGCGTACTTCGGAGTCTAAAGCAGGCACGATGGCCAGCTATAATGCGGTTTTTATCTCTCATGTATTTTGTATCTCCGCTCATGTATTTTGTCTTTGACGTATTAATGACAAAACCAATCCTACTAGCTTCAGCTTTAAGTCTGATGTACGTTTAAGCCATCGTCTCAAACTTGAGTGCTACGATATCAACGTCGTCGCCAAAGCCAAAAAGTTGGACGGACTTCTTTAACATCGTACCACTCATGTCTTTCCCCTTTTTTTTAATCTCACCCTCCAATGCAATGTTTAATAGCAAACACGACAATTGATCACCTTGTTGTAACCCTCTCCTAAATGCGTAGGAACTCGTTCGATACACATCACTCGATCCATCGTTGCTTTGATCAATCGGGGCAGATTATCTGGAAATCCATATTCGTGCATAATTGATCGATTGGCTCGATCTCGACATTTCTGCAGCACTTACCGAATCCCACGCTGGTCCACACCAGCAGCTTTGTTGTTTTTCAACCGATCAATTTCCTAACTTCTTGGAGGGTTGAGGCCGGAATCCTGTCATCTTCTGCCCGTGTTCCTAGATATAATTACGGGCCACAATAGTTTGCAGTTAAATACATTGCCGTTCAGGTCGTCATCAAAGTAGGCACGACTTTCGATCAACTCACACTCATCTGTAAGAACGTTACCTTCTCTGCACGTATCGGCTTGATACGTAGCCTTTGCGCAAGCTGTTCAACTTCTCGTAGAATTTGCGTATGTCATTAGCACGGTACATTGCTCCGCGGTCGCTTGCTTCCCTTTGGCAGTTTTTCCTACAAAGTATAGAGTTTGGTCTGTTCTTTGCCCGTCTGCACCGTTCCACATTCACTCTCGTACAATGTTGCAACATTCTCGCCCGTGTTGACTCTACTCCTCTACTAACTGATTGCATTCGTCATCAAGCCAGTCATTATTTAGATTCTATGCAAAAGTACCTAGTATCGCTATTGCGATTCTACCAAAGGTGGTTCGAGTATCTCTCCAAGTATCTTCAAGAGTGGCTGCACCAAGCTGTTCTTCCATTGGTAGGGCTGCTTCTAGCTGGCGCACGTATTCCAGGGCAACTTCGGTTTCCCGTAGTAGCTCAATGTGGCGTCCGAATTCGACGCGTTTGGTACACCGTCGAAAATTTTGAGCGCATACGTACTGCAACTAGGAAGTGGTTCAGTATTTTTTCGCACTACGGTAGGTGCGAACGTTGATGATTTCATAAAAAAATCTCGTCCATTAGAATATAGTTGATTTGATTCTCTGTTCGTTAAACAGGTGACTTCTAACCCAACAAACATCGGTGTTGAATTAAAGCTTGTTCAAACAAATTTGGAGAAGCTATTCAGCTAGTCTAGAAGAAACAGCTGAATAGCTTCTCCAAATTTGCTTTAACAAGCTCTAATTCAACACCGATGTTTGTTGAGAAGTGGCTTTGTGGATGTCCTGCCTCAGAACTTCAAATACCGTTATCAAGACTACTGCCACTTACTTAGATTCAGTTAAATTGTTTGACAATAGCTCATTTCAGAATCTAAATATCCAAAAATGGTGTGAGCTGTAGCAACATTCACTGTAACACTTGTGGCAAAGCTTAAGGCGAATGGATGATCAATGGAAAGCTCTCTTGCCACAGATATGAAAGTTAGAGCAATTCATTACTTGACAACATTTTAGATGGATTCAAGCGCTGCACCATGCACCATTTTTTTATAGTCAGTGTCTCAAATGAGATTGTGGCACACGAGTCTTACTGAATGTCTAATAAATGAGTGACAGAGAAAGTTTGCAGGATCGGTCAAGTGGAATGACGACTTCTTCTATGCTAAGCAAAATGACAGTAAAGACCATTGCTCGTAAAATTTAATGTAATTTTTTGTTTTAAATAAAATGTTTTCCGTAGAAATTTCCATTCAATAATATGTAAATTCTCCAGCAATTCATGATCAGAGCTTAAGAGCCAATTGTAAACAATGATTTTGAACGTTGAACTCTCACGAATCACAAGACTCCTAAAATATCAAACTACGCTTTAGGGTAGAGCAACTTTCCTCTACCAGATACCGCTTTTAATTCCCGAGAGTGGTTTAAGATTCGAGAGGAATCGACGTTTAAAGTCATTTTAGGCCCTAAGCATTGTTCCCATTAAATCAGCGGAGGGGCTTACCTGTGAGCCTTGAGCTTTGCTCGCTGCTTGTGTACTGTGTAAAATATGCACGAGTAAGAAATTGATATGATTATGCACGGAACCAAAACTCCAAACAAGAATATGAATTTCTTCGGCGATGTATCATTTTTCTTCAGAATCGTACAGGAGAACGTTTCCTCGTCTAATCCTAGCCGGCCCCAGACTTCGAACAATGGTAGAAGCTAAAAAGATAGATTCAAATAAAATAAGAAATACAAATATTGCAGCAGCTTTTTTACATACCATAATTCCAAAAGAGAATGCCCATATCATGAATAGTTGAAAACACAAACTAAGCGGGGTGTATATCTTAGAATAGCGACTAGGATGGAGAATCAGCGTATACCGATTGATTGTGAGGCCTACCATGCTGAGAACTGACACTGCCACGTTGCCATAGAAAAATACTGGAAACACTTTACACAAATCGTCACCCAATGTCCATTTCTGTAAAATAGGAATTATTTGGTTGAGTTAACATAAAGTTGGAAAAGTAATAATTAGTAATCATCTACCTGATTATGGAACCTTATTGCCGTTAGAGGCATATTAACTGCACAGAAAAAGAGATCAGATATGCTTAGGGAAAGCACAAACGCAGTCGTCGGATGTTTCCGTAGTTTTTGATATTTGAGGAGGGCTGTGATTGTGAGAAGGTTTCCTATCAACGACAAGAAAAAAGAAGAATAAAAAAATTTACTATTGTTTACATATAGTTGCTCCTTGCTTTTCTATCTATTATCGGCATAAATTATCCATAGCTGCTTGATAATGTTTCTTATAAAGAGATTAGCTGCTCAAGAGAGTATAACTATTTTCACAAAACTAGAGAGTATGTATGAACGCATGCTGAAGTATAACTAGATGACTTTCGTAAACTTAAATGCCGAACGAAACATTTATGAGTAAAAAAATGGATCTCTCAGTATCGTTTCGAATTGCTCCGTTCGTACATGACTATGCTTCACCTTGAGCCAGGCCGCCAGAACGTTGAAAATGCTCTTGAAAAGCCAATCTGTCGGTATTCGTCATTTATATTTATTATTCCTCTGTTCATTATAATATCTTTTTTTTGTTAGTCTTTCGCACTTTTTTTTCGGTGCCGATCAACTCGATTCGTAGACGAGATATATCAAGTATGAAATTTCAAAGCATCGTTTATAAGTTGAATCTTATGAAATTCTTAAGTATACTTACCTGAGAGTTTACCGAGTAAGGTGACTAGGGGTAAATGTACCCCTCAAGAAACTGATCGATTTTATCCAGTAAATAATCAAAAATATTCACTTAATTATAGTTAGCTTATTAGTTCAATCTGTTATTCTGTTTTCCCTGTTGTCAGTATGTTTGAAGCAAAATCTTACTGATGTATGAATTTAGTACTGAAAAATTATTGTACAAAAATGTTCTTAAAACATGCTGTTATAATATGGGGGCATAATGGGGGGTTCAATAAATACAAATCATTTATCTTCGTTTCTAATGAAAATTTGCACTTTCTTCTTTATTATTCCCATCAAACGCTGCACACCTCCGAAGTCAACAGCCATTTTTCCCCTTTTCTTAAGCTTCCACTTCATTACTACCCAATATCTCTAGATGGGCTGGAACTGCGGGCAGTTGGGTGGATTTATGTTTTTATCGATGAAATCTACGTTATTATTGCGGTACCACTGGATGACTTTCCGGCTGTAGTGGTAATTCGCCAAACCTAGTCAAAACTTTACGGGGCCTTTCTTGGCTTTAATGAAAGGTAGTACGCGGTTTTTCAGGCATTCTTCCTTGTACAGCTTCGAGTCCATCGTCTTATTCGTCACAAACACTTTGGTCTTTGCTCCGCAGCTGCATATCCCTTCCCAAATCATCAGTTTTTTGGCAATAAAAGCAAACTTAAACTTCGCAGGAACATCTCCTCGTGCCATATAGAATTTTTGGCCAGGAAGCAGTCCAAAATCCATTTTGACGTAGGTTTCATCGTAGGTGATCAGACATCCTTGGTGCTTCGTCAAAACCTGCTGGTACAATTTCCGAGCTCGAGTTTTGGTGACGAAACTTTGCTTAAACGTTCTGTTTGGTTGCTTGCTGGCTCGATGAGAAGGATATCCTAACGAATTCTTTGACGGTACTGCGAGCAGCAGCGTATTTTTGTGCGATTTCATTATCTGATAGTCCAGGGTGTGCTCTGAAGATTCTCAACTGGTGCAGCTTGCGCTCATATAATCCACTACGACGCTTACCTTGAGGCACTTGATCCATGCTCTTTCACTCCCTGAAACGATTGGGGTCACTTTCCGTGCCACTGCAACACAATAAGTGATTCCGGATTCTAACTGGACAGAACTTAATTTGTGAAGCTCGTTTCGAAGCAAGTTCATTTGTTTATTATTAAGATATAATTTTATCATTTAAACCAATCAAAACTCTTCTGCATTAGATTACGCTTTTTTTTACTTTTAACTTGAACTATTTGAAAGCAAAACACCTCTTTTTTTCTTTTTTTAACTAATTTAAAACCATGAAAAGTTGAGCATAATGGACCCTACTAAGAAATATAGAGATGGGTCGTTTTGCCCCAGAGTTGCGTTTTACCCCGAATTCCCCCATCTGTACATTACGAGAGCAGTGCCTACTAAGGCAGCATTTCATTCTTAAGTGATATGCTAAAAAGTGAGTGGCTATAAAGCAACAGCATGCTGGAGGTGGCTGGGTTCGATTCCCGGTCTGGTCTAGGGATTTTTCGTTAAAGAAAATTTCTCGACTCCCTGGGCACTTGCCACACAATCATACTAGGGGTGTGGAAGAAGTTCGCCTCCCCGTGGTGCACCCTGGAAACGTTAAGCTCCCCTTAACGGCTAAACGAACTACAACGGAGGAAGCGCCATACGGCGCAGGATCCAGCAGGAGGTCGTAAACGGTCGTGACATGAGGAACAGGGACGATCCTGGGATAATGACGTACTCCCAGGCGTTCCAACCCCGGTCCTGGCCCTGGCTTTCTCGATCGGATGAGGGACCATACGACGCGAGGTTCGGCAGGTACCGTAATTGGTCGGGTAGGGAGATCGCGGACGATCTGGATTGATCACCAGACGTCCCGAACCCTGCTTGGATCCAGGAGCATCTCGATCGAATCAGAGTCAGGTCGGCGAAGCTAACTACTAAGAACCTATGTTGTTAGACATAGTGGGTGCGTAAAGCACACTAGCCCCCTCACTGAAGTAATACTGAAAGGTGGTTCCGGGGAGGGCCGGGGCTCGAGGCACGGGTGGGGTTTTAGTGGATCAAGGAGTTGGCACCCTCATCCCCACATCCTGAGTTCTTCAGGAGTCTGTTTGCAGATTTTTCATCCCGTCAAAAAAAAACGCAGTCATACTAATGCGAAAATGGTTCCTGGCATCGAAAGCTCTCAATTAATAACTGTGAAAGTGCATTTAGAACACTAAGTTGCGAGCAAGCAATAAGCGAATTGTTAAAGCAATAAGCTTGAAATGCTAAAGAAGGTGAAGAAGAGAAATAGCAATTCTTCAAGTTGACAGTGTTATGCTGAGGCTCTTGAACTTACAGATGAAACTTGAAAATAAGCAATGTATGAACATAAATAATGTATCTATTTATTAAATTTGGCTTAAATGCTCTGTGATCTTTTTAGTAAGATAACTTTTGACCAAGTGGCAGTTGAAGATATTTCACTTGACGTGGAACTCCTAACCTTGTGATTGAAAACTTCGAAGAAATGCTCGAATAGAGTACCCAGTCTACATTCTTACGAACCTATATTAACTATATGTCATCCGATATTAGTCTTCCATGTTATAATCCTTCTATTGTAGGCTTCCCTTATCACAGTTCCTCTATTGATATTGATCTCTCCATAAAACAGGCTATTCAAGAAGTTCCAGGTCAGCTTCGAGCTATTTTAGTTTCCCATATTTTTATTAAAAATTACTAACATGTCAATTGCAATAGAAGGATGTTCACTGATGGGTCGCGCTTTGATGGATCTACTGATTTCGGTGTCTACTATGAATATGCATCTGCCTTCCGGAAACTTCAGGACCTTGTTCCGTATATGTTTCCGTATATGTACAAGAAGGCGAGATTTTCGAAAGAAGAAATCCACATGTACGTCAGAGTTCTCTTCAAAGTTGGCAAAACGACTGGACAAGTTATTCTTTTGGGCGGTCTTTACATTCCAATATTCGAAGGCCTGGATGTAAGTCGGGGTTTCATTCGTGTGATGTCAGGACTTATGTCCAACAACCACTCGCTAGACGCACATCACTATAGAACTAGCTCGTCGATAGCAATATATGTAGGAGCGGAACCGGTTATGATGACGTCGCTCACGCAGCTTGGCATAGCCAATAATGCCTCTAGAGTACAACTATTAAATATCCTAGTAGCTCGAGGTAGACAACCCTTCCGCGAGGTAAGATAAGTTTTGGGAATGTGTGATCTTCCCTACATGCAAACGGTTTACGAGTTCCTTTGTTTGTTTGGTTTAAAAGTGTAATGTCATCAGCATCTCCCTTCCACTCAAGTAAATTCCCAGCCACTGTGTCCCAGTTATATTATCCTTTTGCTTCCGTGCCCAGCAAGCTATTGGTCAACTATCTGCGTCTAGCTCCTGTCTGGGTCTACAGGGACCGAGGACTTGGTAGATATCGCAACCATTAGCAGCAAATAATAGCGTAAATAAGTTACCTGCTTAGTCTTCCAAATGGCACGAACGGCTGGGCTTTGGTGAGCTGTCACGTTTTTTCAGTATTTTTTGTGTGATGAAATTTATCCTTATTAGAATCTCAATAATAACCGTCGCGTGTGATAGTGGATGCTGTGTTTATGATCAGAGCCATTCCTAAACATCATTTGTGTTGAATAGAACTGAAATCCGGTGTAAATGGATTTCGAAAATTAACAGATTGTTCGATAATTAGTTGTCGAAAAATGCAATTGACAATAATGACAACCTTTTGTCTTAACGATTTCGTGGATGGAAAGAGGAAGGCCGTTTTTTCAGTCATGCAGCAACTATACGCTTATTCCGATACATCTTTTGATTCGAACTTTTTTGGTTATTCAGATTACCATAATAGGTTAGGGTAGCAAGTTTGATGTGCATTTTCTTCCGTTGTGTTCCGAAATTATAAATCAATTATTATCGGAGTAATTTATGTTTGACCCTTAACTGTATTGCTACCGTAGCCATACTTGGCTCAACCGGCTTGTACCTGTCTACCAAACTCAACTCCAGGACTCGGGAAAATTTCTCCGGACACCCGGTATCCTATAAACACCGATGTTCGGCAAACTTCTCTTGATAAACCAGTTCCACCACGGACCAGTTCCATTACCGACATGGCATTGCTGTAGATACAGTTCCACAGTTGGAGAAGTTAAGGAGATACGATGCTACTTTCGTTCAACTGCAATGCCATATGGGGCAAGCTTGGCCGTTTTGGATAGACATCATTTAGGAACCGCGGAAAAAGCAGAACGCTAACCAGCTGGACCTTGCAAGGGATTTTCAGACAATTTAGAGTTGGTAAGTGCTCTTAAAAACGCGGAGCGAAACAGGTAATTGTTATCCTTTTTGTCCCCTGCATTAAATGAACTATATTATATGATCACATCACTTATCAAGGTGAATCATGATCCATCGAGCCCTACCCTACTAACTAGAGGTGGGCAAAATGGCTCACTATAGCGGGCGGCTCCGAACAGTTCCGCTCCTTGAAGTGAGCTAGTTCTTCAGAACCGTTCATTTGCTCTTTTCGTAGTACTTAGCTTATTCGGATCAGGGTATTGAGATTTTTGAAAAAAAAAAAATTTCGTTGAAACATTCGATTTGTTTTTTTAACAGTAATTACAATTTATGAAATATGTTTCGCGGTTAGCCTACTACGTTTCTCACCAACCAGTTGTTCTGCTTTGGTAAAGATCCGTTCATAAGCTACAGCGTTGCAGGAATGCACAACCTTTTCATTATTATCTGATGCCGATGCCGATTGGAGTTCAGCTTGCTGATTTTCATACGAAGCATCAATATTCTTCCGCATTTTGTACACGAGGCCTTGGTTCGTCGCGTTGTAAACCTCCACATCTCCAAAACGTTGCTTCTTAAACAGCGAATCGAGAAAGATGAGCGATCTGTTCATTCGGTTCTCTTTCCCCGACCTGCTTGATGAGACCATCATCCAGTTTATCTACCAACTTTTAGATATTTGGAGGAAAAGAATCGGTTGAATGCAGTTTGATCAGTTCCCTCATAGTGTGAACAAATACTGAGCTTTAGCTAAGGAAATTGAGTTGTCTGTCAAAATTTAAATCGAAACTTTATTGAAAAAGCCGAGAATCGGGTCGAATCCAATAAGACAAAGTAGAACTTACTGCAGCTTTGTTCAAAAGCAATCGTTCTAACTAGTGTACCTGTATTAGTAGAGTGACGCCATGTTATCCCGGTGAAAATAACAAATTTGGCATCCCTGATACTTTGAGTTGACAGCACTGAATATTAATACTGAATACTAGTACAGGCACACTAATTATTTTTTCTTCACACGCGTTTGACAAGTCGCCTGCTCGATTGGAATGACTCTGACAGAAAATTTCGGTTCCAATTTTGACAGTGTCGTCACTCTACTAATACAGGCACACTAGTTCTAACATATCGAACGTTCTATCTCGTTAGAACATCCTGCTTTAGCTTATGAGGATTTTTTTTCCTAATATACACAGAGAATCATGCTGAGCGAGAGCGTGAAAGAAAAACTTCCATCTGCTTGTGAGTTTTAAATTCACTCTCTCTCTTTTCATGGCAGTTTCGAACGTTCCACTGGAGAAAATTTCAACAGATGATGAGCCTTTCCATCTCGTTCGCGCTCTCACTCACTCAGTACAACTAGCTTTAGCAGTCGATCAGTAGCTCGGGAGTCACGTATCAATAGGCGCTCTCGCTCAGTTAGTCTAGCTCCCCTATCACATGGTACAGTTCGTGATATATATTGGATAGGCTGTCGTTCGCGCTCTCGTTCGCTTATCATATTGCAAACAGAAATAACTCCCGCTCACATATTAGCTTTTTGTGAGTTGAGCGGGTGAGCTACCGCTCAATTGAAAAAAGCGTTAGGTCATTCGTTCATCTTGGTGAACTAGTTCTGTAGCTCAGTTCATGATCGCATTGCCCACCTCTACTACTAACATAGAAAAACCTCGTTCCTGTGACCTTTGTGGGGATGCAGAGGTAAACACGATCCCTAATCAGCAAAGGTCACACTAACTTTCCTTCCCTATTCCCAACTGATTGCAAGGACGTGGCCGGCGCCGTTATTGATTATTAAAGAAATTGAGTCACTGAAACGTGTACAGGGAGAATGGTCGGTTACTCCCTGCCCCATTCAGTTGATTCATTGTGCAATTTCACTGATTCTGATTAATCACGGAGTAGCAACCATTGATACGTGCATTCAGTCAAGCTAAGCTAAGCTACCTGCCTAGTCTTCCAAATGATAATGTGACCCATTAACCTCAAGCCAGCCACGGGCAACAGGCACCCCATTTTTACTAATATCGAAAAATAGAACTTAGATAACAACAATATTAAATATCGAAAGAACTAATAAAAAGAAGCATTCCCCGTACATTCCTCGTTCATCCTTCCAGCCCAGTGTGCGTTTCAACCCAGTGATCAGGAAATCCAGCAGCTAAACCGCTCCTCCCAGCGTGCGATCTGTTCTATGTGGGTGTTCGTATTAAGGACATACGGGGTCAAATCCCTATCACTTCGAAATTTTCTGAGCACAAACCCCAAGTACTGTTACGACTTCAGGCGTGAAGTTTTCAAGAATCGCTTGCTCCACTGTGTGGTAGATATAGTAATTGAATGTTATTGTTGATAATTATAGTACTAGTTATAGCACCGGCAAATCTCGGTGGTTATAGCGCTTGAATGTTTGTTTCATAATTGTTATTCGATGTCACCAATGATCAAAGGGTTCAGAAACACATTCAACACGTCGTTCTCATCTCCATAAATTATCACAGAATTGTGATTATTATCATCATCATCATCATCAAGATAATTAGTCGTCAACGTATCCACCGTTAAAACAACCTAATCTATTTTACTATCATTGAACAACTTTGTTGTACCCACCAAAAACACGAATAAACACAAACGGAATTAAAAAATCCAAGTAACTCTTAATTGAAATATATCATCGTATTTGACGCTCGGATAAGATATTGTTTAAGGCTGCCTAAGCAGAGATGATAATATTTATAGATTATGATGATCCTGATAAAATCCATATAGGGTAGGTAACGACTTAAGCACCCCGAGACCTTATTCCAAGCACGGGGTTAACGTTAACCTACAACGCTCATTTTTTGCAGTATGTTGCTTCACTAGATGGAGCACCATACTGCGAAAAATGAGCGTTGTAGGTTAACGTTAACCCCGTGCTTGGAATAGGGTCTCGGGGTGCTTAAGTCGTTACTTACCCTAATAGAAAATATGATAGAACGCTTCTTATTAAGCTTAGTATCGTTTTACACGCGCACACTAAAGTGTCTATGGTTTATTTTCCCATAGATAACCTAGTGGTTGGCATCCTCTTTGACAGCTGTTTGCTATGATTTCGTCCAAAACGCACTACCACACTTCCAGAGACACTACCACATCCAGACGGGATAAGCTTAATAGTTATTAACAATTGTTGCTGCTGAATGGAGTAAATAGCATGTAGGTACGTTTAGAATTGTAGATTGGAAACATCATCCAGGAGATATCAACCGTGTCCACATCCTTATGTTTCTTATTCGGCAAGCTAAGCCATTGTGAATCTTCTAATCGCGGTGCTATTACGGTATTAATCTTATTTAATCAATAGTTTGAATGAAACAGTTTCTTATTTCAGTAAAGGGCGCATGATTAATTGTCCAAGTGTGAACATTATCATACTTATTTGTTTTTGTTCAGTCTTGTTTACGTAGTCAGATGGCATTCCAAGTAATTCTTGCTCCACCTGACTCACAATTAGTAGCCAGCTTGTCTGTAGGTAAGCTCTCTAAATTGCCCATGGAGAAGGTGTATCACAAATGTATCAGTAGCGAAATACCCGACAATCACAAAGTTGACTCACTGTTTGTCCACCACGATCATAGTCGTTCTGAGTCACTTCGATTGGTGTGTTGAATCATGCGCGAGCACACCAGCAAGTTTTTAAAACCTTTTCATGACATTATCGAAAAGCACTTGTGTGCCGTTTTTTTTTTCGTTCCATGTATGACGATATGCCGTTGGTGATGAACTGATTGCTTGCGTAGTATGTCATGAAATTGTTTAACGGAAGTAACATTGGTTGAAACGATTGCTGAGGGTTTCGATTAACTAAACCACTAGCTTAGAACGAGATTACAAAGCAGGAAAGTAAACCACTTATTGACATAAGATAACTAAAAATTAGTACTTATTTTAGCAAAATTTTAAACTGATGCGAATAAATACAAACTAAACAAATTACGTAGACTTGAAGACACATTCTGATATGATTGTACATTTTTATTTGATTTGTTTTGGATGTGAACACAACCGTGTGAACAACCATGGAAAATACGTATTTTGCCGATGTCACCATCTAAAATGATCGATTGGGACGTTTTTGATAACAGGTAGGATCTTTTAGCATTCTTCTTTCATCTACGATACAAGGGAACTTGCAAACACTCTTAACTCAAAGCGAACCGCATAGGTGAACTCACTACGAAAGTATTTGATCATTAGCATTTAGGAAGTAGGGTTGGAGTTCCAGAGGCAAGCAGCGAATGATTATTTCATTTCTTTCTAATATATGGAAGTATTGTCTCCCCTTTGATCTTCAGAAGAATGATTCATGTTGTGGCTCATTGCTGATGCTTAGAGTTTGTGCTCGATCCCAGTACGAAGTGATATTCCAAACACAGTGAGTGACCGTCAGGTTAAGTGCCAATAATAAATAAATAATTAATTAATTGAGGGTATTTTTAAACTATGCGCACATGCACATGCACAGCTTCTTCCAGTTCAAACAGGCAACCAAGAACGTTTCACTCATTGCTCGAGTGGAAATTCTGAAAACTTGCAGAAACAGCTGAGAAACGTTAAATGCGCTTTCATATCGTGGGATCGTGACATGAACTATACATAGTGTACAAAACTTCTCGAGCTCAAATTAGTGAAACCCTGCTGGATCTCTCTCTCTCTCCGAATTCAATTTCTTTGAAACCGAATACTTGAGCAGTGTGACGTTGATGGGCGCGTGTGTAATATGGACAACAACAACACAACGCCACTTCAGAAAATAGACCATAAGAGGAGACGAGAGGCCACATGAATCATTTGCGGCCAGAGCCAAATGCGGGAAGGGATTCCGGCTAAGATTACGCTGGATATTGTGTATAGAAAAACGGACTCGCGGTTGTTGCAGTGCAGTAAACATAAATACAAAGAAACCCACTGTTCTCACTCACTACTGGGGTGGCGCGCACTTTTCCAAGTCGGGTGCATGCATGGAAAACCGTTTAATTTCGGACGACGATGGGAGCAATCTCACCACTTGACTGAGCTGAGCTCAAGGAGTTCAATGTGAGTGCGCGCGCGGATGGAAAACCACTTATCACAACGTGATCGTGAATTAACGTAGATCGTTTCCCCCTGTTTCAACTTTTTTTTTGGCCAAAATTAACGTATGTCTGAGTACAGAGCGCGCGAATGTTGTTCTTGTTCATTTGCGGCGGGCATTTATGTTTGGTTCAATCTGACTTCAGCTGGGGTGCAAGTCGCAAATGTAAACAAATTAATGTTAATATATCGTTTAATAGGTTAGCAGAAGGTCTATGATGTGACCGATAGAGTAGGAACATCCCGGATCCCCACATTTAAAGGTACTTCTACCCAGGCAGGTGCTTGGTGTTTGAAAATTGTGTATACTTTTTCGTACTGTTATATACGATTGTGAACGCATCAATCATTGAGCTCGGTCAGTGATGTCATTGCCCATGATCCTGATCATCTCTGGTGAATGAATACAATTACCGGTTTTCTACTTACTTAAATGTGTATATTGGCCGGTTTGCCGGTTCTGAACTTTAGGCGAAGAGCTAAAGTCGATAGAATCCAAAAATTGACAACAATATAACCAATTTGTGACGCCACTCCGAAGTTTTTGGGGCACAAATTTATAAAACTACAAAGATTCTAAATGTCGAATAGATCGAATTCATGTTATACCGCAAAAGTGTGGCATGTGTTATGTTTGTAGTTGCTTCAATTTGCAGCCTCCGAAATTCGAAGAGGATATGCAAAGCGGCCTCCGGAAAGACCGTAGAGTAGGTGAAGACTCTACGGGGCTGAGCTGCAAGCAACCTGGCGGGTCCACGGGTCACGGATGGTGGGGTTCCATCAGATATGATGGACAGCTACTGAATACACGAATAAGTAGCCCCGGGCGAGCGGCGGGGACTGTTTAGGATGTGGGGGGACTGAGCAGTCGTTGGACTCTGTTGAGATTCTTCCAAAAACCTACAAATATCCGAAAGCAGCCCTGACAAAAGCGAGCCACCCGCTTTTTAAAAATAAGGGTAAAAGTCCACGCCTACACCCAATTGCAACGAATAATACACAAGGATTATTGTGTATCAGGCTATGTTATAGTATTGTGACGTTATGCCATGTAAATAAAAATAAATGCAAAGCGGCCATGATGGTGGTCAATTTTTATTCTAGCGGATTGATTCTAGACATTGATGGACATCAATGTCTGTTCTCTGTGGTTTAATCTCAGACATTGATGTCCACATACCTTTTTTTTGAAATGTTTATATGGACAGCCGGTATAAGAAGCAAATGCAGAGAAAAGCAAAAAAAAACTTTTTAGGTTATGTGGTAAGCTTTTTATTGATTAACATTTACATGATAGTTTTCATACAACTGAAGCACCGCCTACCAGGAGCATAACGACATACATTTGAAATCTCGATTTTAAGTTTTACACAAGAAGCAGACCGAAGATGAACGTCTGTTCTCTGTGGTATAACCTCAGAAAAATAGATATTAGCAGATAAATCTATATTAACTACTTGATGAAATTCTTCGAAATATCTTTTGGTATATAACATGAACAGGGTTGTTACTCATTTAACTATAATGCAATATTCCATATTTGACATTAACGTAGACGCGCACAGGCGTTAACGATTAACAACTCTGAATCGAAAAACCAACCCAACTGCAGGATGTTTATCTTACAATCGGTCTGTTGCTTTGATCTGTTAAAATAAAATACATTTAATTCTGCTCCAATCCTTTGATCTTTTATTTCAATGCCTATAACTGTCGGGTGATTAAGGCAAGCAAAATTTGCTGCATATTTGAGAGATAAGGTTGGACTCTAGCAGTTGAAGTACTAACCGAAAACAATAATGTGGTTAGTTGTGATTATTCTGAAGTTGCTTTGTTTGTGATTTGCAACCAGCAACGCTAATAAGAAAATAGTTGCCCTTGACAGAGTCGCTTATAACCTCAATCAAGATTGGATACAGGAAACTCCGCTGGCGAAATTTAAATATAAGGACTGCAACGAAGTGTACCTGAAACATTAAAATACAAAAGCTATGTATGTACATGTAAAATCCATGCACCCCTCGTTAATTGTGTTTACGAAACAATGTTATCACAAAGCTTCTGACGAGTGATTAGCATTTTGAAAAGTTTTGTTCAAAGGCTCACGCTTAAGCATTTTCGACGACAGCCATTACCTAAAAATTTAGAATTTAGAATATAATTAAGAATCTGCACTAGATACTGAATATTGCATCACATCAGTTTTTATGCTTACTTGCTGTGAGCAATCCGATGGAGTTCGATTCCATGTTCATTCACTAACAATCGAGATACATAAATTTCAAATATCGAGGTGAGTTTGTGAGGAGGAGAGAGAAAAAGAGAGAAAGAGAGAGAGAAAGAGAGAGAGAGAGAGATAAAAGATAGGAAAACATAAATGGAGCAACAATTCACCTTGACTGTGACAATGTTTATATAGTTAGAACGAGAAAAAAAACTCATTTTTGAAAAAAAAAAATCGAGGGGAAGTTTTTACTCAAATCAATCGAAACTTTTTTACAATTATAAGTATATCTATGTAGTATACAAGAATGTTTTTTTCAATTATTTTTCAACAGAATGGCGGCCGTTAGAGTGCGTCGTTGTATTTTGTTTGTGCCGGCTCTCCTAGTCGCAGTTTTGATCTGAAACCTGCTTACTCAAAAAAAAATACATTAATTACACTAACAATTAGTAGATGAATTGGAAAAAAAAAATTGCGCTTTTGGCGTAACTTTTTTGGAAAAGTCCATATATTTTCCGCCATTTTATCACATTTTTCATATTTAATAATAAAATATTACAATAATTTTTATTTAATATAGAAGGTCATGCTATAATAAAGAAATCCTATAAGTTTCAGCTTAATCGAATAATTAGTTTTTGAAGTATCACCGGCATAAACTCCGAAAATGCTGTTTTAAGAAAAACGTGTTGAAAGCTTTAATTATCGAAAAATGCCTACTGCGCGCGAAAAAGGTGTCTTCGAGAAACGATGAAAAGAAACACTTGGAGTTCGAATTTCGAAGAAAAGATTTCAGGAGCGTATTCTACGGGAAATTTACTAACTTCTTATGCCAAAAACAAAAATTGAATTTTTTGGTCATTCTAACTGTATATCACCAACAAACCGACATGAATGACAGTAGAAAATGTCTTAATATTTCTGTTCACATTATATTACTGACATCTATCTTCGTGGTCGCTGATAATGTTTATTGAATCCACGAACACGCTTGAAAACTTGATAAGAAGGTTCCTGTCTGAGCTATTATAGAGACATTTATTTGATCTACATAAAATGATTCTATAGGTTTTGACAGATGGGATCGCTCCCCATTTGAATCGGTCGTTGTGGATTCTCGATCAATAGTGAAGATTGAGTTTCATTTTGGTTTGTCGGTGTGTATATCTCCCCTTAAGAAGAGCGTAGCAAAATCATGGTCGCCAAATGGATGGAAAACTTGGAGCGCCCAGATCATTTCATCACAAAGGAATTAAATATGCCGAGGAGTACCATCGACGATGCTTCGAAACTGTAACGCTTCTGAGCGCTTGTCAACAACAAGAAAGAACCGAAATTTTGTTCTTAATAGACCTCGAGTTCCTAGTTTGGACAAAAAAGTTTCTACCACAATTCTTCGAAATCGACAGTTGTCAGTGAGAGATGTTGCAATAAAGTACGGAACTCATGGTCCAATGCATCAAAGAGTCAAGAAACGAAGTGCAATCAAAACGTCTTCTTCTTGGTCCTGTCTTTTTTGACACTCATTAAACGAGCTCTTGCCTGCTTCTCAACTTAGTGTTCTAAGCGCACTTCCACAATTATCAATAGAAAGCTTGCCCAAGCAACACAAAGCCGTCATAATTAATTGTAGCTACTTGCTTGTGACTTCAATGAGTCACATCGAAGTTATTTCGACCGATTTGCCATGGGGTGCTTTGCCAACACCAATGCATGAGTTTGTATATTGTGTGGCAAGCACAATTATACTCTATGCCTCAGGGAAGTCGACAAATGTTCCAAACCGACAAAACCTAGACTAGTCTTTATCGACCTAGACCTAGACTTTATCGACTACGCTATCGCTATCGCTATCGAGGCGCCCAAGGGGCAATAAAAACGTACAAAAAGCAGAAGGCAGCAAAAACATCAGAAAAGCAGAGTAACGTGACTCACTCACGCTCGAAAGCTTTATGATTTTCTCGGATAAAGCCATTTTCATCTAATTCTTGACGATGAGACACATGTCAAAGCGAATTTTTCAACACTTCCTGGACCGTAGAGAGAAACTCTTCCAAAATCCCAAACTACCGTTAGTCTTGAAAAGTTTGGAGGAAAGTTGTTTGTTTGACAACCAATCTGTCAATGCGGAAATCGTAGTTCTTTTTTCGTGACGAACGTAAACATCAATAAGGATGTGAACATTTGTGAATGCTCAAAAAACCTTTACTTCGGTTCATTCGAGGGCACACCAAAATCACATTATTTTTTCAGATCTCTAGACGAGTCACTACGCTAAACAATTTTATGAACAGTAATGATATCCAATGATAATCCACCAAATGCTCCACAATGTCGACCCATCGAGAGATACCGGGCAAATTTCAAGAGGAATCTTCGGAAAAATGGTCAAAGTTGTAAGAACATCAGTGACTTTCGCAAGAAATGGAATTTAGCCTGTAAAAATATTTCCGATAGTACTTTCATGGCAGGGGTTGAACCAAGTAGCGCCGGGCATGAGAGAGTAAGAACAAATGAACTAAAATAAGCTTCAATATTTCTGAAGTCATGTACCAATCAACTTGTCCCGCGATTTGAATGGTTTACAAAAGTTTAGGACGCATAACGCATAGACCCTTCTAATAAGTTATTCTCAGTAGGCTATGAATCCAATGGAATCTTGCGATGGTCATAAAAAAAATTGTTGTTGGTTGCTGAGATGAAGAAGTATTCAATATATTGAATAGGTTTTTATTGTATTTCCACTTGAACGATCCACTATTTTATAATATCTTCAACCTATGGGAGTCCATTATCCAGTTTGTTTATTTTTCACATAATGTTCTTTCTCAAGAGTATGAGCTCTTATTCAAAATCAAATGGTTCTAAAAGCGTTGTATGGAAGCGTTTTTAAGATACATTTATCTTAAAGAAGAATGTCACAAAACTTTTTTAAAACTTTCATCAGGTTTTTTGAAAGTTGCGAATCGATGTCTTGAGAGGGGACTCAAGTATTTTATAAAATTACTTATAAGGTGAATTACACTTATAAATGATGTAGTTTTATGGAGGTTTCTTCAAGTGTTCTTTAATCACTTTTAAAAACTGTTAATCAATTAAAACCACCTTAACTTGGAAAATGTCCTGATAAAACCAGATGATCTCCATAATGCTTTGATAAAACTACCATAAAATATGAATAAAACCAATTTGCATTTGAATTGTTACTTGGGAAGAGATCAAATACGTGCCAAAAACAGCCAATCCACCAAACTGTCTAGAGCTTCGCCCAACAGAGAAGTACTGGGCTCTAGTTAAGCGGAAACTCTTCGAAACTAAGAAGAAAGCAAATGGTACTGTACCGCTTATTTCAAGAAAAGATGGAGAATCGTCGGGTGACGTTGGCGAGTTTCCCATCGCATGCTTGAGAATTTTACAGAAAGAAGGATCAACTATTTTAATGTAGATATAACTCTGTTATTGTGAAATAAACAATAAATTTTATTAAATTATGTGTAAATTTTTTTGCTGCTATTATTTTGGTGTCCGAAATTTTACGTGGACAGGCTGTCTGACACGGGTGGAAGTCACGAGCAGTTATTCTCGGTGACTGTATGTAAGAGGCAACCTTAGCTAGTGGTTCGGGAACCCGAGCAATGACCGCTCAAGAAGCACAGATATAAGGACGATCATTTACTTTCACCACCAACGCAATTGATTTGGAATAGATTTGCAGTACTATAAATGCTCAAAAGCTTGGTAGCCCTGTTTTAGGATAGGCCTTGTTTTTCAGATTTCATAGATCACAAGATTCATAAGTAGAAATTGATGGGGTTCAATTAAGATCAAATATACATATTTTTAAATTAACATTTAGATATGGCACTAGATGTCAATATTCTACATTTTGATAATTAATATTAGTACACACTTAGATTTTTTTACAGATATCTGTAAATTTTTACCGAATTCTCAACAGCTGAACGTTCGGTAATCCGATTTAACAGATTTCGGTGAAATTTCACAGATAGGGTAACGGGATGTAATGTTAGCCTAGCTCCTTGATTCGGCCTATGTACCAAATGTGTCATTAATTTAGCGATAATCAACAAAATTACGTTGCTATCAGGTTGACCGATGTAATCCAAAGCAATTGAGACAATATTCATCAATTTATAGTTGTTCACTTTCGCGTAATTTTCGATTTCTTCAACTTTTGTGGCATCAGGATTTCACTGGTTAAGCTACACCACTACACGATCTTCAAGTGATCAAAATTTGGCTTAAGTGAATCGATGAAGCAAGTAATGCAGTCTGGATGTGCAAAAAATAGCTACACGTTACAAACTTACTAGTCAAATAGCTAAAATAACAGTGATTTTACAAGAAAATCGTAGACCCAATGTTGGGGACATATGTTTTTGTATGTTCCCAATTATGGCCTGTTGTATCAACAACGTAGTAAAAAGGTTGTTATTGGTAAAATTTCAAGTGGAAATGCATGAGTTTGCGGTTGTTTATATTCAAGTGGCTCATCTAAACACAAACCGAAGGAACTAAGTCGTTGTATAGTGAATTATAATGTTTTCATTGTTAAATGGCTGATAAATCATATATCAACATCATTTAAGTGTTTCAAAGCAATTTTACTTAAGTTTGTTTTGTGAAATTTTGTATTAAGTAAAGCGAATACAGCTGACAATGCCTTAATTCATAGAATAAGAAGAACAAAACCGTACAAAGACTGCATTTAGTAATAAATCCATCGAATGGGACGAAGTTGCATCCATGAATAGACCCAATTTGGTGCCTGCAGACCGACATCAAATCCATATCCCTTGAAAGTTTCTGACTTTATAAAAAGAGTTGTGTAACTTTTCGTGATACATTCTACCAAATGTCTTATCATACTTATCTTTGTAAGTGTAGAACTAGTTGAATCTCGCCTTTAGCTTGAAAACTTTAAGAGTTATAATCAAAAATGTAATCGATGGTTGCATAATAGGCTGAGTTAAGGGACACATACCCTATCTGCAAAAAAATTACCGGATTTCGGTAAAATTTTACCGAAATCCGTAAAATCGGATTAACGAACGTTAAGCTGTTGAGAATTCGGTAAAACTTTACAGATATCTGTAGAATAATCTGAGTGTGTATGCATAGAACAAATGCTTCTATAAGTAAACAAGTGATTTTGTTAATCTTTGGGGCAAACCAAGCCATCATAGAATGAAACATATATTGATTAATATTGGTATTGGTTAGGTCCGGAATTCTCATTTTTACCTTTTCTTCTTCTATTATCTGGCATTAAAACACAGGATATTTTGTCTTTATTTGCCAAAAAAATGTATAACAAGAGTCACGGCTGTTTGATATTTTCTCTAGTATGAAAATAAACACTTCCGTAAATTTTTAGCGGGAACCCCGTAATGAGATCTCTCTTTTTCTCTCCTCTTATTTTTTCTTTTTTGTTATCTCTCATTCTCTTTTTTCATATCTCACTATTTGTTGATAATACTAAAAGTCCACTTTACTCAGCTGCAGGGGATCCACAACTCAGCTATATACATACATTTTTAGACGATAATATCATTCCAATAGCAACATTTCTCATTCTCAAGTTCATTTGAAAAAATCTATATGAGAACATCCTTTTTTGTTGTTTATTTGCTTGAAATAAGAGTAAAATAACAAAAATAATATCAGAGATTGTTAAGCAGGAGAGCGGAATGAAAACAAATCCTGTTATATAAAACATATATAAAACAAAAACCAACATATTTTCGAACGCTAAAATAAAAATATACATATAAATCAAAATTCTATTTTAGAATCGAATTTAGTATAAAACATGAAACAGTAAAATAAAATGCTTATATTTTTTTATTAAGATGACTTTCAGATTCTTGCTATGGTTCATTACCAAAGAAGTATGTAAAAAGAACGAATTTGCAAAGAATTCCGAAAAAGTTCATCATAGGCTTTGCGGCTTTGTCGGGTGGGAGGAGGGGGGGGGGAGGTTGGGGAAAACGTAACAATCCATACAAAAAAAATGGTCCATACATAAAACGTGATAAGGGGGGGGGGGCTATAAAAAGTCACTTTTTACGTGACATATTTAATGGACGTTCCCATACTTTGATCCCAAACAAAGTCTAAGTCGCACATAAATTTTGAATTTAAAAACAAATTTGATTTTATTTTACTATTTTCAAATTCGATTTGCATGTAAATTGACTCAATCATGCATCTAAATGAGGGGGAGACAGGAAAACAAATCTCAAACTGTCAATAATAATATAAAATTGCGTTTTTGAGCTTCTAACATGATTTGAGCCTTTCAAATAAATAAATTTGGAATAACAAAATCATGAATAACACATAAGGTGATCAGTGCCCGTTCGATTTTTGCATGGCGCAGTTTTGGCATGACTCGTTTTTGGCCGGTTCGATTTTAGCACTTGTGTCAAAATAGAACTTATTTTTTTAAACAATTTACCATATCTCTGGAGCGAGTTGACCCATTTCGACACTTTTTGTAGCTTTTTTTTTTTTTTGAATACACTAATCTTCATTTCTTGGTTGTTGAGTGCAATTCAGTTAAGTGGTCGTCGGGGAATATAATATGGTTCTTTGGTCTGTGTGTTTTGGGCCATGTGTCGCTCATATCTTGCTATGGCCTTACACTCCGTTCGCACTACAGCCTATATTACGTGATTTAGAGTATCTTGATATAAAATGCCTTGTACATTATTTTCAGTGAAAACTAGATGCATGGATGCTGATATCAAGATATTCTATATCACGTAATATATGAGACTTTCCATTTAGCAGTTATAGTTTGCAAACAGATTAAAAAATTGCAGAGAAATACAACCTAGTTCTTAGAATCTGTGATTTTCGGAATAAATAACGGTCATATTTGAGGAACCAGTTGATCAATAAAAAAAAGTACACAACCATTCTTTGAAACCAGTGATCTTCCTTGGCATTAAAATTAATTCCGTACTTTGTACTGAAAACATTGTCCGTACATTGTACGCCAACGACGTTGATATTGTAGCACGTAACTTTGAGACGATAGCGGACACGTACATTAGACTTAAGGCTGAAGCTGGTTTGAATTGGGCTTGTGATTGATGCCTTGAAAACAAAATACATCAAAGGAAGAGGCTTAAGGGAAGACAATGTTAGCCTCCTACCACGAGTCAAGATCAACGATGATGAAACCGAGGTAGTAGACGAATTCGTTTATCTGGGCTCATTGGTGACCACCGATAACGACACGAGCAGAGAAATACAAAGACGCATTATGGCTGGCAATCGTGCCTACTTTGGACTCCGAAGTACGCTAAGATCGAAGAAAGTTTGCCGAACTACAAAGTTGACCATCTACAAGACATTAATTAGACTGGTAGCTCTCTACGGCCAGGAAACATGGACATTGCTCGTGGACTCTTCGCAGACAGCAGGAGAGGCCACACCGGCCTTGGTCTGATTGGTAAGGTAAGGAAAGGGTGTCGTACTAAAAAATGACCATTGGCTAATGGTACTGTTTGCCAAAATTGAACGGATGCTGCATTTAATTTTCGCTTTATTGTAAGAGAAAACATGTTTGAGTTGAAATTGACTGTTTCAAACATGGTGTCAGTGTTTTGTTTCAAAAATCTCACTAGAAATAAATAAATAAACAAATAACGATCTGAGTTCCTACGGTAGGTACCTATAGAAGTTGCAAACTGGATTTAAAAACGACACCTCGAACTTTGGATTTCGTCAACGAGCACTAAAATGGGTAAGTCTCCGTTCGTCATCTTTAAACTCTAGACCTCAAAACTTATATGTATATTTAAACTCTGTATGTAGTGTGGCTTTGAAGAAAACATGCACCTTTCCAAATACAAAAGGACACGGTTTGGATCAAAATCTCACGTTATAACGAACAGTAACCCATCCTGTTGGGCAATTCCATTTTGTTTATGTATCGCACAAATTGGTTTTGTTGTACATCCAACATCCAGTATAGAATTGCATGCAGTATGGATTTGTTCCGAAAGCAAATAACCTCACTCAAGTAATACACAATAAAAATAGTTTTCACCAACTCTAAAAAAATCGACCCAAGTACATATTAGCGATACATACGTCACATCACGATTTATCCGTTACCGATCGGTGCTTTCAATTTGGCCGTAAATAAACATTACGATATGGTCCATTTCATTACCCAAGATTTGCAATTCAGACGGCGTGTTTATGTTTACACGATCGGTAATGAGATGCTCTTTTCTCTGTACATACACATCAGCTGTACACGTCTGTCTTTGGAAGTGGTATTCCTCATTCTCGGCAGCAACGTGTCCGTGGTGTCAGGATAAACTAAACGAGATATCCCTCCCTTCTAAGCATACAGTGTAATTGCTTGATAACAATGAACTTTTTTATTCTGTTGAAACGTTTTATTCTTCGTTTTGTAAACGGCCACATTTGAATCATTACTTCTTCGTTTCTGGTGTGTCAACACTACAGTTAGAGAGCGTCGTTTTCTTATCAGTAAAGTGATAGTAATATCACAGTATCGCTTATGGCACTCCTTAGCACAAATTTTCAATTTCTTCGATTATTACCTATTATTCCGAACACCAAAATGATGACCGCACTGATGGTCGCGAATATCGATATACCGGTCGTAAACATCACCATGTTTGCGAATTTTCTTTGGTTAAAGCCACTAAACGCATCAGAACACGAATCAGGATCAAAATCCACTATATGGCACTTCGGTTTATTTTTTATTTCTTCCAAGTGTTTTAGTATTTTATACAAAAACACAATGCACTAACTACACGATAGGCAGCAGAACTCGTCCGTAGTGCGCCTTCCACTCATGATAACCGACCGCAATGAACTGAGCCGCGCGCGCTCGTCACAAACATCCCCAATCACACACAACACAACAGTCGGCGAATCCAGACGCACGTTTCCCCTAGCGACCCGTACGATCTCGACGCTGACTCAATGCTGTATGTGCATTAGGGTGGGTCGAGTTGACAATGCTCTGCGCTAAACCAGGCTGTCGTTGTCATGTGCTTGGAGGCTTTCAAATACTGCGCAAAGCGTGAACGAAGCAGGTCAAAGAGCTTGGCAAAACATATATCTAAGATTTTTGCAAACATTGTGTATGCTTGCTGGAACTTGCTAAAATATTAGCGATTTTACTAAAAATTCAGTGGAAGGGTTTGCCGAATACTTGGTGGTGCAATCCTTGGCTAAAAAAGACAAAAAAATAACTGTGAATTAAGCACTTATTTAAAGAAATTCCAACTAAACGTGAAATGATTATACTATAGATGATCTCTAAATTTATTCAGTTTTTCAGACGTTTCATGGAAATGATAACTCGTTGAACAGCCTGCGTAAAGAATCGATTTAAAGTCGAAACTAAATTGTTGATATGAGTTGTATTATCACAATCCATGTTCTTAATACGTAATGATAAAATATCAACTTTTTGGCACAAAGTAAAGCGCAAATATCGTTCGCAAAAATTACGATTTGTTATGGCAACTTTACCTAACCATACAATTATTTAGCCTTAAACCAATTGACTTATCGTTAAAACTATATAGGAGATTGTTAGTTTATACCTATGAAGGTAATTGTCATTTTAAATATGGGGGCTGCAAAATGGTGAGTCGATGTGATGGAACGTGCGTCCCCGCAACATAGCTCTGGTCCTCACAAGTTCCTACCTCATGCTTCCACGGGTCAAGAGATGACAAAGCCCACCAGCTAAGGGTTGCGTAGTTAGCTGGTAGTGCAGCCTGGGCACTGTTGTCCTTCTGACTTCAGCTAGATTGAGGAGGTGCGTGCTGAGCGTCTGTCCACCAAGGAAGTGCGTCTCAAACAGCGGCTGATTAAGAAACGCTGTATCTCGTCAGCTATACCTTAGGAGGCAGTCCCACCAACACAATGTAGGCAGCGCGACCCCAGTAAGCTAGTATGCTGAAATCTTACCCTACCACGAAAAATGTAAGTATTTTTTATACGGTATACAATTTTGGATCATCTATGGAATTTCCAAGTATTGTATGAAAATTTTATTTTTTTTCCTTCATGGCAATGATAATGCCATGAATGCCAATGATATTGCTGCAGGACCACAATCGAAATACATGCAGACAGTACACATTTTATTTTCATTTTATATTATAACATCCCTTCACAATATTTTTTATGCTATTTTCAGCTTCGTATTTATCCGTGAACTTTAGTCCACCATTGAGCGAGATAAGGCGCTATAACCTTGGCAATTATTGCCATGCTTTTGTTTCAAATGCCAAAAGTTCACCCACAGAAAAAAAGGAGCATAAAATAACCTTTCTAGCATCTATGCTGTCAACGATAAAGTACAAATTATCATACTGTTTAACTCTACATGGAAGCGTTTGGTACAGGAGGTCCACGCTTTCTTCTTTCCCTTGCTTCAGAGTAGTAGAGCGATTTTAGTTCTTTCTGGAATCGCTCTATTTCTTGGAATCCTCTCTGTGGCACATACTACGCAGTTGGCCTGGCCGATGATGAAACCATCATTTTCCAGGATGCCTTCAAGAATTGTCTGCATTAGTGTGAGATTAGATTAGATTAGATTAAAGGTAATTGTTATTTTAATTATGGGAACGCTCATCAACGATAAGGGAAATTATCTAGGTATGTATTCTCTTCTTGCTTAGCGTTTCAAGCTTATTGCTTGCTCTCAACTTAGTGTTCTAAATGCACTTCCATAGTTTTTTTTTCGGACCGTTGAAGCACTGCGTCCACTGAGTTGAACTTTTGTGGTGTACCCCTGTTTACTATTCTCATTCGCATCTTAAAGCTAGATCACCATTTGTCAAGTTTCCAGCCTAATAGTACGTTCACACTACAGCTTATGTTACGTGATATAGAGTATCTTGATATCAAATGACATGTACATTATTTCCAGTGAAAACTACATGTATAGTTGCTGACATCAAGATAATCTATATCACGTAATATAAGCAGTAGTGTGAAGGTACTATAAGACGCGTGTCCCAGTCAGGCAAAATTGCGTTTTTAAAACCTACCACCTTTCCAGGATTTGCAGTTCAAATTTCGTTAGGTTGCATATAGCCACTGTACAGAAATTTAAGTCTGCTCTTGTACAAAGCATCGCAACTGTAAAGCAGATGTTCCGAGGTTTAACGTTCCATGTTACAGAAACGACAGATATCATTCTGAACCTGGCCAATGTTTTTCAAATGATATCTACTCGGACAATGTCCGGTTACTAGACCAGTATAGGTACAAAGAAGCAGGCTCGTCTGCCAGGTAGCAAGCTCGTCTGCCCTTTCATTCCTCCAATGCCACAGTGTCCCGGAATCCAGAATAAATTCACCGAGTTCTCTTAGCACACCTTTCGCAATGAAAAAATGCATTCCCAGACAAGTTTGGATGTGCATTTATAATTACTTAACACTTTGAGTGCCACTTGGCTGTCTGTAAAAATACAAATATTTGCTTAATACAAATACAAATTACAAAAACAAATTTCTATATTTCCTCTTCAGACAAACGTTAACACATTTTATTATGGCAAGGATCTCCGCTTGGAAAACCGTTAGATAGTTTCCCATCGTCACTGAGAATTCTACCCCAGGGCCGAAGATTCCTGCTCCCGTTTTGTTCCAATTTTTGAGCCATCTGTGAAGAATTTTATGGAGCCACGACAAACAGTGGGACCTCCGATTTTCCAATCTATACGTGACGTTTCACATATGTTGTAAGGGATGTCATGGTTTTCCACAAGTTTCATCCAGTCTCCATTCATATACCTCACTAGCTCATATTCCATAATTATTAATTAAGAATTTTCGATACCAGGTACCATTTTTGCATTAGTATAACTGTGTGGCAAGTACAATCATACCAGGTAGTCGAGAAATTTTCCTTTACCAAAAATTCCTAGACCAGACGGGAATCGAACCCAGCCACCTCCAGAATGCTGTTGCTTTGTAGCTACGCCTTTTACCGACTGAACTAAAGGAGGATCCATCTAGCTATGTATGGTTTGTAATTATGCCTTTATTGCGGTGTTGAAAATCTCATATCCGATCAATATCTTTTAGTTCACCATTTTTATGGTAACTAATTTCTACTACGAAAAAAAATCGATTAAAGCAGATATTATTCATAAAAAGCTTAATTAAGCAGCGTTTTTTTTTTCAATTATTCAGGAATTTGGGAAACGTTCACAAATCTCGGCAACCTGCTAAAATTGAAAAGTTGCGTTGGTTCTTTTTCGTAGAAAGCGGTTTGCTTTCACAACAAAACCGTTCAAACCGTCAAATCAAAATTTTCCTGCTTGGTTCATTTAAAAGTTGAAACTTTCAAAACGATTTGTAGAACTGTCAAATCGAAACACTGACATCGTTGAAAATGAAAGCAAATAATTTCTATTCCAAAATAAACTGTCAACGAGAAAGTGTCGTGTGATAAAAATAAAAATATGCCATTTGCATTGGAATAGAGAATACCTTTTAAATCAAGAGGTTTATTTTGCAGATAAATTGTAGAATTTTCAACTCAAAAGCCTAGCATGGAAGCAAATAATTTTTGTTTCAAGATGTAATTGTCGTGCGACTAAAATGTTAATATGATGTCTGGAATGAAATAAAAATTGTTGTAACCTACAACAGTTTGTTTTAGATGAATCTTTCGCATTTTCACAACATGTAGATAAAGCGCAGACAAACATTTTCCTCGTAATTTTCACCAAACGCGTACGAAAACGGACGGGAGCAAAGAAGCACACAGTAGATGCGTACGCAGACAACAACATTCGAAAATTGCAAATGACAACGACGACGACGAATTGCTTTGTGTTGGTGGATTTGACAGTTCTACAATTTTCATTGTAAAAGAAACCACTTTTAAATTTACACTCTGAACCGAAACATAACACTTTCAAATCAAACGAAAAACTTTCGTTATAGATAATTTAACTTTCATTTTAATAGAAAATAAAAACTTTTCAGAAGTAAAGGGCAAAACTTTTAATAAAACAAGATTTATTTTTTGTGTGCAGCTCTAAGACACTCGTGAATTTCTCAGGTATTTGTTCATAAATTTCAAACAACCCACAAAGGACCCATTAAGACGCGCGCATTGTGTGTGCCATGCTTCATAACAATGCTTGATCGTCTCTATGCAACGATGTTGATTTATCGCTGATTGTTTTCCAAATCGAATTTGTTTGCACTAATGCCATTGGGATATTCAAAATTATCTTAGATTAACACCCCGTTCACACTACAGCTTTTATTACGTGATATATACGTCTTGATATCAGCATCTATACATCTAGTTTACACTGGAAAAAATGTGCTTGGCATTTGATATCAAGATACTCTATATCACGTAATATAGGTTGTATTGTGAACGGGGTTTAATATTGAATCTCGGCGATGGTTACGGCACGGTGATGGGTTGTCGTATTTGCATCGCATTGGAGGGTGTGACTCGAAGAGTGGTGATAGACACGATCTTCAGGAAGCCAAACTTTTTAGTTTCGCAGACGACGTTGATGTTGTAACCTTTCAAATAGCTTCCAATAATTATTTTGTTCTAATCCACCACCATTTCTAATATATTTCGAGTTTTTTGTATATATAATTATATAAATGTGAATATTAGGTACTGAATTTGCGGTCATAAACAAACATGAGGTTTATTTATATTAAATTGAATTTCCTTTACATCTTATTCCACTCACATTCCTTTGGTGACAGATGCCCATTTTCCTCTATTTTTTTATTTGAATTTGAACTTGCTATAATCCCATACCCCCTGACACCAACTGACGGCTAACCCCGAGTAAAAGAAAGGTGCGCTATTTTCCCTTCCTTCCAATTTATTCCCATATCTAAATTATGGAACATAGTAGAATAAAACATCATTTAGTTTTTCTTATTGTAAATTTTGATTTATAGTTTTTATTTGATCGCACATTCCTTTCCACCATCTTCTATTGTGTTTTTTTTATCGATCGGTACAATTTAGGTAAGTGAGTCCGATACATATTCTATTTCACCCGGATAGATCCTGATAGCCGTGACTACACAAGTGCTCTTACCAAGAGAAAAGTTACAATTTCGAAGCACGTAACTTTGAGACGATGGCGGAAACGTACTCAGACTTAAGGCTGGTAGGATTTGGTTTGTGATTAATGCGTTGAAAACAAAGTATATTTAGGGAAGATGCTTCAATGTTAGCAATGTTAGGCAATTTTAGCCACCCACTACTAGTTCAGATAGGCGGTGATGAAATTGAGACGGTACACGCAGAGAAATAGATATTTATTTCAAAAATAAATCACTTTGAATTCAAAGAAAAATATTTTTGACTCAGGGCCTAATTGCAATTTTCTTTGAATCAAATATAAACGTAATTAGTTTCAAAGCATTTTTTTTTGTTTTTACGATCAAGCTGCCATACGACGGGATGTAGATTCAAACATATTTTTAATTGAATCTAGTATATCTTTATTTGAATCAAATATAAATATTTTTACTTCAACTACGTGCTTCTTTTTAAATCAAAACAAAAACGCTTCGATTCAAAATAATATGGGATTTGTTTTAGGAATAATTCTGGTTGATTGATAACTCAATTTCAGGTATGCTTTAAATTTATTTATTTTTTTAAACTTGTCCATCAGGATTTGCGTTATGATGCGCTTGTTGTCAGACGTTGGCTTTGGCTTGATTGATATTTGGTTAGAATTGCCTTTCCTCTTGCTGGTGCTGATTCAAACAACTGAGGAAAACTGGATCTTGATGGAAGAAGATTGCTGATTTGAGTTTTAAGAATTTTTAAGGTTTACTAACCAAACTTTTTCTCTATACGTTTATACCATGGATGCATTTTGATCTTTCCGTCAAAAATGGCTGCGTTATCAGCTCTTCTTCCTCCTTGATTTTCAGAATATCGTTGGTGTACCGATTCACTGAAATAAGCACAAAATTTAAATTTTGAACATAATTAGTTTTCATTTGCATACCTATGAATGTACCGACAACAGCATCAGACAGCTGAAACGATTTCAATAACTCCGTCACATCAAATTCATCTACATACAGCGTTTCAACTTTAAGTTCCTCGATGAAAAATCGCCTTCGACAAGTCCATTTTGCAGTTTTAGGGTTATAAAATGACGTGAGGGAAATACTCATGCTCAAAACATCAACCATTTTGACAAGATTTTGTTTTCAAATCAAATAGAAAGATTGTTGATTTAAATATATATATTTTTTAAACCAACGCTGAGTGGTTTTAAAAACAAATAAATCTTTGTTTGATTCAATCAAAATCCTCTATTTGAATCAAAGCACTCGTATATTTGATTCTAATATGCTGTATTTTTCTGCGTGTAGAAGAATTCGTGTATGTGGGCTCATTGGTGACCACCAGTAACGACATCAGCAGAGTAATACAAATGCGATTTATGGCTGGCAATTGTGCCTTCTTTGGACTACGAAGAACAATGGTCGCCAAACTACAAAGTTGACCATCTACAACACATTATTTAGACCGGTATTCCTCTACGGACACGAAACATGCACATTGCTCGTGGAGCACCAACGCGTCCTTGGTGTCTTTGAACGGAAGGTGTTGTCTACGATCACCAGTGGAGTGCAGATGGAAGACGGAACGTAGAGGAGTTGAATGAACCATCAACTGCATCAGTGGCTGGGAAAACCTCCCATCCTACACACCACTAAAATCGGTCGAATACGGTGGGCTAAGCATGTTGCAAGAATGCCACTGAAAATGCCAGTTTCTCGAAAACGAACCGATTGGCACCAAAAGAAAAGACGCACAACGAGCCAATTGGATCGATCAAGTAGAAGGTCACTGGTCACCTCAAAGGGCTTACTTAGCTTACGAGTCAGACCAAGGTTGGGGAGGCCTCTGCTGTGTACAGAAGTTGTCTTTATTGTATTCAGTCCATGGTTGCGCTTCGCTGTCAGGATCCACTGGTCGATCCTGGCAGCGAAGCGCAACCATGGACTGAATACAACAGAGACAACTTCTGTACACAGCAGAGGCCTCCTCAACTTTGGTCTGATTAGTAAGCTAAGTAAGCCCTTTGAGACAGCAACATTGAAATGTTTTTGGTGAAAAACGATGACATTAAGGTGAAACTGGAGGGAGTCTTTTTTTTCCATGTGATTTATAGGTTAGATAAATTATCACTGCACGATTTTTAAGACTAAAAATCACAAACAAAACATAAAAAAAAACAACGATCAATTTGCTAACCAATGAATGCTACGATCGATTCTTGGAATTTTCACGCCTGGGAGTTGTAATAGAATTTGAGGTTTGTACTCAGAAAACTTGAAAGTGATAGCTTGAGGGAGAGGATTATATGGAAAATGTTGATCGTCTTCATTGGCACTGAAAATAGTTTCGTCGAAAAAATGATTGTTTGGTTTGGAAGCAGAGCTGTATTTCCGTGCATGAAATTGTTTTTTTTTAGGAAAGACCATAGTCTTAACCGACGGCAGTCGATTTTGATGGCAGTCAAATGTAGAAGCCAACTGGCGTGGAAATGTTTGGGCTTGGCAATATTCCACTTAAAACATTACAAAACGTAATCAACAAAGACATAGAAAAACAATTCAACAATCCCTTACTACACTGATAGAAATACAACCTCAAAATTTTGTTGATGTGGTTCAGACACGACTTTGCCTTCTAATTCCTGAACCCTGACTGCCTCCAAACCTGAATACAACCAGGTAAGGTACCACCCTTGATGGGTCAAGAACTCCCGGCTAAACTGCTCAGAAACCCGAGACTCCTTGCACTGGGTCTCAGAGTTGGCCTGCTTCTGGGTAATCGGAGGGGCTACGCGGACTACAATGCACTAATACTGAACTATGGGATTTCTAACTATGATAATTATTAATTGGACAAGTAAAACTGGAGGAACAATGGGAAATTTATTAAAACGGAAAAACGATAAAATCTGCTGTGTGGTGGGTTTATTGAGCTATTCTAGTGAGCAGCCGATACTGATGAAGTCTGTTAGTCACAGATGAAATATGCCTATCTGTCAAAGGATAAGCTTTTTTAAGATTTTTTACTGTGCTCGCGTAGTTTGAAAAAGTGTTTCAGTTGTGTTTATTTTACATTCATTTTTCCCAGTTTTCCAATTTTTAATCATTTGTTATTAGTGCTTCATCAGGGTCCTCGACCTGGTAGGGAAAGCCAAATTTTCAACCTGTTTATATTCAAATTTGTATGAGAGCAAACACTAGTTATTTTTAAGCATATAATTAAACTGCTTGTACCAATAGCATGCTATACTAATTTTACTGAAAAAAAAATAAGATTTTTCCATCGAATGGTTAACGTATGACGTGATTCTGTTTAGTCGAACGAGATTTATTAGCGTTCAGAAATCTTTTACTCTAGCGCAACGTTCCCATTTTTCCATATTTTTAAACGACAATTTTAATAAAAGATTGAAGCTTCTCAATTCCCTTTCAGCTGCAGATCAGAACCTTATTAGACGTGAAATAATTTAAAAAAATCAATACGCAAGGGAAGAGCAGTTCGGTGCTGTGAAATCCTGATCCACCATACCATAATTGGCCCACCCTAATGTGCATTTATGTGTTTCTACATACACACAATACCGTACGCTATGGACTAGGGATGAAGACACGTAATTGTGTGATGAGTGTTCCTCAATGACATGGGCAGCCAGCCGACCACCGATACTGACTAACCGCTCGCTGCTACTGCTCTACACTGACTGCATGGGTTGCGAGTTACTTGTGTGCACTGTGCAATGCATGAATTTTGTCCACCACGGCCGCTGCAGACCAGTAAGTGCACGTACAACGAAACACGACCATTCGTCAGCCAGAGATCAAAAGGGACGTTTCATTCAACAGTAGAATCAGAACGCGCGCAAGATTAAAGAGCCGTACGGTACCATGTGCTAGTGCTACGCTCTACGCTGTGCAACGCTTCCCCATACAGTGAGGGTCCGGATAAAGGACGCTATTAAATCTGTTCGAAGAGTGAGCCGACTTAAATCTTCTTTCAAAAGTAGATTTTTAAATGCAACATGTGGCTATCCATATACCACGTGGGCTGTTTAAAGGGAGAAGTTGTTAATAAAATATCCATTGTCCATACAAGTACATCTGGTGGGTTAAATCAGTTCAAATCGAGACAACGTGGAAGATGGGCAACCCTCCGAATGAAAAACTCAAACATGCGTTTAATACGTGTGAAATACAGGTAAAGGCAAACTTAAGACCCATGCCACAGGCACTAATGTGGTGTACCTACCTACGACTTGCAGCATAGCATAAAATTTGCACAGCGTTAAGAAAGGATAATAGGATATTCTTTTGTGTGATGCCTACCTGGGAGGTCATGCAGCTGCAGATTCTAGACGATTAAAAACGAACCCTGGAAACGGTTTGCAAAGTTATGCTTTTGCTATTGTAAGGATATTGGTGTCACATGGTATTACTAAAGAATCGGAAATTAATTGCACTTTAATTTATATTATGGGTGACAATTAATTTATTGCCAAAAAATCCAGTACGTACATAGGTACTTTTTACCGGATAGTTGGATGATACTGTGCTTCGCTGACACGATTTCAAACGGGGATTTTGTTTAAGACAAGATAACTTTTAAATTGATAGCTGCTCGATTGTTAAATATAATGCATATCTATAACTGGTTATCTATAGCCTCTGTCAAAGCGTACGGCAGAAAATACCGAAATTGCTTGGAATTTCAGCTTGCGATACTGTTGGCCGCTGCCCATAGGAATCGAAATGTGAATTCCTGGGCCAATTGGGTATATTAGGAGTATCCAGGTTAATGTATAATCTCAATCTTCATTTTAAATCCAAAATCCAAAATTTCAATTGATTTGGCTGCTATTTAAAAAATCACACTAAGAATAAGGCTTTGTGCACAAATTACGTAACGCATTAAGGGGGGGAGGGGGGTTGAGCAACCGTTACTTATTGTGACATAGGGGGGAGAGGAAGTTTTAAAATCGTTACGTAACCAAATAAACAATTTTAAAAAAAAAAATTAAAAGTGAATAACCAATTTGCATCAATTAAATTTCCTGTGTGCCAAGAAAAGTAGCAAGTAGCAAGTAGAAAAACCTGTTGAGGTGGCGGATTCATCCGTGCCTTGTCCTACCCCGCAGTGGGATATTAGGCAATAGTAACGTCCTTGGTTCGAGTATTACTTTACCCATGCCCTTTCGCTCAATTTTCAATAAATCTATTCCCAACCTACCGTACTTTGACGGGACTTTCAACAAAGAATGAAAGATATGAAGAGAAAGTGTCGAAAGTCCCGTCCGTGTACGGTAGGTAGGAAATAAGGAATAAGGAAAGAAGTATTGAAAATTGAGTTTTTTTTTCTATTGGAACCATTGAAATAATAACAAATTGCTTATTGTTTTGTTGATTGTTGATTCTACCAAATTATTTTGTTGAATCAATAATAATTCCTGTTAGAAATATTAATTGACTAACAGTATAGGAAAGGCTTGTAAGATGGAACACGATCCGTTTTTTGCTCTTAACATGTATAATTTTGATTTTTTCGCGGATCCAAAGACTTCTTTCGAAAGAAGAACTAAAAGGCTCCAACTTTTCCCAAGGAACTGGTTATTTATCGTCATCAAAAAAAAGTTATGGCCTATTTTCGAAATTTCAAAAAATTTATTGTTATATTTCAATTTATTGTTGATTCCATGGCATTTCCAAACATAAAAAAATCGTTCATATATATTAAAACGAAAAAAAAAATGTTTTCCATCTTACAAGCTTAACAGTGTTCTATCTTACAAACATGACACCATGAGCACAAAACAACAAACAATTGTTTCTCTTTACGATTTGTTTGGAAATGCCTTTGGATCATAAAAATACACCAAAAATGCTAGTCAACAGAAATGTTAACCTTTTGATATCGATGGGAAATTTCCACTTACTAAGCACAAAAAATAATTGCTATTTTAATTATGCCAACACTTTCGAACAATGAAACCTGGAATTGAAGAATAGTAAAAAAATGAGGTTAACACTTGTCAGCGCGATCGTGTTGTCGGACAGATATTTGTTCCCAAACCTTTAAAAGGGACGATTTTAGATGTTCTAGTGATTTATGTGGTGTACTGCAGGCTGTTGACTCCAAGAGGGATTCAAATCCGGTGAGTTTGGGAAAAATGCATTCGCAAAGACTAATAGTCTCTTTTGCTCCATGTCTTGTTCAAAAATCCATTCATTTTTGCCGAAATGCTGCAATTCACAAGAAGCTACCGTGTCAGTAAGTAGCTTCTGATATACCGGTTGATTCACCCTCTTGTCGACGAAGATCAAAGGGGTTTTGCCGGAATGAGTTATTCCAGCGTGCATAGGACAGAAGCGGGATGATGACTCCTTGAAAAACTTCCACGATTTTTGGAAGCAGCAGAAAGCAACTGCCGACCATTTTGGTGGTTGTGATGCTGCTCGATTGTGAAAAATTTTTCATCGGTGAACATCACTGACCGATTGCGACCCTCGAATAAGCGGTTCAAGAGAACCTTTGCTTTACTACATCGATTTGCTTTCATGGTGTCATTCAAGTAGTGATTCTTGCACAGTTTATATGACTGACGCTTCAAATCGTCATAAACTATGGCTCCAACGAAAAATGTGGAAATTTTCAGTGATTTCGCCAAAATGGAAATCGAAGCATTTGGTTGGATTCGTCGCCTGATAAGAGAAGGTCCATTAATTATGTCTCGGAGTAAAGGGGAGGGGGGAGAGGGGGGGAGGGGGTGGAGGGGTCCACACAAAATACGTGACGAGGGGGTGAGGGGGGTTTAAAAAAAGTCAATTATTGTGTGACGTAATTAATGGACGTTCCCTAATCTCGCGCATTTGTGGAGTCCAAACGGTGTGCTTTTTTCCTCTCCCTACGCGTTCATTTAACGTTCCAAGCTGTTGGTATCGTTTTATTGCGATACCAACAGCTCGAATAAGTTCAATTACACCTGCTCGCAACTAATTCGGCTTAATTTTCAATGAATTAGAAATCACAACTGTATCAAACTTACTGTGTATAAAGACAATGGGTCAAGATGTTAAACCATGTAGGTAAGCTTAGTTTATTCCGCTAGGTTGTGTCGAACCATGCCGACAAAGTCTGTACGGATAATTTGCAGACACCCTGTAAAGTGCGTTAAAAATGGTATCTTAATCCAAAATTTGGTCAACTTTCTTGATTTAATTTTTTGTATATGAGCACAATTATAACGTTTGCATTAAAAAAATTGTACAAAAATTGCCGATTTTTCATGGGTTTACCTTCACCCGCACTGCCGAAACTATCCATGCAGCATCAATCAAAGTGACCCATGAGTCAGCAGACAAAATTTGGCAGCTCTATCAGTCGAAGTGACCGTGATGGCAAAACAGTGAAGCAACTCCGTTCAGAAGTGTGCGCGTTCAAAGAAGGTCACCCGCCGTGTCGAAAACGGACATCGTGCGGCACTTTGTGGACGCCGGATACGCCCGTCCCAACATCTACAACATCTTGGCACGTATTAACAACAATCATAGCATCGAAATTAACCCCAGTTCCGGACGGCCGACGACCCTGAGCGACAAGAAGCTCCAAAGGATGCTGAAGAGGACGACCGAGAGAAAAGTGGCTCCATCGATGCGTGCGCTTCGCCGGGAGGTCCACTGGTTTCAGAACTACAGGCAATGACGCAGCGGCAGCGGCTGAAAAAGATGGTCAACTTTTCCCGGTGAATCGTGACGTGGCGGTGGTGATGGACGACAAAGCCTATCTCACCCTGGATGGCAACGACTGGCAGGGCACTTCGTATTTTATTACCCTCCCCCCCCCCGAGAAAAGGGGAGGTGAAGTTCTGACAATCAGCGAGAAGGGGATGCCAACGACGCTCTTCTTTCGCTTCAGACTGGCCGTGAACGGGGAAATTTATAGTATGAAATGCCTGCCGGAAGTTGCGTCGCTCATAAAGAAATACTATAAGGGCAAAGCCACGGTATTCTGGCCGGACCAGGCGTCGGCCCACTACTCGAACCAATCGTTGGAAGAGATTGTGCGGCTGAATATCGATGTGGTACCCAAGTCGACGAACCCACCCAAAATTTCTAGGCCATCCAGAAGCGTAAGATCTACTCCAAAAATTTTATCGCGAAAACTAAGGGGGAATTGATAAATAAAACGAAGAAAGAACTCAAAAACATGCCTACATGTACGTTTTCGTCCGCCATGGCGAATGTTCTGGTTAACTGCCGGAAGGACGCTCGCAAGGGCGTAGAATTTTTTGCAAGTAAGCTTAAATAATTACACACTTAGATTTTTTCACCAAAATCTGTAAAGTTTAACCGAATTCTCAACAGCTGAACGTTCGGTAATTCGATTTAACGGATTTCGGTGAAATTTTACCGAAATCCGGTAAATTTTTTACAGATATCTGTAAAATTTCATCGAAATCCATTAAATCGAATTACCGAACGTTCAGCTGTTGAGAATTCGGTAAAACATTACAGATTTCTGAAAAAAAATCTAAGTGTGTACCTTCCATGGGATTATCATCCATTATCAAAAGCAACATCCGAGAAAAGTCCATTTTTTTAGTGCAAACATTATGGACGCGTATAACGTATCGTGCGAGAGAAGTTTTCAGTGGAGTTTTGAATATCCGCCTGCACTGGTGTGCGTGGCACGTGAAGCAGGAAATCTAATTATCGCCAACCGGAAAGGAAATGTATATTACCAAGGCAGCAACACAGACACCTGATGGGTTTTTGTTCCAAGCGGAATACTCGTATTCAGCCGAAAGTGCGTCAGCAAGAAAGAGAGCAGAGCGGTAGACTGAAGGAAACTCGCGGATGTGCAGACAGGATCAGGCACGTATGATCAGGAGCTGAAGGTAAGATGGGATTGGGAATGCTTGAGGTGCTGGATAAAGAAATAGAGGAAGCTGTCATAATGCCGGTGGACACCGAAATTCGTAATAATGAGCCGAAGGAGATGAAAAAAACAAAATTCTTATAGATTTTGAATTAAATGTATTGTAGCCATAGAATATAATCAATAGTATGTAAAATTAAAAATATTGTTGATGACGATAAAATGGAAATAGAACTAGAAATCCAAAGCAAAAATAGTATTTTCCATTTAATTCCAACTACCTTTGCTTATCCTGACAGATACGCGTACTTCGTCTACAATGTGCAGACTTCTACAATGTCTCGTACTAATAGTCGAGTTATTAGTACGAGACACTGAAGAAGTCTGCACATTGTAGACGAAATACGCGTATCTGCCAAGATAAGCAAAGGTCGTTGTAATTAAATGGAAAATACTAATTTTTCTTCTGATTTCTAGTTACAGGTATTTCACTAAACAGCTCAAACTCTCTAGGATTGAAAATAGAAGTTACTGTTTCTTAAATAGAATTTAATGTAAATTGCGACATTGACAACAGAATAAGAAAATTTAAATAAATCATTTTTTCCGAACAAATTTTAACAGTGTTTCACAATTGGTGAAGTTCTAGCATAAGGGTTGAATAATAAATTGTAATGACAATATGCATTTTTCAGTTGTTTGATACATTACCAATAAAATTCATGAACTTGAATTTTGCAGCTGCAGCTCATGAATTTTAATGTTATTTTATATTATTTTTTAGTAATTGTATGGTTATTTTTATCCGGATACTTGCCATCGCGCAATCGGGATCAGTAAACTACACTCAAAAAAATCGACACGTTGTTTTCACGTGAAATTTCACGTAACTTCCACCTGACACGTAACCAAATTTTCTTCAGTAAAAACAGGTAAACATTACGTGCCAGTGAATTGTACGTGAAAATCACGTAACATTTATGTGATTTTCACGTAGAATGTGAACTTACGTGGAAATCACGTAGCTTTTACGTGAATCCCACGTGTTTATTACTGGTTTTGGCAGTGGAGGAAATTTACGTGCGTGTCACGTGGATGTAACGTATCGATTTTTTTGAGTGTAAAAGAGACAGCTAGAATTGCAAAGGAATAAGAAGAAGCTAACAAAAATCGCCTCTGCGAAAGATGAAGAACCATAGTTTGCATAAAACATAGTACATATTTCCATACACACTTAGAATTTTATGCCGAGTTTTGGCTTTCTGAAACCGAGATCCGCACAGCCGACCTCTCGGTTTCGATCTCGGCTTTATTATGTTAACCGATAATCTCGGTTTGGGTCAAACTGAAAACTCATTTAGTTAGCTGGAAATCTCGGCATGAGCAAACTGATGTACCGGTTAAAATTCAAAACAAACAAAAATGAGGTTTACCGAGATTTCGGTTAAATTGTGTGTAAGTACTCGAAATATTGGATAAGATTTTCATCGAAATATAGAAAATTTCGTGCCTATAGGCAAAACTCTGCATAGCTGGTGTTTTGCATCAAATCCGCTGGCTGGCTGAAACAAGAAGGCGTGGAGTACAGCGAGCTAGATGGACGCATCATGTAAGTGTATGCTTAAATGAAGACGTATGTACGATTCAAAATGTCCATATTGAATTGATCAATAAATAATCAACAATAATATTTAATAAAATAAAAATAAAAATAACGAAGTAACAAATTTGGATTTTTTAAAATGATAACCAAATGTCACAATAAATGTATAGTCTGCTTCTAAACTGAGTGCTCTAAATGCATTTTCACAGTTATTAATTGAGAGCATCGGCTTCCAGCTACCGTTGTTGCATTAGTATTTATTGTGTGACAATAATAGCCTATGCCTAGCGAGTCGAGATTTTTTCCTTTATAAAAAAAAACCTATACCAGACCGAGAATCGAACTCAGCCACCTTCAGCATGGTGTCGCATGTAATTAATTTTTCGAATCATGTATCGCAGTTTTCATGGTACAGAAAACTATACCCCCACTGTAGTTACGAACAACAGGCAACGCGCATCGTGCAGAGCCCCACAGTGCGCTGGGGACCAGATGTGTGCACTCGTCTATACTGATTATAATGTTTGTTTGAAATCCTCGACATTTTATTGAGCTTCTTCCTGATATAAGGAAGAGCATACATTAATGTTATACCAGCTTTGCTTATGCCATACGTTTACATTGCTGTTTGTATAGGATGACCAAGCTTGCCTCCGAACGCGCGTTCGAAAATATGGAACCGCATGATGAGAATCGTATATTGTCGGATATAGGGTAAAAAGAGTAAAAAATAAACAAACCTCCAAGCTAACTAACAGTCTGTGTGACAAACTCGTTAAAGTCTTCCCTCTCATGCTGTACATGCCACTTTATATCTAGTTTATCGTCCAAAGGCGCTGGAAATATCACCACACAGAAATATGACAACAGAAATTCATGTGCTGCCCTCTCATCATTCCAAATCTAGAACATTTGTCCGTCATTCACTTGAAACTCTATATCACAGAGGCACTCCCCATCCATTCCGGCAAAATAAAGCAGGGGGAAAGTAAATTACATAATAGTGCTAAAATAGAACTAGCATTTTGCAAAGTGGTAGTGGACACTTCCGGAACCTTGTGATGAGGAAACTGGCTGATCCGAATCAACCCCGTATCCAATTTCAAAAACTCTGCATTAATTTCCACCTAGTGTATGGTGTTTGCTAGCAAGCACTACTTTGTCTAGTTAAAATGGTGAGAACGCGATACCGCAATAGCAAATGCGTTCTTCATGAGAGATGGAAAATTCTTCGAAAGAGGAGAAACACGCTTGTTAGATAATTATGACATATCATAAGCCTTGACCGAACACATATATTATTTATTACTACACTACGCTATGTCCTGGTTGGTTGGGCTTCTTCCGTTATTTTCAATTAATTGAACTTAATTGATCTTGATGAGAGCAGGATCAATATGCCATCGTTGGATTTAAAACTTACACATTGTCTCGTATAGTTCGGAACGATAATGTCAATCGGCTGGAGTCGTTATGTTTAAACTGTAAAACAGAGTAACATTGATCGTTGGTTTAAATCTTTCATAAATTTTCAGGCAAATATACTTAGCAATAACTGATACAGGCAAAATACACTGCATAATTTAATTTACGACGCTATTTATGAATTACGCTACAACTGAACTTGTAATACGTGGTGTGAACCGTAACCTCCTTGGGAATTAAAAAAAAAATAAAAAATTTATACAATGTAGCTTTTAGCTCGATACACTTATTCCATCGATTTTCCAACTTCTTGATCCCATCCGAAAAGTAAAATTCCGGAAGGTATGCCAAAATTTCCTCACGTGAGCTGAATTTTTTTATTGATTAATCATCTTTTGAGAACAGATAATAGCCAGTCCGTTTGGCAGCAAATTCGGGCTTCAATCGCTCCAATAATGCACATTAATACTCGCTGTTTTTAGTTTTATTCATTTCGAGGTAGTCCACGAGGTGTATGTCATGACAATCCTGAAAAACAGGCGCCATAATCTTTTCGACTCATTGAGCCTCCCTAGGCCGCATCGGAGAACTCGGGTCGGCTTCAGTTGCCGGGCACTCATTCTGTTAGCTGGTAATAATGGATCCAGGATTCATCAAAAGTTACCTATCGACGCCAAAAGTCCATTCGATTTGACATCTGTAAAGGTGTCGCCACACGGCGGCTATTTCTAGTATATAGTGAACTATATGCTGCAAAACTATGTAATAGTTCATAGGAACACCTAAACTATGTAGTGAAAGCTCATAGTTTTGACTTGCAAGCGATAGTTTTACGCTATGATATAGAGCTGCGCCCGTTGTTGTTTGTGCACTTCAGCTATAGTTTCTATGTTATAATAGTAGGCTATGAACTATTCCTTCTGGACGGAGCAGTTCATAGTTCGTTGGTCGAAGTTTTTTGACATTTCGTTTGAATGTTTTGCTAGCTTGTGTTTTCGCAGTTTTTTTAAAATGGACCAGGAAAATAAATTTCGCTTGATTAAGCTGTGCGAGCAACATCCCGATCGCCTGAAGAAGTGATACTTCAAAGTGATTTTGATAGATAGCTAAGTAATAAGTATTTTCTAGATGATAACGTTGAGAGGCAAATTACGATTCTACCAGTTCGGATGTTTAACGTTTGATTTTGATCCCTGACTCCAACATACTTAATAATAACCCGTTTCGGAACATGAAAACCGATTGAACCGAAACCAAAGCCGATGAGATGTCGCTTCTCTCGAACTGCGCAAAATCGTGTCCAAATCCACGGAACTTTAAAAAACAAAACATCGGGACACTATTCTGGGTAAATCGGCCAACCCCTTGCTGGAGACGTTATGGGCTGAAGACTGCATTGTATAACAAATATTCGGTGGCTTTAAGGAACTAGAATAACAAATTTGAGCAGGCATATGAAAAGATAATAATTTTCTGAATGTCTCAAGAGCAGCTGATCGTCCTCGCGTCAGATGATTCATACAACTTGCCCACCATCGGAGCCGAAACAGGCATCTCAAAAGCCAAAGATCCTGTGTCAGATTCCCCAATAGCAATCGGCAAATACCCCACCATCAATGATCGTTCATTTTGCTCCCATGTAAACATACACTCAGTAGCAAAAAAAAAGCCGAGCAAAATTTTGCTTCCAAAAAATGCCATGTTCAACCTACTGTAACTTTGTCAATTATCAATATTTTTATCTGAAACTTTTACCACACTATAAAAAATGTATAGATGTGGTCGAAAGTTTATGTTGATCAGGGTAATACATTTTAAGTTTCCATTACAAACGTGAAAAAAGTAATTTTTGGACATACCAATTTCAAAAGTCCGTATAACTGTGAAAAATTTAGATAACATATTTTAAATTTCACAACAGTTTAAACATACATAGTAAATTATGTGGACGAAAGTTGAACTGTTTCCAACCAGTGGTTTGGACTACAGCTGGCGTCAAAGTTGACGCACCAACATGAGTATTTCCCTTTTTCACCCGATATTGACCGTGCTGAAATATCGGTGCAAAAAAAAAGCCGAGGTAAATTCATCTTACTAAGACACATGATTTGTTACGCCAGAAATATCCAAAATAACTAGTGTAACTCACGAAGAACTTCAAAATATGGCATACAGCATCAATTGGATTGAAAAAACTACGTATACAGTGCTATACAGTATTATTAGAAGAATTCACCTCGGCTTTTTTTTTGCACCGATATTTCGGCACGGTCAATATCGGGTGAAAAAGGGAAATACTCATGTTGGTGCGTCAATTTTGACGCCAGCTGTAGTCCAAACCACTTGATGAAAACAGTTCGAATTTCGTCCACATTATTTCCTATATATGTTTAGGCTCTTGTGAAATTTAAAATATGTTATCTAAATTTTTCGAAGAAATACGGATTTTTGAAATGGGTATGTCCAAAAATGACTTTTTTCACATTTGTAATGAAAACTCAAAATTTATAAGCCTGATCAACATAATATTTCGACCACATACGGTTTATACATTTTTTATAGTATGGTAAAAGTTTCAGATATAATTGAATATTGATAATTGACAAAGTTACAGTAGGTTGAACATGGCCTTTTTTGGAAGCAAAATTTTGCTCGGCTTTTTTTTTTGCTACTGAGTGTACTTGAACTTGTATTCGGCAGCCACCATAGCCATTAGAATGATGCTGAACTACTTTTTATAATCTGAACAATCACTGACGCCCTTTGCAGGGGTTTTTCACTAACGTGCTTTCCGTCTAACGCTCCTACAAAATTGTAAAATTGTCATTTTTCTTCAAACCTTTTCCATGGACCTTTTCTAGCCACTCCTCTTCTAAATAATATACGAATTTTAAATAAACCTGTCATTTCAATTTTATTTCATTCTTGCTGCTGTAAGAACCGATACATACGAAGAATTAGAAACCTGAAAACAATGAATTCAAGTGATTTGCTTGAACTTCTCAGAAGAACTTCCCTGACCTTCTCAGAAGTACTTCTCTGAACTTCTCTGAGAAATTTCCAAGAAGTTCTTTGAAGAACTTCCCCGAAGTTCTCTGGAGAACCTCCCCGAAGATTTTTGCAGAATTTCCCCGAAGTGGTCTGCAGAACTTACCCAAAGTTCTCTGAAGAACTTCTTGGAAGTTCTCTGAAGAACCTCCCCGAAGTTCTCTGAAGAACTTCCTGAACTTCTATAAAGAATTTCCCTGAACATCTATAAAGAACTTTCCTGAATTTCAATGAAGAACTTCACTAAAATTACTTTGCTGAAATTTCCTGGAGAATTTTCCTGTACATCTCTGAAGAATTATCTGATGTTCTCTGAGGAACTTCCCCGAAATTCTCTGAAGAACTTTTCCAAAGTTCTTTGAAGAACTTCCCCAAAGTTCATAGCAAGAACGTCTCCGAAGTTCTCTGAACTTCCACAAAGAACTTTCCTATATTTCTGTTAAGAACTTCCCAAATGTTCATCTGAAGAACTTCCCAGTAGTTGCTCTGTAGAACTTCCATGTAGTTAATCTGAAGAATTTCCCTCAAGTTCCTCTGAAGAACTTCTCTAAAGAATTATCTGAAATTCTCTGAAGAACTTCACAGAAGCTCTCTGCAGAATTTTACTATTTTTTTCTGTAGAACTCCCCTAAAGTGATCAGTAAAACTTCATCGAAGTTTTCTATAGAACTTCCTTAAAGTTCTTTGAAGTACATCTCCGAAGTTATCTGAAGAAGTTCCCTGAACTTCTTTAAAAAACTTCCCTGAATTTCAGTGAAGAACTTCCCTGAAGTTCCTCTGAAGAACTTCCCTGTAGTTCTATGAAGAACTTCCTAAAATTTCACTGAAAAACTTCCCTGAAATTCTCTGAAGAACTTTCTCGAACTTATCTTAAGAATTATGTGAATTTCTCTGCTGAACTTCCCTGAAGAAATTCCCGAACTTCTTTGAAGAACTTTCCTGAACTACTCTGTAGAGCTTCTCAGAAGTTTTCTGAAGAACTTTCCCGATGTTCTTGGAAGAACTTCCGTGAACTTTACTCAAGAACTGACCTGTATTTCTCTGAAAAACTTCCCAAAACTTCTCTAATGAATTTTCACGAATTTCTCTGAAGAACTTGCATTAACTTCTCTGAAAAACTTCCTTGAACTTCTATAAAGAACTTCCCCGAATTTCTCTAAAGAACTTCAATTAACTTCTCTGAAGAATTTCACTGAAATAGTAATCCGGATCTTCATAACGTAGCTTCTTAAGCAGATAAGCCTCAATTTCATAGCCTTCAAGGCGAGCAATCTGCGATTTTTTACAGACTTTGCGAGTTTTTCGTTTGATCCGCCTTTTTATAAGATTTATTTTTTAAAAGCTTGCAAGTCAATACCTGCGACGACAAAGAAAACCAATCGTGTGTACACCTTAACAAGTTAAATGATAGCGCTCTGGTAAAGATTTCAACAACTTAGCTACTAAAGGGTGTCCACGATGAAATTGCCACACACAAAATTGATTCGCAAAATTCGACTTTTCATCCGATTGCCATCAAATTTTCAGGGATTGAGATATAACTATTAAAACTTCATTTTAACATTTTACTCGTATTTTATTTACAGTCCATACGCAAATGCCCGCACCTTGGCCTTAACCCCGGCCATAAGATTCTGCACAACCTGTGAATCAACTGTTTTTTGCATGTAAACCCATACTTTCTTCAGTTCCTCGACTGTCTTCACTACCTTAGGTCGTTTAAGAAGGTGCTGCTTCATAATCGCCCAGTACTTCTCGATGGGGCGGAGCTCCGGAGTGTTGGGAGGGTTGAACATTTTCGGCACGAAATTGACCTTATTGTCCGCATACCACTTCAGCACGTCCTTGGAGTAGTGGCATGAGGCCAAATCCGGCCAGAAGATTGTTGGGACGTTGTGGGCCTTCAGGAGAGGAAGCAGTCGCTTCTGGAGGCACTCTTTTATGTACACCTGTCTGTTCATCGTGTCCTGGGTCACGAAAGGAGCACTCCGCTTCCCGCACGTGCAGATGGCTTGCCAAACCAGGAATTTCTTCGCAAATTTGGACATCTTCTGAGTGCGGACATGCTCCGGAACGCTGAACTTATCCTTGGCCGTGAAAAACAGGTTGCCGGGGATCTGTTTGAAGTCGGCCTTCACATATGTTTCGTCGTCCATGATGCAGCATTCAACTTTCGTCAGCATGTTGAGGTACAACTTCCTGGCACGGGTTTTGGCGGACTTGTTCTGCTTCTCGTCGCGATTAGGGGCCTTTTGTACCTTGAACGTTCGAAGCCCAGCCTTAGTTTTGGCCTTCTGGACAAAACTTCGGCTTAGGTGCAGCTTCTTAGCCACATCCCGAACGGAGGCGTTCGGATTTCGGTTAAAGGCCCCAACTACGCGGTTGTGATTTTTGGTGTTGTACGGAATACTTTTTCCTTCACTTCTGGGCTTCCGATCGGTGGTCAACCGTTCCTCGAACCGCTTAATCACTCGCGACACCGTTGAATTCGCGATTCCCAACGTTTTAGGTATGGAACGATGCGAGAGATCCTTGTTCTCGTGGTGAATGCGCAAGATTTTATCACGCACGAGCTGTTCTTTCGACTCCATTTCCGCGAGTTTTGATCACAGGACTTTAAAAGGATGTAAATAATGCACTATGAACTAAATCCACCCAAATTTTCATTAAATTCTACTCAACGGTTAAAAAGTTAGAGCAATTTCATAGTGTGGCAATTTCATCGTGGACACCCTTTATTACCTCATACCTCATATTTTTGCAAAACCGTTTCCCGAATCTCATATAATGGCTATATCCTATTAAACTATTGCATAGATTTCAAGCGCTGTGTGGCGGCACCTTAAGTCTAAACACTGTTTCGAAGTGCTCTCGCGTTCGTGCATGCGCGGCACTCAGCGGCAGGCTAACTTTTTCGTATGCAGAATCTCGCCCAAAATATGGCGTATGCGCTCAGTACGTATCTTTGTGGCATCCGCTAGCTCACGCACCTACACTTTCTAGTCATCCAACACCATTTCATGGAATTTGACAAAATTCCGGCCGTCCGACCGGAAGGTGTAGTAAGCGCTGAAGCGGAAAACGGAAGGCAAGGTGGCGAAATCCTTCCGCGCCTTAGGCCAGAAGGTCAGTGCGACTATGCAGACTGGCAAAAAACTACAAGGTACAGCCAACAATTAATATGCACCTAGCGATTTGAAATTGGTTCACTGTTGTAGAACACCTAGGTTCGAAGTTCATCTTGCAGGCTGCACCTCGCAATAATTCTTGCGCTTTTCTGTACCTTTCGGTACTAGTATCTTTGTTGATATTCTGTTTCGCTATGTTATTTTGACACAATACTTGAGGGTGTGGTGGTGAGAGTTACGTTATTATGGGCGAATCATTCAGCTTGGGACCGAGCTTGGGACCGGTGTGCTAGTACATACTTCCTAAGCCAAAAAATATTTTCATTTTCTTCATAGCTATCCACCCGCTGGTACAGCCCCATTGGGTTGTTCGGAATGATGACGTAGGACTACGCAACTAAATGTAAGACATTCAGATTGTAAAATGCAATATTCTTTGAATTAACCCTTTGATGCCTAAAATTTTCCAAGCGTTAACACGTTATTATACAATCAAGTTGGTGTGTTCTGACTAAATTGGTGCTCAATAACATAGAAATGATGGAAAAAAGTAGGATATAATTTTTTGAGATGTGCTAGATTTTCCAAATAGTCCTGAAGTTCAGAACTTAAGATCTACAGTTGTAACAGTAACTCTATCCGCTTTACAATGATATATATTCAAATATATTCAATAAATGGCCTGGAAAACCACAAACATTATGAGATAATATTGGGAGATACATGCCAGACAAACTAACTTAACTTTGTATTGCCCTTAAATCTACTGTTAGAATTGCAGACCTTATGTTTTGAATGATCTAAAACTATCGAGATTATCCTATATTTTCTGTGGACGTTGAATAGTTATCGTAGTTTTGTATAGCCCATGAGGTTACTGCTGTATATCTTAACTTGTTAACTCATGTCAGTTTTTACGAACTTGAACATCTCAAGATAATTTGATAATGACTATTGACCTTAGAAAAGATTCATTGAATGTGTTTGAATGCACCTTTCATAGATTACATACACACTCAGATTATTTTACAGAAATCTGTAAAGTTTTACCGAATTCTCAACAGCTGAACGTTCGGTAATCCGATTTTACGGATTTCGGTGAAATTTTACCGAAATCCGGTAAGTTTTTTACAGATATCTGTAAAATTTCACCGAAATCCGTAAAATCAGATTACCGAACGCTCAGCTGTTGAGAATTCGGTAAAACTTTACAGATTTCTGTAAAAAAAATCTAAGTGTGTAGTGTTACGACTGTAATCCCTTACTTCCGAACTCAAGGGTGGTGTGGTGACCTAGAACATTCAAAGATATCACAGCCGCTCTTTTTTCGCTCCAGACTAGCCGTGAACGGGAAAATTTATTGTACGAAATACCTGCCGGAAGTGCCGTCGTTTATCAAGAAATACCATAAGGGCGAAGACGCGGTGTTCTGACAGGATCTGGCGTCGGCCCACTACTCGAAGCGATCGTTGGAGGAGATGGAGCGGCTGTATATCCATGTAAAACCCAAGTCAGCGACCCCGCCCAACGTCCCCCAGCTGCGTCCCATCGAGAATTTCTGGGCCAACCTGAAGCGTATGATCTACTCCAACAGTTTTGTCGTGAAAACTGAGGAGGAATAAAACGAAGAAAGAACTCAGAAACATGCCTACACGCATGTTTTCGTCCGCCATGGCGAATGTTCCGGTTAACTGCCGGAAGGCCGCTTTGCAAGTAAGCTTAAATAATTACCTTCCATGGGAAATTTTTCAAAAGCAATTACCTTTGTTTTTTTTATCAGAAAGTCGATTTTTTAATGCAAACGATATGTTCTGAACTCAACGACAGTTTAGATGACCCCGATCATCCCAGTTTATCTTGTAATGTTTGTTTACGTTCTCAAATATTCGCTGAATATGTTTGAATTCGTAGCATTACTCTGTATAGCCCAAAAATCTATAGTTACTACTGTAGATCTTAAGTTCTGAACTCAAGGACAGTTTTGATGACCTAGAATATCACAAAATTATCAAATAATTACTGTCCACCTTCCGAAAGGTTCATTCAATATGTTTAAATACATTTCATAACCTTATATACTGTTATAAATCTAGATCTGAAGTTCTGAACTCAAGTGCATATTGGATAAGCTAGAACATCCCAGAGAGATTAAAAAATATTTAACATTTATCACCAAAAATTTAATAATACGTATGAATATTACCATATTCTAAAACAACGCTTTATACTATTAACAATGCATTTATTTTTACTTCCTGAACTTTTTCATGTTCGAGATGTTCTAGGACGTCAATCAGGCCTTAAACTCATATGTTTTTTAATATTTCCTAGATAAAAGAATTCATGTAGAGCAAATTTGTTGAAGACAGTGTACACTTTTATTCAGTTGGTGGTTTTATCAGCTATTTCCTTTTATATGATCCCTTAGGCCTGAAGGGGTGTTAATATACTCCTTAAGACGAGGCTTAACATTTATGAATTTTTCATAAGTACGTGGCCTGAAATCAACATTATTGAATTAGAAGGAGATGTTCGCTCATCACCATGAGGCACCAAGAGTGAACATTAATGTTTTTGGCTAGAATGAAAGATGTGAAGAGAAAGTGTTGAAAGTTCCGTCAGAGTGCGGCAGGTAGGAAATCTAACAGATGTTTTGTAAAATGAGCGAAAGGGCATGTATCCAATGGTACTCGAACCATTGACGTTAATCTTTGACTAACATCCCACTGCGGGGTAGGTTGTAGCAACGGAACAAGTCCGCCACTTCAACAGGCAAAAATTGACGCATGGAAAGACGCTCATGTACCACTCTGTTTATTGACGCGCACATGGGAGAGGAACTCTCTCCTTTATTGGGTTTGTTTTGATTCGCAACGACTGACGATCACTAAAGTTTCCGAGGTCTCTACGTTGGAGACGACGAGAAAAACTTTAGTGATCGTCAGTCGTTGCGAATCAAAACAAGAGTTCCTCTCCCATGTGCGCATCAATAAACAGAGTGCACACAATAGATCGCTAGAATAACTATGCAAGCCACATTATAGTCGTCATAAAAAAATCCAATTCCCTCATCTTTCCCCAGCTGCGCTCAATTTTTTTTTTGTAGCGGATCATTGGATCAGGATCAACATTCCTGATCCAATGATTTGTTACAAGTGCTACGCTTACGGTCATTTGAAGTTCCGCTACAAAGAAGCTTCCAGATACCAAAATAGCTCAAACGCCCACGATCTCGAAGGACAGCAAGACTCTCCTGTATCACTGGCTAAGGCCAACACAGTCCAACGAGCTTAACTTGCATGAAGGAGAAGCAGCTGACTAGACTGCTATTCTCCAAAGGCATCAACTATCAGGAGGTTGTGAAACAGATAAAGGCTGGTGGTGAATCCTATGCTGCGGTCAGTCAGGTTCAACAACACCTAGTGAATGCTTGTGAATTTTCGGTTGAAACACAGCAAACGAAGGAAAACGACAAGCTCATCGAACAACTGACGGAAACAATCGCCAAGCTGATTTCCAGAATTGAAGAACTTGAAAGAATTTCAGCAAGAAGGAGAAAAAGTCAGCCAAACGGAACCAAAAATAAACCGTATCCGAAATGGAAACGGCTTTGAACCGCAGCCGCAGCCGAGCATACTCTCTACCAGGTTAGTGCCACTCGTTTGAATTCAAGCGTAACACAAACGGCATCCGACTACTGAAATCCATAACCTAAGCCCTAAGAAGTTACCAGCTAACCCCAACATTGACCCCTTTCAACATCCCTACCCAACCGCAAAGCTTCTCTAACTCCTCTCGCTCGGACTCCTCTCACACACAACCCAACAACGGCGAACAAAACAAACCCTGCAAATGATCAATCACTCTCCAACCAATCACCGCCCTCTACATGTCTTACTTTGCAGTGGAATCTCCTTGGTCTTCGAGGTAGACTCTTTGAATTGCAACTTCTAATTTCAAACCTGACCCAATAGCCATAATAGCAAACTCACCCTATATCCATAGCCTTACAAGAAACACTTGTCCTCAAATAAAAAATTCCATCTCATTTTATTAAAGGATACGAACTTTACATTTGTGAAAACCCCGACAACCTTTATCAAACTGGTTCTAATATCGCCATAAAAAACAGAGGTTCCTCATCGTCGAATTGATCTCACCTCTCCATTCGTAGTCACAGCTGTTCCCTTTTGATCTCCATATAAATCTCTCCATACCCTAAAATCCCAGCTATCTTGGCGCTGATAATTGCTGCGGGAGTGATCACTTGCCTTTTTTTATCTTTTTGAACCGAGCCCTCCAACAATTTCTTGCTGTCCTAGATGGGGGTACGAGCTGGTCGATTCGGCCGAAGTGTTCTACAATTTTATCAACAATGCACCGTCCTCTTCTGATGACTTTATAAAAAGGTTGTTTGAAATTGCTGAACATCATATTCCCAGAACTAACGGCTTTCCTGATAGGGAGTCAGTTCCCTGGTGGAACCCTGCGGTTCGTTCCGTGGTTAAGCTTCACCGTAAAAAAAACTCAGCGCTCTTCAGAGGTTGGCGAAATGCACTCGAAAAGACTCAGCCACCCATACGGAATTCAAAGCACGAGGGCAGCAGTCTATGAGCAAACCAAGATTGGGGTCAATTCCTTTCCTCTATTAATCCTGAATGCACCTCTAAGGAACTGTGGAAAAAGGCGATTGATTGAATGGGAGCAAAAGCAGACAATTAATCAGGATCCGTGTTAAAGGCCAGTATCGACCTAAAAAGTAAAGAGGTTACTACTACTAATAGGTTAATTTTGTTCAATATTACCAAGTGAAATTTTGACAATTGATCTGCAGGGAACGAAATGTCACCTTCACTTACGAAATAATCAAGCGGAACATTTTTCCGAAAGTAAAATTGACAACTCTCATTACATTAATTGTTATGTTATATATTCTCCGTGCGAGGAGTAACGATTATGATGTAGAGCCTGTTGAAGTGGCGGACTTAGTCCGTGCTTTAACCTACCCCGCAGTGGGATGTTAGGCAAAAATGTCGTTGGTTCGAGTACCACCGTATACATGCCCTTTTCGCTCAATTTTCATAAACATCTGTTACATTTCCAATCCTGCCGCACACTAGCGGAACTATCAAAACTTTCTCTTCATATCTTTCATTCTAGCCAAAAACATTGTTGTTCACTCTTGGTGCCTCATGGTGATGAGCGAACATCTCCTTCTACATCAACTCTCATTAGTTTGCGTGGAAACCTTACAAATGCCAATTTTATTTTCGGTTCTTTTCAGTTGGATACTGCTGCAGAATTTTCTTTCCGAATCTTTACTTTTCCGATTCAGTAAACGGAATTTAACATGGGGTTGGGATGAAGGGCGATACGGTCAAAATTTGGTCAATATCAACTTGACGTATTTCTATCAATTTTGCATTTAAAAAACCTGAACACCCCTCATTTTGAAGGTGTGTGTGTAGAATGTTGCTCCTATTTTGATTTTGGAATTCACTCTTCAGTTGTCAAAATGCCGTCCAAGCAAGAAGAGCAGCGTATCAAAATTTTGCTCGCGCATCACGAAAATCCGGGCTACTCGCACGCAAAGTTGGCAAAATCGCTAAGAGTTGCCAAATCAACCGTTACAAATGTAATTAAAGTGTTTGGGGAACGTTTGTCGACAGCCAGGAAGTCTGGATCGGGGGGAAATCGAAAACCGGAAGCCGCTGAGACGACAAAGAGAGTTGCCGGTAGTTTCAAGCGAAACCCTAACCTATCTCTCCGAGATGCCGCAAATAAGCTGGGTGTATCGTCTACAACCGTGCATCGAGCCAAAAAACGAGCCGGACTATCGACTTACAAGAAGGTAGTGACTCCAAATCGCGATGATAAACAAAATACGACGGCCAAAGCGCGATCCCGGAGGCTGTACACGACGATGCTGACGAAGTTTGACTGCGTGGTAATGGACGACGAAACCTACGTCAAAGCCGACTACAAGCAGCTTCCGGGACAGGAGTTTTATACGGCAAAAGGAAGGGGAAAGGTATCAGATATTTTCAAGCACACGAAACTGTCAAAGTTCGTAAAGAAATATCTTTTTTGGCAAGCCATCTGTACCTGTGGCTTGAAAAGCAGCATTTTCATAGCTTCCGGGACTGTCAACCAAGAAATTTACGTGAAAGAGTGTTTGAATAAACGTCTGCTGCCTTTCCTGAAGAAACACGGTTGTTCCGTACTGTTTTGGCCGGATTTGGCATCTTGCCATTACGGTAAAAAGGCCATGGAGTGGTACGCCGCCAACAACGTGCAGGTGGTTCCCAAGGACAAGAACCCTCCCAACACGCCAGAGCTCCGCCCAATTGAGAAATACTGGGCTATTGTCAAGCGGAACCTAAAGAAGACCAAAAAAACTGCTAAGGACGAGCAGCAGTTCAAGGCAAACTGGCTTTCTGCGGCGAAGAAGGTGGACAAGGTGGCTGTACAAAATCTGATGGCAGGGGTCAAGCGTAAGGCCCGGCAATTCGGATTTGGAAAAGCGGAAGCCTAACTGAATATTTTTCCTGAATTTTATTCTAACTGAACTTGAAAAAGAAATTTAATTTGATTTTTTAAATAAACGATTTCACCGATTTACACGCGTCTTGACCAAATTTTGACCGTATCACCCTTTAGAAAAAGAAATTTCTTTCGAACACGATACCGACCTTAACAATCAAATCGCTGCTGACTCCTCCATTATTTTCCAACTCCTTGCTGACCATTTCTCCAAATCCCCATCTTCCTCCAATTATCTTGATCATTTACTATCACTAAAATCCTCTCAAGAAGCATCCCCTTCCTGTTTTGATACTGTCACGGACCTAGCATATATTTTTGAAAAAACCTTTATTTTTCATTTGATGAATTAGAATGGGCTCAGTAAAGTACACGGTGACATGAGTTACCCTCTTCTCCCCCAGGTGACATGGGTTACCCTCTTCTCAAGAATCTTCTTTTCTGAAGAAAAAACACACTTCTACACACTTAGATTATTTTACAGAAATCTGTAAAGTCTTACCGAATTCTCAACAGCTGAACGTTCGGTAATGCGATTTTACGGATTTCGGTAAAATTTTACCGAAATCCGTAAAATGGGTTTACCGAACGTTCAGTTGTTGAGAATTCGGTAAAACTTTACAGATTTCTGTAAAAAAATCTAAGTGTGTATCTTTGTTCAACAACATATGAAAAAATGGCGAAGGTTATCTGGGTGATCATTGTCTTACCCAAACCCGACGAAGATAGAAACAGTGCTGACAGTTTTTGGCCCATCACCCTTCTGAACTGTAGAGGTAAGATTCTTGAGAAGATGGTCAACCGACGACTCATAACTCTCATGGAATGTCATGGTTTGCTCGACAGCCGACAGTTTGGTTTCCGCCCACTTAATTCCAGCGACGATTACCTCCCTGAGCTTGAGGATATGATTGACTCTCACCTGGAGAGGGGAATGGTAACGTTGAGGAATGGGGAATCAAAGGTCACATTGGTCGTTATGTACAAAGCTTTCTGATGGATCGAAGATTCAGGGTGGCGAACCGAGCTGAGATGTCAAGAAAATAGTATCTCTCAAGGCTCAGTAATAGCTTCCACCCTGCTCCTTATTTGCATGCAATCCCTCTTCAAAAATATCTCACCCAATATTTTCATCCAGGTTTACGCTGACGACATAACTATTCTCACCTTCCATAGCTTCAAATCACGTGGCCGTAAAAAAATGCAATCTGCAGTTAACATCGTTTCTACACACTCAGATTATTTTACAGAAATCTGTAAAGTTTTACCGAATTCTCAACAACTGAACGTCCAGTAATCCGATTTAACGGATTTCGGTAAAATTTTACCGAAATCCGCTAATTTTTTTTACAGATATCTGTAAAATTTTACCGAAATTCGTAAAATCGGATTACCGAACGTTCAGCTGTTGAGAATTCGGTAAAACTTTACAGAATTCTGTAAAAAAAATCTAAGTGTGTAGATGGCCTGCTGCATGATGCATGATGACTTTACCCTTTCCCTTGGAAAGTCACAACTATTACACCTTAATTACAATAAAAATAGAAAAGCAAACTACACGATATCATCCAAAATCAGTCCACCATCAAATCCAAACCATCCCTCAAAATTCTAGGCGTTTATCTCAATCAGGCAGTTAGTTTTAGTCACAACGTCGAAGCTGTCCGTAAAACTACCGAAAGGCGTTTACAACTGTTGAAACAGTTGGGTCTAGAATACCATGTGCAGATAGATTAATTCGCGCATTAATAGCTGGTTTATTTTACCCAAAATGCGGCGCTGGCCTATATAGCAGAGGTGGTGATCGTGTTATCAATGAACTCCAATCCATGTAGTCCCATCTCTGCTATCATTGCCGAATGTGGCCAACTGCCATTCGAACTGTTCATAGGCTCAGTCTTAACGGTTGAAATCAAGTCCCTTTTGTGAAAAGAGCTGCAACCGTATTTTATTCCCCAACAAACCACGATATTCCTCCAATAGCTGAATTTATCAGATCCAAATTAAGCCCCTGGAACCAACATCGTAATAATACGGGGTAAGCATGATGCAACGTTAACAAATAGAATTCAATAAACATTAAACTACACTCTTGCTTGGTGCAGGAGAGAGGGGTTGAATGTAAACCCTTCAAAAACAACTCTTGCAATTTTTACAAGAAAAAGACATATCAACATAAAGGTACCGTCTTTAGATGGGATACAGTTGACTTTCTCCTCTCAACTTAACTATTTAGGAGTCATATCGGAAATTGAATTGGAGTAAACACTTAGAGCATGTTGTAAACCGAGCAACTGCTGCTCTTTGAGCCTGTCGGAGAGCAATTGGGAAGAAATGGGGACTGAGGCCTAGAATAATCCGTTGGATTTAGACTGCAACGTTTAGCAACTCTATCGATGACAGGAGCTATTCGAAGTACTCTCACTATTACTGTGGATGTCGTGATGCATCTGTAACCCTTGCATAAATTTGTATAGGTACAAAATGATCTTTTAGGGTAATCAAACAGGACATTTACAAATAATAAAAAAAATGTCAACATGAATCCGTTGGTGACACAAGATGAAGACTGGATGCAACAAAAACTCATCTTAGATATACCATACAAAGTAACGATCAATGATCGTAACACGTGGGAATCTGATATGCCAACAGTTTCACCAGAATCTATTGTATTTTACACAGACGGTTCTAAAATGGGTGATAGAACTGGGGCTGGAGTGTGTCAACCCAGGACTAAACTCGCCATACCCATTGGCCTACGGTACCAACTTAGGACATGGGTACTCCATGAATGGACTCCTCGTAGATTCATCGCCATCAGTCATCCCAGAACGCACTGCCTGCCGCACTATGGGAGACCCCAAGCCACTCGGCCTAATCGCGCTAGCCGGTTCCTGCCATCAAAGTCGTTCTGACCCTGCGGTCGAGTTCGGTGGGCGGGTCTCCCAACCTCTTCGTTCAGGCAAGTATGCATTCGATTTCGACAAATCTCCGCTCAATCGTCCTCCGTGTTCTAGCGCCTGCAATCGACGTCCATTAAGCGAACAACGACTAAGTTTTGCAAACTGGACACCGGGACGCACAATTGCCGCAAGCTCTAAGGAAGCCCCTAGTCCACTCAACGCAGTCGAGCCCCACCTGCCAGCGACCAGCAGCCGTCCCGGTCCTGTGTTTGAGTTTGGAGATGGGGTCTTCCGGACCTCTACTTTAGGCAAGTACACTGCTTCTTCGGACAACTCGTTCCCTGAATCGATTGTTCTTTCCAGTCCATCCCCTACAAGACAGCCCCGATCTATCTCTACGAACCGGACTTTTAGACGATCGAGACCGAATGTTCCAAACGATAAGAAAAGCCCTGCTGTGGAACGCCGTTGTCAAGGCCTCACAGCTTACTACCAAAATATCGGGGGTATGAATTCTGACGTCAACGACTATCGACTGGCAGTATCGGATCACTGCCATGATTTGATTGCACTAACCGAAACTTGGCTCGATTCCCGAACGGCCTCCCCTCAAGCATTCGGGTGTGAGTATGACGTCTTTCGCTGCGACCGAAATTCGAGTAACAGCCGAAAGTCTACTGGAGGTGGTATTCTCGTGGCAGTTCGATCCAACTTGAAGGCTAGAGGCATAGAAAATGAAGAGGGGAACTGTGGGGAGCAAGTCTGGGTCACCGTAAATCTGAGTGATCGCATACTGTACCTATGTGCGGTATATATTGCACCTGACCGAGTTCGTGACAACGATCTAATCGAAACCCATTGACGGTCCATTTTCGCGATTATGGAGAACGCAACTTTTGTTGACGAGATGATCGTCCTTGGCGACTTCAATCTCGCTGGTATATCGTGGAAAGTGTCTCACAGCGGCTTTCTCTATCCAGACCCAACACGCTCTGTATTTCACACAGGGTCAGTTAGTCTTCTTGATAACTATAGTGCAGCCAGGCTATCTCAAATCAACCACGTTGTAAACGAGAACAACCGAAGCTTAGACCTCTGCTTTGTAAGCGCTCAGGACACCGCTCCATTCATCTCTACGGCTCTAACTCCTCTGGTAAAGCTGGCTCCTCACCACCCTTCTTTAATTGTCGCCGTGGAAGGTAACCATGTTCGAGATTTTGACGGCACTTCTGCTACAGTGTCGAAGGATCGCAGCAAGCCGTGCTTTGAAACTGACGTGTTTTGTTTTTGCTGCGTCGCTTTCGTGAAAAAAAAAATCAAACAATAATTCGTAATTTAACTTCCACTAACAGTGAAATCATAAAATATCCGCGTGCTTTGGGAAACCTGTAGTGAATACAATCGATTCCCACCCGAAATGTGTAAGTGTCGGTAGTATTTCCATATTTTGTGGTTTTTTGTGCTGCGCCCCCGCACCCAGAAGAGGAGTTAAATCAGCTTAGTTTTGCTTATTAGTGGTAGTATTGAGACATCCGGACATACATTATTAGGTTTGAGCGTTTGTCCGCTTTGTCGCGAGTGAATCGATGATTATTAGCAGTTTTGAAGTCCGATATAGAGTTGCCTCGTAGCGGACATTTGATTATTGGCAGAGTGTGGAGTGCAAAAAAAGAAGACCAGTGCGTGTAGAAAACGGCCATTTGCTTATCAGAAGCAGCAAACGAAGACAAGGCTGCCACATAATTTCAGATGCGTTAACCATGTGGTGTACAGAGTTTTCTTATGCAGGTTACATATATAACGGGCGGTTTGGCAACGTTAATTTTTGCGCTTATTTTGTCGGGAGTGCATGAAATTTATTACGAGGCAACGTCGAGAATTTTTATGTTTACGAATGAACAAAAGAGTGTAACGAAGGAAGCGGCACTTGGTGAGATGTATCTGACTAGAACTATATAACGTCAACCTTATTTTTAAATAATACCAAATACGTGCCTGGTTTGGAAATTTAAGATTTCCAAATCTGGAAGTGTGTTGCAGTGCCCTTATCCAAATGATATCGGTAATGTTTACATGCGGGGCTTATTGTATGTGAAAGTAACCTCGGAATGGGAGTGACTCTCCAGACATTCTGAAATGGGTTGCTGGATCTGCAGTAGAGCTATCGCTTTCTAGCTCTCGGATTAAAGCTGCTTCCAATGGTCACTTGAGGGATTGTTGTTAAACAGATAAACAGATTTCTTCCATAATACCATTGCCGGCCAATGAGTGTTAGATTGCACGCACACACACACACACACACACACACACACACACACACACACACACACACACACACACACACTTCTGTTACTGTGTCATACGATTTCCGGAAAGCCGATCACCGCAGTATCGTCAGCGTGCGGTCTAACATAGCCTGGGAGAGCATCCTTGATCCCGAAAACGTCGATTTCGCTGCGCAAATTTTTTTAAACGTCTTGGCATATGTCATTGACAGGCATGTTCCGAAGAGAATCCGCCAAAAAGAGTCGCACCTTTCTTGGCAAACTAGTGAATTTCGAAAACTGAAATCGTCTAAGAGAGCGGCTTTGAGAAAATTCACTAAATATCGTACGCTTACGCTGAAAACCCACTACGTTAGGCTCAATCATGAGTTCAAGCGAGTCAGCCGTCGATGCTACTCGTCATATTTACAAGGGATTCAGTCCAAACTCAGGTCGCAACGGTGAAGTCGCTTCATCCCTCCAGGAGATATGCCGCCTGTTTTCCGAAAAGTTTTGCAGTGTTTTCTCCGGTGAGAGATTGACTGATGAACACGTTACATCAGCAGCTAACAATGTGCCACTCAGGCACTGGGGATAATCGATATCAACGTCGACATGATTACAACCGCCGCAAAACAACTCAAGTCGTCCTTCAATTCTGGACCCGATGGTGTTCCGTCAGTATTCCTGAAGAGACACATTACCTGCTCACTGACACCGTTGCTGCGCCTATTTAATGTCCGTCGTAAGAGGAGTGTTCCCATCCTGCTGGAAATTTGCACATATGTTTCCGGTCCACAAGAAAGGAATCAAAGGAGACATGAATAATTATCGTGGAATCACTTCGTTGAGCGCGATCTCGAAGCTATTTGAGTTAGTCGTCATGGAGCCTCTACTTTCTCATTGCAAGGAATATCAGAGTTGTGATCAACATGGTTTTACTTCCGGTCGTTCCACCACTACTATTCTACTGTGTCCTACATCATATATCACGGATAGTATGGCTGAACGAGCTCAAACTGACGTCATATATACCGACTTGGCAGCAGCATTCGACAAGCTGAACCACGCCATTGCGATTGCGAAACTAGAAAAACTTAGGGTTACCGGCAACTTTCTTCGATGGTTTCGCTCATATTTGACCGATCGACAGCTGATGGTCACTATTGGGAACTGTAAATCTGACATTTTTCCAGCCACGTCAGGGATACCTCAAGGAAGTCACCTTGGACCGTTGATCTACCAACTTTATTTCAACGATGTGAATTTGGTCATCGAAGGCCCACGACTATCGTATGCAGACGATCTTAAAATCTACTTTCGGATTCGTACGACCGATGACTGCATCTTCCTTCAACGTCAATTCGAAGCTTTCGCCAGATGGTGCAATTTAAACAGAATGGTAGTTAATCCTGCGAAGTGTTCGGTAATCACGTTCTGTCGGAAGAAAGAACCGATCATATTTACCTACAGACTCGAAGGATCAACAATAGATCGTGTGAATCAAGTAAAAGATTTAGGAATTATTCTGGACTCTCAATTTTCATACAAGCAACACATCTCGTATGTGGTTGATAAGGCGTCGAGAACACTGGGCTTCATCTTCAGGATAGCAAAAAATTTCTCTGACATTTACTGCCTCAAATCACTGTATTGTTCGCTGGTGCGATCCACATTGGAGTATTGTTCTACAGTTTGGAACCCAAATTACAACAATGATGCTGAGAGAGTGGAGTCCGTTCAACGACGCTTTCTTCGATTTGCTCTAAGTAACCTGCATTGGAGGGACCAGTTTCATCTGCCCAGCTATGAAAATCGTTGCCTGCTGATCGATCTGGAGCTTCTCCGTACCAGACGAGAAACCTCGAGGACGCTTTTTATTGCAGATTTATTACAAGGTAGGTAGCTCTGCAATCCTGGAGCAAATAAATGTCAACGTTCAACCTAGGGCTCTTCGAAACAATATGACTACCTAAGACTGAGACTACCGCTTCGCCGTACTAACTACAGCATGAACGGTGCCATCGGTGGATTACAGCGAGTATTCAACCGGGCCTCTCATCTGTTCGACTTTCACCATTCACGCCAGATGCTGCGTCGGCGATTTACCACGTTTTTCAACGTTGCTTCCGGTGTTGAATAGCTATATGACCGTTTTTATGTACATGTATTTTTATTATTTGACCCTACGCTTTAAATTAATTTGTTTTCAACATCATTGGGGCCATATTGAGCCTGTTGATGTCAATAACAAGTAAATAAATAAATAAATACCTGTGTACTTCAAGCTAAAATTCAAGCAATCTTAGAATGCACTGCCATCTGTCTTTAAAAAAAATACAGACACGCCAATATCTGTATATTCTCAGACAGCCAAGCGGCTTTGAAAGCTATCAGCGCATTTGAGTGCTATTCAAAGCATGTGTGGGAACACATTGAGTTACTAAAAGAACTGGCTTCAAAGAATAGGGTCAACCTATTCTGGGTACTAGGTCATAGTAACATTGCAGGCAACGAAGTTGCTGACCAACTTGCTAGGGAGGGGTCTCTGGGCACCTTCTATGGACCAGAACCTTTCTGTGGAGTATCCTCAAGCGCATTATCGATGGAGCTTAGAAAGGTCTTACCACAATAGGTCAATAAATGGTCGCAGTGAGTTTGTACCCCGACAGAAGAAAAAGAAGACCCACGATCGACTGTCACTTCGTTATCTTCGTTGACTCGACAAGCTGTCTACAGGAAATGAACTCCTCATCCTTGAAGCATCCCTGGCTTCAGCTGACTGAGGGACTGGCATCAGCCAATGAGATCGCGTTCTGCTGGTTGCCAGGCCATCTTGGCATTCGTGGCAATAGGAGGCAGACCGGTTTGCTGGTATTGATCGCGAGCTGAACCCTGAGGATTTTCTCATTCCATCCCAAGACTCTGTGAGCTGGATCAAGGAAATATTCGTGGAAGTTGTAACCTCTTAAGGTTCCACAATAGACAGCCTGCCTTGATGAAATTAAAAGGATCCCCCCTCCCCTGTCCTGATAACAAGACCCCTAATAACCGTCGCAGAACATCCCGCTTACGTATTGGACACACCCGACTTATCCATAGCTATCTACTCGATAAAGTTTACCCCTCACATTGCACCATGGGCGGCGTCCCTCTAACCACATATTAATAGAATGCGACAAATACAATAACGAACGCTTGAATTTCGAACTGAATGACAAACTGGAGGAAGTTTAGTCTTTACGATGTGAGGACAAATGAATAGGCTACCTGACGGAAACACGATAGTTTAACCTACTCTGAAAATTTGCGGTATGGGACAAATGAGTAAATGGTTAAAGCCCCACAAAAAAGACTGGTATCAGTCCATTAACAGAATACAGACAAGTGAGCAGCCATTGCGAAGATTATCTGATTGATCTAAATCAAAGTTGTTTCAAAGTTTATGCCCATACGTTAGTTTCAGTGCGACTTTTCTATCCCGGTAATCGTTGGAACAACCACTGAACCTTCTTCTTCTTCTTTAAGAAATGCAAGCTTATTGCTTTCACAATAAGCTTAATGTTCTAAATGCCCCTCCACTGTTATTAATTGAGAGCTTTTGATTATAGGTACCACTTCTGCATTAGTATGATTGTGTGGCAAGTACAATCATACTCTATGCCGTGGGAGTCGAGAAATTTTCCTTAACGAAAAATCCTAGACCAGGCGAGTATCGAACCCAGTCAACTCTAACGTCGTATTGTTTTGTAGCTGCGCCCTCGCCGTCTGAGTTAAGGGAGGACCCACTGAACCTACTATCCGGCATTAAAAATAATCTGCGAGAATAGGCTAACAAAAACTAAGATCTTACGGATACAATTTATTGACGTTCACTCGCCAACGGCTGCCAAATAATGAGTAGAAACGATTGTTTTCGCCAAGAACAACTTTTTGCTCTTGTGTGTTTTAGCCCCAGAAGAGTTTCTTTCGATATGACTGTCAAATGCAGTCTGCATTAATTTATATTTCATAATAAAAGAGTGGAAGTACTACACAGGAACTTGATTCTACAAGCCTATCCGCGCTGGAGTTCGCCTTGGCGTTGTGCCTGGTGTGATTATTTCCTGTTTAATCATTTGCTGCTGTTGCCGTTCGGTTTCCTCCTGTTTCTGCTTGACCATTTGTTCCTGGGCCTTCTGCATCTGCGATTCCATTTCATGCAAGTGCTCAGCAGCCTGTCGACAATAGAAAAGATACACGATTACAAACTGAAATGAGTCATTCTTCAAATACCATCCTTACCTGCTTTCGCTTTTCGCGACTGCTTTTCCCAGTCTCCTTGACCGAAAAGAACATCGGACCGAGTTCTGCAAGCCAGAAGCCATCGACAGCGGTGGCGCATTGCATGTACTCTTTAGCCGTCATCACCAGCTCATGATACACTACGTAGTCGGGTGTCGTACCCAGTCCGTACAACGCTGAAGTCGGATGCAGATAGCAAGGCATTCCGGTTCGCAAATTTACATATTCGCCAATTCCCTTCAACCGAGCAGCTTGGTAGAAATACGCCGAACAAATACACTTGCGAATAATGTCCCAATTAGTGCCACAAGATTGCACTTTCAATCGCTGTTGAACGTATATGTCTTTGAGCTGCTGACGAACTTCTCGAACCTTTCGCATAGCCTTGATGTGTATGAAATGCTCATTACACCAATTAGAAGAGTATCTAAAAGAATACAAAAAAATCATTATAAGTTTAGTTTAAAATAACGAAACAATCTGTTTATCATACTTGTTCATCTTCCATTGCTGATACACGTTCAGGTACGTGAGATGATCTGATTCTGGTACTTGAAACTTCTCTCGAACGCTATCCGCCTCTTCCTCTCTGCCTTTAGGACGGTAAAAAATCGATGGAACGGAAAGCATTGAAACTGAAATTGAAAAATCCGGGTTAATCTTCGATTTAAGTTAGGCAACATAGGATGAACTTACCAATTATTAAAATTTCCGCACTACATCCCATCTGATTGGCAACTATCAACATTTGACACTGCGGCGGATCCAGTGGAAATTCCGCCATCTGCCGGCCGAGAGATGAGAGAGCTCCAGTATGATCTAAAGCTCCCAGAATCCACAGTTGATACAATGAATTCAGAATGTTGTCCTGTGGAGGTGGATCCATGAAGTGAAACTGAAGTAGATCTGCCACACCAAGCGATTTTAAGAGCAGAACGGTGTTGGCTAGATTAGTTCGTTGGATTTCAGGGACTGTCAAAGCGAGTAACTCGTCCTTGTACTGCCGCTCGGTGTACAGACGGAATGCTTGACCAGGGCCAGTTCTACCAGCTCGACCAGAACGTTGGTTTGAGTTGGCTTGCGAGATTGGGTAAATTTGAAGAGCGTCCATACCAATCCTGGGATTGTACACCTTGAGTTTGCAATACCCGGAATCGATAACGAAAATGATGCCATCCACAGTAAGGGACGTTTCGGCAATGTTTGTCGCGACAATACATTTCCGGTTGCCCTCCGCAGAACGCTGAAAAATTTTCGCTTGCAGATCGGACGGAAGCTGAGAATAGATCGGCAGAATAGACAACTCTGGGGCATTTTCGATTTCAGCCAACCGCTCCGCTATGACCTCGCAAGTAACTTCGATATCTTCTTGACCAGGCATAAAAATCAACATATCACCTTCCAACTGCTGCAGATGTATCTGTAAAGCTTGCTTGACCGCGGAATCTACGTAATCTTCGCACACATTTTTGCTATACATTATATCTACCGGGTAGCATCGTCCGGGAATTGTGAAGGTTGGTACGTTTCCGAAAAATGTGGCAAACTTGGTGGCATCCATAGTAGCAGAAGTAACAATCAACTTCAAATCCCTTCTCCTAGCGACGATGTCTCTTAACAATCCAAAAAGAACATCCGTAGAAAGGGATCGCTCGTGCGCTTCATCCATGATAACCGCTGAGTACCCATCCAGATCACTGTCCCGCAAGCTTTCTCGCAACAGGATACCATCCGTCATGTATTTGATCACCGTCTTTTCCGAAGTACAATCTTCAAATCGAATAGCATACCCAACTTCCTGACCCAGCTTGGTATGCATTTCATCGGACACACGTTTGGCCACTGACATGGCTGCCACTCGTCGAGGTTGAGTGCAACCAATCATACCTAATCGACTGTATCCATCTTCGTGCAAGTACTGGGTCAACTGTGTCGTTTTTCCACTTCCGGTTTCACCAACAATAATAACAACCGAATTTTCACGAATTACATTCAGCAAATCCTGTCGTACGGCAAAGACGGGAAGTGATCTACGCTGTTCGTAGATGGGTTTTTTTTTCGTGAACTCAGCATCATCATCTTGGTCTTGCATGTGATCAGCAAACTTTTGATCCTTTCGATAGTCAGCTGTATCTGTATCGGCATCATACTTGGAATCGTCGTCATCTTGCTTTTTGGCCACCCCCATAATGTTTCCGAGCTTGGTACCGCCCAGTTCCCAATGCTTTTTCTGAGCTTTCCTTCTCTCTTTCTGCTCACGGTAAGTACGTACCAGAAGACTGCCTTTCCTAGCGACCATCGCCATATCTGAGGTTGCATCCTTGACCGGAATTACGGGTTCAGGTTGTTTGGTGAACACAATGCGCCCATCTAAAAATGGAGGAACCGTATGATGTACCAACAGATGAACTCTTTCAACGGCTTCCTCGTCAAAATCCTCGTTGAAATTTATAGACATCACTACCCCAGAAGTTAGCAAGCGATTCTTCTCCCACAACTCATTGTCTTTGTTGATCTGTCTCTGTTGGGCAGACATTCGCTTAATCCTGCGTTGCTCCAATTGTTCTTCCCGTTTTTGCAAATACTCCGAACTGGTTCCAGAAAATGGATTGTTCTCTTCGTCATATCCCTCTCCAATACTATACCATTCGCGATCTAAACGAACTTGCTCTTTTTCCCAAAGATCCTTATCTTCTTCCGAATCCCATGGGACATTCTTTTTGCTGACGTGTGGCGTGGCACCAGATTCTTTTCGATCTGGCGCCCATTTGTTGTATTTATGTGCCGGAGTCGGCCGAGGTGTGTCCTCTTCTCTGCCTCTCCGGGAAGATGGTGGCCGACTACTACGTACAGATTCAGACCCTTTCGGTATCTTAGGTGTCGGATAGTCCCACGATGATTTTCGTGAACTCGAAGCTTGTCTATCATCGTCGTCCTCCCATCCAAAGGCATCCATGCGACGATCGCTTCGAGGCGTTCTCGGTTCATCTTTATAGTGGCTAAAATATATTAAAAAAATGCACCTTATATAAATCACCTACAATTCAATTTATTGATTAATAATTTACCCTGGGGTGCGATGCGACGATTCTCCACGATGGCTCCTAGAACTGCTGGATGAAAATTTGTGTCGCCGACGATCATCATCGTCTCGGTCTCGATCTTTCTTGGATTTAGTCGATGCATACAAGCCTTTTCCCTGATACTCTTCTTTGGATCGCTCATCAAACCGTTTCTTAGCTGCTTCACTTACACCTCCGGTATATGATGGAGTTTCCACCACACTTGCTCGATACTTCTTAGATGACGACGACGATGAGTAAGACTCCTTATTGCGATCACGCCTCTCGGAGTAATCTTTGGAAGTATCTTCATCTTCCAGATCATTTCCGTCTGAATCTTTGAACGACAGTCGCGCCGCTTCTTGTTGTTTTCGAGCCCTCTGGGTTGCTGCAAGTCGGTCTAACCCTAACAAGGATGGTTTCGGTTTTTTGAAGACGTCCTTGTCTGCTTCTTTCTTCTTGATTATAAGACCACCAACGTTGCTGCCACTTTGCTCCAACTTGCACACATCGGAGAACTTGTCCATCGTGAAATTTTAACGTAACTGTTTGTTAAAATAATACGATATTAGAAGTCATTCTTCACGAACAGTAAAGCGAAAACGTTTTGCGTTGCTAAATATGAATATAGTTACGACATTAGTAAATAACACTCATCAAAACAAAGTTTGACAGTTTGGACTACAGTGAAGATGTGAACATATGAACAGTAACCAAATATTTACATATACGATACTTTCAAATAACCCAAATTTGAGTAGAATCAACGTAAACTGTAAAAGCATGCTACTCAGAGTTACTTGGCTAAAGACCCATGTAATGGGTGAACCTAAAGTACGCAATTATCAACTACCACACGTAAATAGTCAAACGAATGTGTATAGTTCGATTTTGCCAAAATTGGGTAAAAAAATGACCTATTGCAGTGAGAACTTATAAGCAGAAAAATCATGAGTGCAAAATAGATCATTGAAATAGTTATTCAACTCTCTATAATGTCGTAATAGTCGTTGCGATTCAGCTGAGTCTCGACACAAGTATAATCCGAGTACTAAAATTACAACAAAGCAATTGCCACAAATAAGCTGAGCAAAAGTTGATAGTTGGTTCTGTTGGTATGTAAAGTGATTCCTAAATATCATGAATAAACAAATTTCAAACTGATCAATTTCCAATACCTACCATTCTCTGAATTGTTTGAAAAATGGAAGAGCTTCGAAAAACGGACTGTCGAATCTGTCAAATTAAACTGTGGCAACGTAAACTAAAATCAGAATTACTTTTTGTTCAAATTGAACTTTCATCCAGAATTATGTGTGACGAAAATAAAAGTATGATATTGCTGGATTGAGATCACAAGTAGTTTTAACATTAGAAGCTTCCAGATTTCACATAATATGTAGATGCTGTTCAATCAAACAGTGATATTTCGAAATATCGACTATCTACGACTATTTTTATTTCAAAATGAGATTATTTCTAAAACAGTACGATTTCATTATCAATATTATCTATTCATGATTCAAATAAATGAATAGTTTTTTAACCATTGTAAAAATAATTGTTTTACCCTGATGGGTAAATATATACCAATTTTTTGACGTGACCAGTGGTCGTCACTCCATTAATGGGTTATTCGCGTTTACCCGTTAGATGAGGATCGCGATGTATAGCGAACACTGGTACTATCTCGCTAAGACAAGAATACCAAAATTCGGCATAAAATACCGAAAATCGTACATAAGTGCACATATGTGATCAGGGCTGCAAAGATAAACGTGGACTTCGGTATCAGTGACAACTAGGAAAAACATTAATATTACTTATTTTTACACGGTAATTTGTACTGAACAATGCTAGCACACTCAATAGAGCATTTCGTAGCCAAGAATCTACGGTAATATATAACGATAACAATCTGTAAATCCGAACATTTAGCTGAGAACGAAGCAATCGAACATTTGCGCTAATATACCGATGCTTTAGGTTTGCTACAAACCTAATTTTCGGTCAAATTGAAACCGTATTTTCGGTAATCTGATCTTAGCGTGTACAGTACCCATTATGGTTTTAGCTAGTAACCGTGTGGCTACTCAAAGATATTTTGATAATGACATGCACGGTAAACCTGAAGTATGCAATTATCACTTCAAAGTACACAGAGACGAATTTGATAGTCAATTTTACCATTATTTCGGGGTTAGGATGACTATTGCAGTATAGTGATTTTAAGTCGAACTATGATCATGGTCAAAACGGCCATTAAAATAGTTGATCCAACATTTGCCATAATGTCGGAATAGTCCTTGCTACCATGATCATAGTCAAAAATGCCATGACCGTGGTGAATTCTACAATTTTCATGGTTATTGTACCCATTATATGCAATAGTCATCCTGACCATGATTTAATTGTCGGTATAACCATAGACTAACTCTAAGACCAGTACACTGACGAAAAAAATCTTAAGAAGTTCATTCAAAAACCTCATGAAATTTAGCCACAAGGAATCGGTTTGAATTTCATACTTTTACCTTATGAATGCGAATGCGATGTTTTTTGTCTTAATTACCAGCTATGTTTTAGATATGATAACTAATTGAGTTTCATAACACAGCCTTATGAAACACATTATTGTTGATTTTGATAACTGAACGTGTCCGTTATGCATTTAAAATTGATTTTTCAATACAATTTTCACTTTCATGTATGTTATTTTTAGGATGATGGGTTTATTTTTTGGAATAATTAAATTAATGAGACATCTTTATTTGGAAATAAAAGGCACCTTTTTACAATCCTTGAAATATTGAAATTCTCCAGTACGGGTGTTCATAATGATGTTGGTACCCACAGCATTTAACACATCAATCGACTCCACTTTGCAGATCTCCCACGGATGAGCTACGAAACTGTACGACTTGTTAGGCAGAGCACCAACCGGGCAAAGATCCATCACATTTCCGGATAACACCGACTGGTAGAACTTCTCCACATATGTTGCAATCTGCATATCATTTACTCATACAGTAGTAACCAAATCATCGACTCCGGCAAATTCCGGCGTTAATCGGATGCATCTCGAGCAGTGAATGCATCGGGACATGATGGTCTTAACCAACGGGCCAATGTCCTTATCTTCGACGCACGCTTTCCGCTGTTCCGATATCGGTGAACCGTGAACAATCCGACCCGAAAACCATAGCCTGATCCTGCAGATCGCATTCACCAGCCTGGTCGCAAATCGGACAATCCAACGGATGACTCATGAGCAAGAACTCCTTCACACCTTTGCGAGCTTTACGAGTCATTTCCGCTGGTCTTTATTCACTATTCGTTCATAACCGGCATGGCGCAAGCGGCTACCGGCTTGGGAGACTTCCACTTCCACCAAGCACATACGAAAGTTACCGGCTACGGCCAATCGCCCGTGATAACAGAACGAGGAATCTCAACGCCCACCAATACAGCAGCCTACAAATTAAAAATAAAAACAATTATTACATATAAGCGAAATCCAAAACCCCCATCCAAAATATCTTCACCTGCAGCACCGTTGTTTCCGGATCGACCATTACCAACACATCATCTACAAACACCTCAATCTTTTCGGGGGCCTTGGCCGGAGTCGTCGTCGACGTACGGATGACGATTTGCGTTGTTGGGCAGCGCGCTCCAAGTGCTAGTGCCCTGGTAAACGGCGCACGAAATTCCACAACATTTCTTCGCCATTGTTGTTGATTTATTAAATTGCCTTATAGTTTTTTTCATCCACAGGATGAATATGGAAATCATAAGGTAATTTAGTGAAACTGATAAGATACACATAGAAAAATCATTAGGAGTAAGTAAGCAAGTTGTAAGAGTCCTTATGAATAACATAATAATCTTATGAAGTCTAAACAACCTGCATTTGTGATACTTCATAAGGCGTAATTTATGATTATCAAAAGTTTTTTTTCATCAGTGTAGGTCCCATACAAAAACGATTTTTTTCTTTGCTCAGTCAGTACTAGCACATAGGTCCCAAGCTCGGTCCCAAGCTTAACAATGCGTCCCTAATAATGAACTCACACGAACACACTCTCAAATATTCTGTCAAAATAACACAGCAAATCAAAACAATGGCGCAAATATGTATAGCGAGGTGCTGGCTTCAAGGTGTATTTCGGACCAAGGGGTTCTACAACAGTGAACCAATTTAAAATCGCTAGTTGCATATTGATTGTTTGTATAACGATAGAAATTTTTTCAAAGTAGGACTTTGCTTGAAGACTGGAATTAAGGCCAGTATCGACCTGAAAAGTAGAGAGGTTATGGAATTTTGTTCAATATTACCAAGCGGAATTTTGACAATTGATCTGCATGAAACGGATGTCACATTCTCTTACGGAATAATCGAGCGGAGTATTTTTCCGAAAGTAAAAGTGACAGCTCCCATTAGTTTGCGTGGAAACCTTACAAATTCCATTTTTATTTTTCGTTTTTTTCAGGTGGATACTGGTGCAGAAATTTCTTTTCGATTCTTTACTTTTCCGTTTCAGTAAACGGAATTTAACATGGGTTTGGGATAGAAAAAGAAATTCCTTTCGAACACGATACCGACCTTTATGCATAACCCGCACAATCACAAACCATTCATTATTGTTACGACATTCACCCAGGGGGTGAGTAACTCGCCACGTTGTGTTTGTGTTGATCGTGTGCGAATGTGTTTCTGGCGGTGGCAGAAGTATAGACACTGTATATAGACCGGACAACAGTTGTCTTATGCAGCCAAACGACCTGTCAAAAATGCAGCCAAACGGACTGTCAACCTTTTATTCACTTTAAATGAGCAAGTATTGTTTTGACAAAAGCAAATTATGAACAAATAAGGGATTGTCTACTTCCATATGCAGTAAATGTTCATTTTTTACACGGTACTTTTCGCTATGCTTTTTAATGAAAATCTTCAAACGGAATTAATACAAACTACCAACATCGAAACCGAATCTTATTTTTAGCCTATTGCGCTGTTTACTTCAAGTTTGTATTAAACGTCGCCACCACATGAAAGATAAATTTAATCTGGCACCACTTACACGAATCGATTGTTTGTTTTTGTTTCCCTCTCGCTTACACAAATGTAATTCAGGCGATGCATATGTGAGCATGTATTAAACCTCGAAACCGTGCATAGTTGCCAATAAACATAAATTTCCGATTGTAGTTTTTGAAAACACAAAAACACCTTCTGCCACCCCAGAAACACATTCGTACACGATCAACACAAACACAACGTGGCAGAGTTACTCACCCCTGGTATGGAGTAGAAATGTCGATTATTCCGAGCGGAAAATTTTTCCGAAAGTAAAACTGACAGCTCCCATTAGTTCGTTCTTTTCAGGTGGATACTGCTGCAGAAATTTCTTTTCGATTTTTTACTTTTCCGTTTCAGTAAACGGAATTTAACATGGGTTTGGGATTGGGATAGGAAAAGAAATTACTTTCGAACACGATACTGACCTTTAGAAGATACACGCTAAGATCAGATTACCGAAAATACGGTTTCAATTTTACCGATTTTGGTAGCAAAACCTAAAGTATCGGTATAATTTACCAAAACAAAACGTTTGATTTTACTTAGTTCTTCAGTAAAGTGGATTTACAGATTTTATCGTTATATTTTACCTAAATTTGGTTTAAAATGCTCTCATTGAGTTGCTAGCATTTTCGGTAAAAATTACCGTACAAAAATAAGTAAATATTAATGTTTTTCCCGGTTTTCCTGCAATACCGAAATTTCGGTAATCCATGTTTACCGATAATTTCAGTATGTGCACTTTTGTACGATTTTCGGTATTTTATGCCGAATTTTTGGTTTTCTTGTCTTAGCGTGTAGAAAGAAGATTGATGAAGACTTACTGCAAAAATATCAAGAGCGATGCAAGTTGATTAATTCAGATTCAAAAGAATAAAATCGAATTTCAAGCTGATTTGCAAGCGTAAATTTTTTCGATCATCTTTGATATAGATTTGGATATGTCGCACCCCCAGGTTCAGACACGGTTTTCCATCTTTAAGTACAAGAAGCAAACGTGTTTTAAAATTAATGAGTACCCGCATAACGAAAAACAATTTGTTATATAGTCGAAACTGTATTTCAAATATAAGATATATTATCACATTTTATGTTATTGTTATCGAATAGTTTAATCTCATTTCAGCATACGACCTCTACATTAACACATATTGTTATTGTTTGCCATATTGTCATTGAAAGGTTTATTATTGTCTGCACTCGGTCTGGATTATATACTAACTTTTTCACATAGAGTACAGCTAAAATTTTGTTCGTGAAAATTGCCATTTTTTATGGTAACCTAACTTAACCGCCTATTCAGCATATTGTTATTTGGCCTTTTACCATCTGATTTATTGTTGAAACTATAGTGGAGATTGTTAGTTTATAGTTGTCAACTATAAGTGTAAATGACGTAACAATAATGGATGCGATCCTCAACAATAAGTTTAATAGTTCAGTAATGGTTTGTGATTATGCGGGTAGTAACAAATTGTTCAGATTATGTTAAATGTCCAGCACACTTTCTTATTGGAAAACTAGCCCTGCTGAAAAGGAAATTTCTTTCGAACACGATACTGACCTTAAGCGTGCACGCGTCGCTTGAAACCATTGAAAATTTCCTTATATGTGACAGTCGCACCCCTCGGTCTGAGCCTGAAAAAAGATGCAAGATTGAGTGCATGAATCACATTTAAAAAAATACGATAAAGATATAAAGGTCTTTGCCAGGTCATTTCTTAACGTTTCGAACCATATATTCCTGGTGCAGTTGAAAACCGGAATATAGCAGTCGCGAAAATCGATTCTATTCCCGTTCTATGAATTCAAACAGTGGCGCATCTAGTGCACTATATAGCGCATCAGATGCGCCATACAGCGCACTAGATGCGCCAATGTTTGGACTTATGGAACGGGAGTAAAATTGATTGGCGCGACTGCTATATTCCTGTTTTGAACTGCACCAGGAATATTATAGTGACGCTTTTGACTTGTTGCATTTTAGTTATTCAAATTCCATCTATCGATCCTATCATATACAATCACGGTGCGCAAAAATCGAGATGTGCCTGTAACAGGTAACATGGCACAGAATATCCAGATCAGACTATTTTCATTTTTTTTAAACAATTGGGGAACTATTTCATTGCTGTACATCGTATTTTTCTCAAGTGAATGACTGTTAGGTACAATTGAAATAACAAAGAAAAGGGATTTATCAAACAACGAGCTGCAATTTCCAACTGCATTTTATTTATACCTAGGCGCCTTGCCTGATCAATGCAGTGCGCTAGCTGTGACACTCGCTTGATGCGCTACATATATCTGTGGTACGACGTCAAACACAAATCAGCGCGTTTGTGTTCAAGACTCTTGCTGGAGTTGTGGAAGTAGAACGTTAATTCAGGAATAAGTGCATACATTGGACCTGAGTTATTAAATCCGCCGGGTTGACTCAACACAGCGTAAGTGGTTCGAAGCTTATTTCGAACGATGGCAAAAACCAAGCAACTAAACACCGAGGCCGAGAATGGTGTCAAATCATTGCCGACATCAGACTCAGCAACGGCCTCGTCATCATCATCAGGACCGATAACAAATGCCCCACAGGACAATGATAACATTTCAACCCGTGTCGGTGCCAGAACTAAGGTAATTATATTCACTTTTTAACATGATTCATTAACAACATGGCTCAACAAATTACAGAAAGCAAAAGTCGTGTTCGATCCATCTGATAATTATGTACCAAGAAAACGCATTCGTAAAAACGACTTACAACAGCCGGAATCACCTCAAGGTTCCTCTTCAGTAAAATTGGAACCTGTCATCCCCAAATCCCCAGTCAAGTCGGACGGGTTGAACGACAATAACAATGAAAATGTTACTAAATCGCGATTGACGCTTAGTCCCGTGATAATCACAAAACCAACAGCTGGTCACACGTACAGACCAAAAGTGCTTGGCAGTGGTCCGTCGACAGAAGTTGCCCGTCTGTCCGGTACAGCCGGTGGAACTTTGGAACCTGCTGCGGCACGGAAACATGATTTCAAACGGGAACCCAATTGCGACATGTGTCATAAGGTTGAACAACAACGACGTGGATTCAAGCTGATTGATTGTTCTAGCTGTGCTTTCCGAGGTATTTTAGGTTTATTCAATTATTTTTATAGTTTGTAATCAATTTAATTCTTCCATAGCCCATTCAAAATGTTTGAGAGCCCATCCTGTTTATCAAAAGTTTCCAATCAGATTGAACTTTCGCTGCTTTCAGTGCATAGAATGTGTCGTATGTGGAAAAACGTTGCGGGGTGTAAGTTTACTTATTGATCTCTAGTACTAGTCTTTTGTTAATGAGAAAGTATTTTTTTAGGGAAATCTGCTATTCTGTTGTGATTGCCATAATGCATTCCACGCAAATTGCCACGGACCAGCTGCGTCGAGTGGCAGTAACTCGAACAGCCCTTGGCTTTGCAAACGTTGCACAGGCGAACGCAGTCCTGTGAAGCAGTCTGGATCTCAAGAGACACAATCAGTTGTTGATCGCCCGGAATCGGAAGACAATGCCGATGATGAGGCTCACCAGGAATTTGCGGGTTTCAGTGATAATGAAATTCGAAAAGATTCATTTTCTCTGTCAGATTCAGCACCAGTGAATGACAGTATCATCCAACCCGACGAGGACGACGACGAGGAAGAAGTAGATGAAGAACCGGAACAGGATAACCAGCTGGAGGACAACGGTGTAGGGAATGATGAAGAAAAGTTCGATTCTCGACTTGATAACTTTGAGGACATACAGAACTGGTCGTGCGATGATGTGTATCAATATTTCAAGCACTATTTTCCCGATTACGCTCATTTGTTCAAGGAACAGGTAAAATAAAACAATTAGTTTGTGCTGTGGTACAAATTCCAATAACACATCTTATGTTTCAGGAAATCGATGGACCATCTTTGATTCTGATGAGGAAATCTGATATCCTGTCTGGGTTTGGATTGAAACTTGGTCCTGCAATAGCACTCTATCAACGGATCGTCATGATGCAGAACAATGATAGGGATTTTCGTCTTACTTGGATTTGAATTACGAATTGTAAGGTGTTCTTTTCAATGCTCAATTTAGGATTGAGAGATCTTGATATGGATAAGTTGGATCATTTTCAGTTAGTTTGTAGTAAAGCTTATTTTAGGCAAATTTATTCGAAACGCGCATCTTTCAAAAATCATTTCATTGAAATAAAAACGCACTTAATAGTTTATCTATTCGTTTCATTTGGGTTAAGTTAAGTATGTTGGTTGCATCGTTGTGTATAACTAGAACATATGATATGACGCCTACAATTCTCGTTCTACTATTGCAGCAACCCAACAGGCAATCATTTGCATAAAACCACCAGGCTGGGAAAATAGTTGACCGATTAATTTATTTTTTTGATCTGAACGTTATCGATAACGTCGGAGGCAGTGCCTTGTGTAGCCCATCACTGTGCTATTTCTACACACTGCGTTCGAAGTTAGATATAACGTTAAGATAACGAGATTAATCGGATTTCTGGTCAACTGATTCCACCAAGCAGAGTAGAAGCATAAAAGTATGCTGGCTATTTCGCACAGCATAAAAAACACCGCATGAAACGCAATTGGCGGGATTGATAGAAACGGGGGGTCGATGTTTGCCCGCTTCTCGAATCATACACTGAAACATGAAACATTTCATGGGACGTTTTTGATCAGCTGATTTTACCATCACCGACAAACCGACATGAAACTCAATCTTCACTATTGATCAAGAATCCATAACGACCGATTCAAATTTGCAGCGATCCCATCTGTCAAAAACCATAGAATCATTTGATCTAGATCAAATAAATGTGCCAAGAATAGCTCAGACATGAACCATCTCATCAAGTTCCCAAGCGTGTTCGTGGCTTCAATAAACGATCTCAGCGAACACGAAGATAGATGTCACTAATATGATTTGAACAGAAATATTAAGACATTTTCTATTGTCATTCATGTCGGTTTGTCGATGTTACCATGATTGATACAGAAAACTTTCTTCCTAAACGAAGACCTTTATTTTGTGTGTATACACTTATGATTCTGAATGCTATATTCTCGTTGCAGTTCAAAACCAGGAAAATCACTCGCGCAAATCAATTTAACTGCTGATACGTATGGCAACAAAGTATCGCATCTTGTGCGCTGTGTAGCATCAAATTCGCTGTACAGCGCACTAGATGCACCACAATTCAATTCTACAGAACAAGAGTAAGGGAACGTCCATTAATTACGTCACGCAAAAATTGACTTTTTATAAGACCAGTAGGTCCCGAACACATACGATTTTTTTCTTGGTTCAGTCAGTACTAGCACATCGGTCCCAAGCTCGGTTCCAAGCTTAATAATGTGCCCCTAATAATGAACTCACATGCGCACACTCTCAAATATTCTGTGAAAATAACACAGCAAATCAAAACAAAGGCGCAAATATATTCTCGTTGCAGTTCAAACCCGGAAAAATCACTCGCGCAAATAAATTAAACTGCTTTTTCCGTATGGCAACAGAATGTCGCATCTAGTGCGCTGTGTAGCACACCAGATGCGATATTCAGCGCACTAGATGCGCCACAATTTAATCGTATAGGACGAGAGTAAAATCGTTTGGCGCTAGTGGGGTTTTCCGTTTTTCAGTTGCGACGATAATATATAGCAAGGTGCTGGCTTCAAGGTGTACTTCAGACCAAGGGGTTTTCACGGAGAACAAAATAAAGTCATATCAATAATATTCCGGTCCCGATCAAGCATATTTGTGCATTGACTTTTATATAATACTTTTTTGAGATTGTTTCACGCATAATACAATAGATCGAAGAATAATGGAAGCTTCAATTAAACAGAATTGATGATCTAATTAGAGCATGAAATAGGTTTGAATCAACCATATTATGCTAACATCAACAATATTCATTGTTGATGACTTGACAGCTCTGATTCTCATGATAAATTCAATAATGTTTATGTTTAATTTGACCTTATTTTGAGGGTTGAACTAATGGTATCGGATGGTTGGTTTAAGCATACACAGAGATTCGTTCAAATGATGTTATGGTTGGTTCCAAAAATAAAAACAATCGTTGAGTTTACGATAAAAGTTCCTATAATGGTGGTATTTTAGTGAAATATTTTCTAATTGGAACATTTTGCACTAAAATACCACCATTATAGGAACGTTTACTCAATTAGCACATATTCTTTGGATATTAACAACATATAACAATGTTTGAATATTGGAAAATCATTCTTATCAACATGCGACCCTAGGAGTGGACAGCAAATTGCTTCGACTTCTTCACGCTCGATTAATTATAGCGCATCAATGTTGTACCCGTTAGCTGAAATCAAAATTCATTAAAACTACTTTAAAGAATAGTTACAATTTGCTTACATAGCTACAAACTCTTCGATGCCCGCCGCGGATAATCCAAACGATTTCAATAATTCTACCACTTCTTCGTCAACATAAAACTCTTCAACCAGGTTGTCGTCCAAGTCAACCGAGTGATCTGCCGCCGCCATGATATTTTTTTTCCTTCTCTTTGTCGTTGAGTGCGGATGGCAGCCACGAGGCTCAGTAGAGCTGCTATATGCCCTATTTAACCTTCCAGTATGAGTAATTCAACGATAAACACGGATTCAAGTAATGACATGTATGCTTGATTTAAGCATTTAATGGTTGATGTTCAATAACGTTGATTCAAATGAAATATATGCTTGATGTAAACATCAAATCATTTTCAAACAACCATTTAAATTAACTATGTCAAGAATATCTTCGAAGCTTGGGATAACTATGGCAAAAGTTATATCAATCATGCATCATTTCTGTCCGTGTTACAACAGTGAACCAATTTCAAATCGCTAGTTGCTGAAACTCCGAGCATATCACGGAAGCGTTTGAGCTTCATGGGCCCAAGAGGTTTTGTTAAGATGTCTGCTGCCATAACGTCGGTTGGAGAGTACTCCAGGGTCAACTGTCCACTACTGCATAGCTCCTCTACGTATCGCTCCTTCGTGTCGATATGTTTCAACCTTCGACTTGATCGTCCAGTCTTCGCAAATGTTATGCAGCTCTGGTTATCTTCGATTAGAACTGTTGGTCTAGTTTGCTCCTATCCCAGGTCAATTAAAAGTTTCCTTAGTCAGACTCCATCCTGACTAGCCTCGCAAAGCGCAACATATTCGGCTTCCATGGCGCTGAGAGTAACGCACGTTTGACGTCTGCTTGCCCATACCAATGCTCCTTCACCAAACTTGATAAAGAACCCCGATGTTGAACGGGGTTTTTCTGCGTCGTCGGCCCAGTCCGAATCGCTGTACCCAGATAGTACACTATCACTGTCTACTTTCAGATGTAGGAAATACTCCTTCCTACCTTGCAAATTGCGGAGTACGCGTTTGGCACCCGTCCAATCACGTTCCGTTGGTTTTGCACATTTTCGTCCAAGGATTGCCGCACTTGTGGCGATATCTGGCCGGGGACACACACTGACAGGTAGAACAGACCACCTTCTAAGCTCCTGTACTGGGTTACATTCTCAAAATCACTTGATGTATCTACGGTCTTTACGTACCCAAGATCCATTGGGCATTTCGCGACCTTGGCCTGACTCACCTCAAACAACACGTCCTCTTGAAGCATTGAAGCATTCAAACACGCCGTCTTTATGTCTAGATGTTTAACGGCGAGCCCCTTCTTAGCGGCCACAGCGAGGAATGTACAGAATGTAGCTTGTTGCGTTACCGGTGCATACACTTAGTCGAAGTCCACTCCGTATCTTTGCGCATAACCTTGCGCCACAATGTGGGCTTTGCACTTCATTACATGTCCCAGCTCCTTTTTCTTCGCCTTAAATACCCACTCGGAACCGAGGATCTGCACCTACACTTTGTGGTGATTTCACACCCACTGGTTCTTCACCGTTTTCTTTGAACGGTAGAATTTTCACTTTTTCCACAGCAGCTCGTTGCTCCTTCTTGAGAACAACTGCGAACTCCAACGACGACAAATCATTTCCGAGTTCGATGAACCGTGCATCACAGCTCGCAGTAATGTTATTGGTCTCACGATCGACGAATTGGTAACCCTTATTCAATTCCGTAGACTTCAATTCCGAACACTCTTATGTGGCTGAGGTTCGGTCTTCTTCCCCACCACAGCTAATACGGAGTCCGCTGGACAGATCTTGACGGCAGGCGATTCTAGAGGTAGGTGGCCGTCAACACACCTTCGCCCCAAAAATGCTTTTCCAAACCGGAATCCAGCAACATGCAAGTTGCCATCTCAATTATTGACCGGTTTTTCCGCTCCGCGACTCCGTTTGATTGCGGTGAATACTGCGTAGTATATTGCGGCACGATTCCCTCCTTCTTATAGAAGCTTTGCAGCTCAGAGCTATTGAACTATCCACCACCATCAGAGCGGATCACGCGAGGTTTACGCCCGAATGCATTCTCTACCCATCAAACAATATCATTGATGTTTCCCGCCGTCTCGGATTTGCTCTTAGGCAAATACGTCACAGTGAAACGGCCGTGGTCATCTATGAGATGCATCACGTATTGATTGCCACTAGGAGTCGTCTGTTTCATATTTAAGATCACATAAGTCGGTGTGGATGATATCCAGCACTTGGTTATAGCACAGAGAACAGACGTCCAAGCTGGAGTGCTCTCCGTGTGTAAATTTTTGTAACTGCCGTTTTAAAATTATAGCTCGTTTCCGTTAGTTTTGGTGAATCGTATGTTGATGGCGCCACTTGCCCGCCTCGAGATTTGATAGGCTGTCAATTTTAGTTTGGTGAAACCTGGACTAGGCGGCGTTGTTTTTCCAACGGTTTCCTTCAAATATTTACACAGTAAATTGGGGAAAAAATGTTCTAGCTTGGATGTCTGTTCTCTGTAGTACGTTCACACTACTGCTTATATTACGTGATATAGAGTATCTTGATATCAGCAACTTTACATCTAGTTTTCACTGGAAATAATGTACTTGTCATTTGATATCAAGATACTCTATATCACATAATATAAGCTGTAGTGTGAACGTACACAGAGACAAATTTGATAGTCAATTTTGTGGGCGGACAGATTTAACAGAGCACTAGCAGACACACGCGTATTGGCTTCGGAAGGATGGAAATAAAGTGATATAAACGCGGCAATACTTTCACTGTTAATTATATTTTACCTATTGCGATGGCGGTTAGGAATACACAAAGTTGTTGTTATTGTCGTTTGTATAAAAACATATAAACATACAGTGTTGCCAGAAGGGCCAAACATATTTTAGGGGTAAGAATGTAAAATGCGTGAGGGGCGAGACATTGCAAATTCTATCACTCCTCCTCAATGGTTGGACACCTCACCTTGACTTGGTCGCTCACCAAACAGTCCCAACTGTTCCGCAAACTGTTGGTGCTTTACGAAACCCAACGGCTTCGTGAGGACGTCTGCTGGCATCTGTTCCGTAGGGCAGTACTGAAGCATCACCTCTCCTCTGTCGCACAGATCTCGAACAAAATGGTGCTTGGTTTCGATGTGCTTTGAGCGCTTGCTGGATCTCTCCGAACGGGCAAAGCTCAGGCATCCCTGGTTGTCTTCATTAATCACTGTTGGTTTCACTTGTTCTTCGCCAAAATCTTCTAGGAGTCGCCTCAGCCATACAACTTCCTGGCACGCTTCGGCCAGAGCGACGTATTCGGCCTCCATCGTCGATAGCGTCACACAACTTTGCCGACGGCTCACCCAGCAAACTGCTCCTCCTCCGTAGTACACCACGTAGCCCGTTGTCGACTTCCGGGTACTCTTGTCTCCTGCCCAGTCCGAGTCCGAAAATGCCACCAATTCTTCAGCCTTCTTGCCACCAAGATTCAGTCTCCAGTCTTTGGTACCTTTCAGGTATCGCACCACGCGCTTTGCAGCGATCCAGTCCGCCTCCGTAGGTGCGCTAAACTTCCGGCCAAGAATCCCAACGCTCGTTGCAATATCTTGACGCGCACACACCGCTACATAGAGAAGTGCACCGACCACGCTCCTATACTTCGTGCCATCTTCGAACGGTTTGCTCTCAACCTCCTCTCTCAGATAGCCCTGATCCATGGGCGTTCTTGCTGTCTTCGCTTCGCTTAAACCTACTGGTGAAACCAGCTTGTCAATGTAGTTGGCCAAACTAACACTGAACACGTTGTTCTCCCTTCGAACTTCCAGCCCTAGGAAGTGCTTGACATCACCGAGATTGACAATATCAAAGTGATTACTCAGCTGCTTCTGAACACGAGTTAACTCTGCCTCGCTCTCAGATCCGACGAGAAAATCATCCACGTACACGATCATGTACACCTTCTTGCCATTGCTGGTTGTCACGAATAGACACGGATCCGCTGAACTTGCTTGGAATCCCATTTCTTTCAGAACACCGGTTAACTTCCGGTTCCAACATCGAGCGAACTGTTTCAGTCCATAAATACTTCTTCGAAGCCGACACACAATCTCCTCCTCACCCCGAACTTCGTAGCCGGGTGGCTGACGCATGTAAATTTCCTCTTCTATGTCTCCGTAGAGGTACGCGGTGCGCACGTCCAAATGCTTCACTATCATTTTCTTCTTCGCAGCCAGGGACAGTAGGACTCGCAATGTGGCATGCTTGGTCACAGGAGCAAAAATTTCATCGTAATCAACGCCGTAGCACTGCGTGAACCCCTGGGCAACAATCCGCGCCTTATAGCGGACCACTTCGTTGGATTCGTTCCGCTTCACTTTGTAGACCCAACGGCTGCCTACAACTTTCTTGCCCTTCGGAAGCGGCACCAACTCCCACGTCCCATTCTGCTTGTGCGACTGGATTTCACTTTCCATCGCTGCCTTCCACGCCACACGTTCCGAACTGGACACTGCTTGCTGGAAAGTCGCTGGTTCTTCTACCTTCTGCAGGACGACGCCCACCAAATAATCTGACAATCGACTTGGTAGCACGCCCCTGGTCCGACGACCTTGCCGGCTCTCATCTCTGACTTCTTCACTGTTCACTTCGTCGTCTTCGCGCTCGTCTTTCACTATAAGAGGGTCTACATCTGGATCGGGATCGTTCACATCGAAATAGTCTTCACACTCTCTATCTTCATTCGCCAGTTCTTCATTTTCTTCTTCAGCGCCGTCTGATTCTTCTTCCGCTGACTGCTGCCTTGGTTCCACTCTCGGAAGAGGCCAATCCACTTCATCGCTGGACGAACTTTCAGCAGATGCTGCTCCCGAATCTGTTCTGCGAGACGATCCGTCGTCCATCTCCAAAAACTTGGCGTCACGGCTTATCGTAACCTTGTCAGTCGAGGTATCAACGAAACGGTAACCCTTGTGGACGTCTGAGTACCCTATAAACCGCAACTTTATCGCCTTACTGTCGAACTTTCCCCGTTTGACGTCGGGAATGTGGACGTAAGCAGGACAACCATATACTTTTAAATGGCTAAGTACTGGTTTCCTCCCGTACCACTTTTCGTAAGGAGTCTTGTCCACCGATCGTGACGGAAGCCGATTCTGTAAGTACGAAGCCGTGAGCACAGCCTCGCCCCAATACCGCTTGTGCAAGCCTGCACCAAGTAGCATTGTCGTTGCCATCTCCTGCAGCGACCGGTTCTTCCGCTCAGCTACACCATTTTGCTGCGGTGTATACGCTATGGTGAACTGTGCTTTGATGCCCTCCTTGACAAAGAAATCTCGCAACTCTTTGTTCGCATACTCGTCTCCACCGTCTGAGCGGATAATACGGGGTTTTCGGTTGAAAAAATTCTCCGCATATCGGACGTACTCCACAATCTTCGCCGGCGCCTCGGACTTCTTCTCCAGTAGATAAACGACGGTGAAACGGCTGTAGTCATCGATCATCGTCATCAGAAACCGTTTACCGCCGGGCGTTGTTGTCCGCATTGGTCCGCACAGATCAGTGTGCACCAGGTCTAAAACCTGTGACGACTTCCTCTCTGCTACTTTGGGAATCGGGTTTCTTGCCGACTTCCCCTCGCGACACGGCTCACAGCATTCCCGGATACCACAATCGGTAACGTGCATACCGATGCCCAACTTCTCTTCGCGAATCCTTTTGATCGCGTCCGGATGCCTATGTCCCAAACGCCGGTGCCACTGATGCTGACAATTAATGGTGTGTGCCTTACCTTCAACTTTCTTCGACGATTCTGCTAGCTTCAGCCGGTACAGACAGCCAGAGCGCTCACCTACCACCGTCAATAAGCCGGTAGCGTCACGGATCTCACATCCGTCCTGTTTGAAAACAGCAGTGAATCCATTCGCAGTCAGCTTGTCCATCGAGACTAGGCCACTTGTCAACGATGGAACGTACAACACGTCAACTGCGTCACCTTCACCATTCACACCGAGCACTGTACCTTCGCCGTATCCGGCTGTCATCGCCACTTTACCATCGGCCAAAATAACGTTTGGGCCGGTTTTCTTCTTGAGCGTCGAGAAAAAACTTTCGTCACCAGTCATGTGACAGCTTGCTCCACTGTCGATAAACCACGACCCGCGTGAATTACTTCCAACCATAAAGCACACACCACTATTACTGTTCTTCATCTGCTTCGCGCTTTGTTTTTCTTCGGGCCTCTTCCGCTCTTCACCACTTTTCTTCTGCTTCGTAAGCTGCCAGCAATCTCGCTGCGCTGGTGTCCCGGTTTTCCACAATGGAAACACTTCCGGTCTTGTACGGCACCACTTTGCTTCCGTCGCGTCGTCGAACTTTTCATCGCGCTCGCATCACTTCTTGAACCGCCACTTTTTTCCTTTCTTCGCTCATATTCGTCGAGCAACTTTGACTTCACTAGTTCCACAGTTAAGTCAGTATCCGGACGACCCTCTAAGGCTGTTACTAACCCGCCATAAGAGTCCGGCACACTTCGAAGAATCATGGCGATTCGCAACGGTTCTTGCAAATTTAAATCAGCTGTCGACAGCCTATCGTACAGCTCTTCGATTTCTTGGAGGTGTTTCTCCATATCACCACCCCAAGTTCAACGAACACAATTTCTTCAACAACGAAACGCGAGAAGTCATCGTTGTTTTTTCGTGGTACGTACGCAGTTGTTCCCAAAATTCTTTCGCATCCTTAGCACTTTTTACCAGGCTAAACTGGTTGTCTTCAAAACACAACCCGATAGTAGCGCGAGCTTTTTGTTCGTCTTTCTTCCACTGCGCCGTCACCACAGCCGGTTTCGCGTCGGCAGTCACGTACCATAGCTCTTCCCGCATCAACAACATTTCCATACGGAATTTCCAACTCTGCCAGTTGGTGTTGTTGAGCTTTGCAAACGCAAGTTTACCTAAGTCTGCCATCTTCTCTTCACACAAGAGACACTCGCGACGCGAAACAACAAACAGCACTATGGTATCACTTTTTCGCAATGTTTTCTAACTTCCGGCACTTACTCTGGGCCCATAACCTGTGGGCGGACAGATTTAACAGAGCACTAGCAGACACACGCGTATTGGCTTCGGAAGGATGGAAATAAAGTGATATAAACGCGGCAATACTTTCATTGTTAATTATATTTTACCTATTGCGATGGCGGTTAGGAATACACAAAGTTGTTGTTATTGTCGTTTGTATAAAAACATATAAACATACAGTGTTGCCAGAAGGGCCAAACATATTTTAGGGGTAAGAATGTAAAATGCGTGAGGGGCGAGACATTGCAAATTCTATCAAATTTATCCATTATTGGGGTTTAGGATGACTATCCAGCATTTTACGAGTTCTAATGGCCGTCTCGGTTGAGCTCGGTTTCTGTTAGGGAGCAAGCTATTTGACGTTTGGCTTAGGCCGTTTGACAGAGAATTGATCAAATCTTACCGATTACTTGTCAAACTCGTATCAAACGACCTATGCCAAACGTCGAATCGCTTGCTCCCTACCAGAAGCCGAGCTCAACTGAGACGGCCATTAGAACTCGTAAAATGCTGGATTGCAGTATGGTGATTTTGAACCGACTATGATCATGGTCAAAACGACCATGAAAAATAGTTGAGCCAACATTTGCCATAATGTCATACTAGTCCTTGCTACCATGATCATAGTCAAAATTGCCATGAACGTGGTGAATTCGACCATTATCATAGTTATTGCAACGATTATATGCGATATTCATCTTGACCATGATTTAATTGTCGGTAAAACGATAGATTTTTTCTCAGAGTACTATTATAGTATGTTCACACTACAGCTTATGTTACGTGATATAGAGTATCTTGATATCAAATGACATGTGCATTATTTCCAGTGAAAACTAGATGAATAGCTGCTGATATCAAGATACTCTATATCACGTAATATAAGCAGTAGTGTGAACGTACTATTACACCCCGTTCGCACTACAACCTATATTACTTGATATAGAGTATCTTGATATCAAATGCCATGTACATTATTTCCAGTGAAAACTAGATGTATAGATGCTGATATCAAGATAGTCTATATCACGTAATATAAGTTGTAGTGTGAACGGGGTGTTAGACTTCCTTTCCTCAATCGGTGGAAATGGAGCGCGAGCCGACTTTCCCTCAGTACAATATTCACAAACGATTTTCAAATTACATTTGCTTACCTTTACTAGCAAATTACTTTCCGTACAATGTGGTGGTACAACATCTCTGAGAAATGTTTTTCCGTGAAATTTAGTTGATAGAACAGCACACGTATAAATAATCATTTTTTTTTATCAGTGTTAAAATTATTATCCCGCCCACAATAACCATTTTGACAGTTATGAGAATAATGTTGTTTATATTTACCATCACATTTTCCTTAGCTCATAGACCTCTTACTAAACGAATGAATCGTTTTGTTCAATTCACCCAGGTTTATATTTTATAAATTAGTTAAAAATGGTTAAAGCAGCAAATGACGGCGATAATGGAGAAAATTACATCTGTGTTCCTGGGCAGAGACTGTGTGCTGTCACCGAGTACACGGTAGGTGGCGAAGGAACTTACGAAAAATTAGGTTACTTGCACGCGAGTTTGTCCGGCGTAGTGAGAATCCGCAAGAGGCACAGGGTATGTTAACGGATCGTTTATTGTTGACACGGTTATGATGGATTATTGGTTTCAATCTACAGAACAACTACATCTCTGTGGCATCTTTCGGAAGTAAAACAGTAGTTCCAGTTGTAGGAGACGTTGTTACGGCCAAGATCACAGTCATAAATCAACGATTTGCCAAATGTGTTATCATATGTATAGGCAAAGCCTGTCTGAACAGAACTTACAGGTAGCGTAGAGCGTGCATCCTTAGTTAAGCTATTGCAAGCATGACATGTATTTTAATTGCCTTTATCTACTCATCTATACGATAGGGGAATTCTGCGAAAGGAAGATGTACGTGCGACTGAAAAGGACCGTGTTGAAATGTACAAATGTTTTAGACCGGGTGATGTCATTCTAGCGCGAGTGGTAATACAACAACTTTAAAAATTTCAGGATTCTTAATGTTCTAATAATCATAATTTTCCACTACTTTCAAGCTTCCACTCGTTGAACTAAACACATATCACCTGACTACTGCTGAAAATGAGCTTGGCGTTGCAGTCGCCATGTCAAACAAAAGTTCAGAACCTACACCTATGGTCCCAGTCGGTTGGACAGAGATGCAGTGCCCAGTGACGTTGGCTAAAGAACCTAGAAAAGTTGCAAAAATAGTTCCAGAAACGGCACCCCCTAATTATGACGGAAAGCTTTGAAACATAGATAATAAATAAAATATTATCACGCCTGACTTATAGTAAATTCGTTTATTATTGTAACAAGCTGGATTTAGCAATAAGATTGTGCTTCTCTATATTATGACAAATCTCAGCGTAACCACTGCCGTTTAAGGCCAAAATATTGTACGTCCGATAATGCCTTGTTCAAAATACGGAGTTAAAACTTGATACAAGTATAAATAGTATCAACTATAAATACACCATCGAGATGGTCTTGTGCCATGTTATGACTCCGTAGTCTGAACACAGCACCTAAAATCTGAACGATAAAAGTGTTGCTACCACCTTTGCGGTTGGATTGATTCCCCGCCTGGTTTAGGTGTTTATCGCATGTCTCAACTCAATGTGGGTAGGGATTCGCTTATAAGTACTTATTTATTTATTTATTTGATTTAAAATTTATCTTAACGCTAACAAAAACAGATAGGTCCATGAAGACAACGTCTGTTTGTGACAGTTTAGATCCCATCCATGATGAAGTGATTGACAGAAGGTTTGTGGTCGTTGAACGCTTCGGCAAGAATCCGTCAATTCGAGTCGAGGAAAATGCCATTCTCATTTTAACTCCAATTTCGATCAATCAAGCACAAAACATTCAATTTCAAAAGACCTCATGTCTATGGCGACCTGGTTTGACAGAGAATTACTCATTGCATTGGAGGGTATGATTCGAAAAGCTGGAATAGACACGAGTGGCACGATTCTCAGGAAGACTGCCCAACTTTTTGACTTCACCGACGACGTTGATATCGTAGCACATAACTTTGAGGTGATAGCGGAAGCGTACAACAAACAGAAGCCTGAAGCTCGTTAAATTGGGCTTGTGATGCGTTGAAAACAAAATATATGAAGGAAACTGGCTCTCGAGGAGAAAATGTTAGCTTCCCACCACAAGTTCGCATCGACGGTGATGAAATCGAGATAGCAGACGAACTCGTGCATCTGGGCAAGGGAAGGTCCATTAATTATGTCACGCAGTAAGGGGGGAGGGGGGAAGTTTGAGAAAACGTGACGATCCATACAAAAAAATTTGGAGGTCCATACAAAAAACGTGTCAAGGGGGGTAAAAGGGGATAAAAAAAGTCAATTTTTGCGTGACGTAATTAATGGACGTTCCCCAACGCACAAAGGAGCGAAATTTGCTGAAGACGTACCCGAAACAAAAATGTCAGAAACGCAGCCAAATTCAAGTGGATTCCGTGAAAACTCGGGCTCGGAAGATGTAAATACGACGACATTTTGAGCAAAAATGACATGTGCATTATCATGGATGACGACAAGTACGTAAAATTGGACTACAGGGCACTTCCAGGGGCACAGTTTTACACCGTGAAGCGTGGAACGAATGTTCCAAATTCGGAGAAATCGATTTTTTGCGAAAATTTTGGAAAAAAGGCGTTGGTTTTTTCACTACCGCAAATATGAACGCCATAATGTACCGGCAAGAATGCCTGCAGAAACGAATTCTGCCACTAATTACAAAAAAAAAAACACAAAGGTTCGACACTGTTTTGGCCTGATTTGGCATCCTGCCACTATACGCGTTCCACCTTGTACTGGTATGAAAAAAACAATGTCCAATTTGTGGAAACGGCGATGAATTCTCCAAATTGTCCGTGAATAAAGCCCATTGATGCAAATTAAATAAAACATATTTAAATACAAAAATTTCTAGGTGTACTCATAATTAACGATACAGTCCTTACTGTAAATTTTTGGTTTCATTTTGATAACTATAGCCAATTTACCAATCAATCTAAAGTGTTGCAATAGTTATCAAATCACCCTTTAAATATTCTTAGTTATAAGAATACGTTCATTTCATCAGCATAAAATAGCACTATAGTAATTGTTTGAAGTTTAATTTATGGCAACAAAGTAATTGTATACCGTGGTACAGTAATGAATTTTAAATAAAAGATAAATAAAAAATACCAATGAGTATAAAATGCTTATAGCTGAATTAAAAAAAAAACAAGTTCCCAACTTGCTTATTTCTTGCTACTTAGCGTTTTAAATAAACTTCCATAGTTATTGATTGAGAGCTTTCGATGCCAGGGCCCATTTTTCGAATGATGATGTGGCAAGTTCAATGCCCTATGCTCAGGGAGTCGGATAATTTGCCTTAGCGAAAATTTCCCAAACCAGACCGACAATCGAACCCAGCCTCCTCCAGCATCATGTTGCTTTGTAGCTGCACCTTCTCGCACTGACCTAAAGGAGGACTCATTTTCCATGGAAAGGAGATTGTTTTTTCTTGGCATTAAATAGAATTTTGAGGAATTATAACGGATGTCACCTCACGGTAAAAAAAAGTTACAACCGTAATAAGAGCGGGGAATGTAATTACCATTTGATTTACAAATGAAAAAAAAAACATGGTGAGATTTAATTTGGCACTCGTTTTCATTGTAAAATCAGTGTAGACTATAGACACTGTATATAGACCGGACAACGCAAAATCATACAATCTGCCAACCCTGAAAAATGTCATAAATTTGAGCAACTGATCTGGCACCACTTGCATTTGTACAAACTTGAAGTAAACAGCGCAATAGGCTAAAATAAGATTCGGTTTCGATGTTGGTAGTTTGTTTTGATTCCGTTTGAAGATTTTCATTAAAAAGCATAGCGAAAAGTGCCGTGTAAAAAATGAACATTTACTGAATATGGAAGTAGAAAATCCCTTATTTGTTCATAATTTGCTTTTGTCAAAACAATACTTACTCCTTTAAAGTGAATAAAAGGTTGACAGTCCGTTTGGCTGCATTTTTTAACAGGTCGTTTGGCTGCATAAGACAACTGTTGTCCGGTCTACACACTTAGAAAATTTTACAGTATTCGGTAATTTTTTACCGAACTTTCAACAGCTGAACAGTTCGGTAATCCAATTTAACGGACTTCGGTAAACTTTGACAAGTTCCGGTAATTTTGTTACCGGAATACTGTAAAATTTCACCGAAACCCGGTAAATTCGATAACCGAACATTCAGCTGTTGAAAGTTCGGTAAAAAATTACCGAATACTGTAAAATTTTCTAAGTGTGTATATACAGTGTCTATAGTGTAGACTAGTAGAAAGGCGCTATTTGAATTTGGACTGGATTAAAATAATTGTAGAAATTGATTTAATGAGAAGGGGTCGATAAATTGCCTTCTTCATGTTCATTAATGTGATATAAAATGAAGTAATATGAACATTTGAGACTTGCGGTAAATTTTTTTCATGTGTAAATCAAAAGAGAATCATTTTCACGCTTCTGCTTAGATCACACTGTTTGACGAAACGCCAAATATTTGGCAAATTTGGTCAAATATATTTGACCAACGTGTGATCGCCAAGTATATTTAACCAAATGGTTATGGCAAATGTTTGGTTTGTGTTTGTCATTCCAACTAGTTGATAATTTGTCAAACAGTGTGATACCCTTTGTCAAATATATTTGCTCAAGCCTAACAAATAATTTATTTGACACTCTGGAAATTCTTGAGTGGCAAACTCAGGATTATGGCAAGGACCACTTTTTCACGTAGACAACATCTCAGCAAGCTTAGCTGTCAAAATAATGTCAACATTGTAAGTAACTTACATAACTGTTGTGTCTGTTGTTGCTCGTTTACGTATAGACACTCTAGTAATAGACCGGACAACGTGCCGCCATGTTGTATCCAAAACGAACATTTCCTCGCATTTCCCATACGATTTGACAGTTGTTTTGGATACATCAACTGTGCCAGACTCACGTTGTCCGGTCTATTACTAGAGTGTCTATACGTTTACGTTGTGTCTGTTGTTGCTCGTTTTCGTCGTGCACGTACTTCAAAGCAGAAAGAGGGCAACCATGAGCCAATTCACACACAGAGAAAAATAAGCCAATTCAAACACAGAAAAAATCCGTTCTGAACAACAAATCCGTTCATTTTATCGTGATTCTGTTCACGAATGATGAAACATAACCACAAACCATTCCAGAACCATTTCGCTTATTGTTGACGACCGTTTCCGTGTTTGTTCCGATATTTACCCTTAGAAGAAATATAATAAGTCTTGCGAAGTTTAAGCAGATGTAGTTCGGTCAAGTAGCAAAAACGAATGTTGTTTTGTGGAAATATTAACATGTTGCTTAGCATTTGTTTCAGAGACCTTGTATATATCAAAGAGCTCAAGAAAATCCTCTAAATATTTTTTTAAGACTGCAAAATGCTTCAGGAATTATTTTGAAGGTCTTCAACAGTTCAAAAGTTTAAATCACGTTCCAATTTTTAGGAACCAGTTTGCTCAAAAACTATTTCCAAGTCCTTTAGGGTGTCAAAGATTTGAAGAAAGTCCTATGCATATTTTAAGACTCCTAGATGAACAGCGATTTAATACAGTATAATAACAATAAAAGTCCTTCCTTAGCTCAGTCGGCAAAGGCGCAGCTATAAAGCAAAATCATGTTGGATGTGGCTTATACTTGCCACACAATCATACTAATGCAAAAAAATTACATGGCTTAAAGGATATGAAAGATCTTGGAAAAGTTCATTCAATATTTTCTTAAAACTTCACAACGATCAGGAATTATTTTCTAAACCTTGTATGTTTCATCCATTCAAGTCCCGTATCTCTGATATTTTACGTGACAATCCATACAAAAAAAATGAAGGTCCATTAAAAAAAACGTGAAAAGGGGGGTGTTATATTCACTGTTTGCGTGACATAATTAATGGACATTCCCCTATTAACTTACATCATGTAAACGAGAAGATGAATATTCGAATGTGTAAGTTCGTTGGGCTTAACAGTACTATCAGCGGGTGGATGGTCATAAAGAAAATGAATGTATCTTTTGGCTCAGGAAGTACTAGCACACCGGTACCAAACTCGGTCCCAAGCTTAATGATTCGCACCTACTAACGTAAATCACACCAACACACCCTCAAATATTGTGTGAAAATAAAACCTAGGAGTTCTACAACAGTGAACCAAGTCCAAATTTCTAGTTTCATATTGATTGTTGGTGCTGTTATTGGAACAATAAAAATATCAACAAACCCAGTCTTTGATCGATCCCAAATTTTGTGATGACAAATTCATTCTCAACGATTCCGGAACCAAAAATCTTATTCACATAAAAATTTAACTGATGCCAAGTATATTTAAGTATATTTAAATCAACCATATTCTGAAGTTGATTGAAGCATATAGTCGCAATCTAAAAATTTAGTTTATTTTAGATGAAATATCATTGATTGAAATATACTTTTTTCCCGTGTATATGCAATCATTTGCAAACAGTAATATGTAATCACATATTTTTAACGAAAGTGGGTCAAACAATCGATTGACATATTTGGCCAAACAGTTTTGAGTCTTTACATTTGCCAAAACTAATCAAAGTGTGTTGGGTGGACAAACAACTTTGCAAACAGCATTATTTGGCTTAAAGAGACAAATATTTGGCGTATTGTCGAACATTGTAATATTAGCTTAATAACAGGAGTCACTTTTCTCTCTTCATCGTCAAGTTACATCTGTAATGAGGCCATGTTCGGACGATAGCTCAGGGGTCGAGATATTTTCACCGGAATAGAATTGTCGGATTGAAACTAACGTGTGGGTTTAAACTTTCAAACAACTTTTATTGAATCAAAAGAAATCTTCGCAATTGCTGCTCACTGTCTGTATTCTGCTAATGGACTGAATACCTGCCTGCTCCTGACTTGCCCTTTTATACCTCTCCCACTGAACAGACTGTACCTTTTCTTCTTCACAACACACCGCATTCGATCAAGGCGCAAATGAAAGTCTACACAAAAATTACCTGCTGTCCTGCGGTATAGCAGATAGAAGATCTTTTCTGAATAACTTTACATACACCCGCCGTTGAGTCCTCTGGCTCAACAGATGGTAAAAATGCGATCTTCGTAATTGCTCTCTTATAGTCGCCAGTTGTAGTATGTACGGTCACCACACGGACCACTCCGTCGTCACCAGGATGAATTGCTAAAATCCGCCCTCGTCTCCACTGCAGAGGGGGTAGATTTTCGTCAATCAGAAGAACCAGCGCTCCAACATTAATTTGCTTCACTCCGCTGTTCCACTTCTGTCGAGTTTGCAAATGATGCAAATATTCTTTGGACCAACGTGACCAAAAATGTTCATGCATCAACTGAATATGTTGCCATCTGCTCAGTCGCCCTATTCTTTCGTCCTTGTAGGATGGTTCCGATAATGTCAATCCCAATCGCCCAATAAAAAAATGGAAAGGCGTAAGAACCGACAAATCATTGGGATCATCCGATGCTGGAATTAATGGTCGAGAATTTAATATCGCTTCTGTTTGTACCAGAAATGTTGTGAGCTCTTCAAATGTTAATTTAACTTCACCGACGACTCGTTTGAGGTGGTATTTCATCGATTTTACACCAGCCTCCCAAATGCCTCCAAAATGAGGGCTTCTTGGTGGAATGAAGTGCCAGCGTATACCCTTAACTGCACAAAATTCTTGAACCTTCTGACGATGCTGTTGATCCTCGAAAAGTATCTTCAATGCCACAAGTTCGTGATTGGCACCCACAAATGCTGTTCCGTTGTCTGAATATATTTCACTCGGTAAACCTCGTCTTCCCACAAACCGATGTAGAGCAGCGATGAAATTGTCGGTAGTGAGATTAGAGACAACTTCAAAATGAATCGCCTTCACAGCCATGCAAACGAACACGACAACATATGCCTTGTAGAGCTTTGGACTTCTACCTCCTAACTTCAGCATAAATGGGCCACAGTAATCAATACCAACTTTTGAGAACACTGGAGCTGGATTTACACGAGATTCTGGAATGTTCCCCATAAATTGAGTACTGGAGACCGGCTTGCATCTAGCACAGATTTGACACTTTGAAATAACCTTCTTAATGACGAATTTCACTTTCACCGGCCAGTATTGCTCCCGAACTATAGCCAGTAATCCGCCGTGTCCAACATGATGATTTTCTTCATGTAATTTTCGAATCAAAATTTCAGTTACATGATGTTTTTCAGGAAGCAGCACTTGATGCTTTCCATCATATGGTATCGCCGAGTACTTTAGACGACCTCCAACACGTATGAGACCATCTTCTCCGATAAATGGAGCCAAGTTCGACAAATTGTGTCGCTTTTCTGATTTCAACCGCAACTTCTTTAAAAGATCACTAAATGCTTCTTGTTGAACTAACTTAAAAATCACTTTTCCGGCCTGAGCCATGTTTTCTGCGGTTACACTAATCACTTTTTTCTCTCTTTTTAGATGAATAAAATGCAAAACATACACCCATGCTCTTTGTAGCTTTCTAAAATCGCTAACACGATTGAACGAAATTGGCGTAACCTTGCTGATAATTGCCATACTCCTTGCTAGTTTTACTTCCGGAAGTACCGTATCCTCTAAAGCTTCTATATCCGGAATATCATAAGCCTGTTTCCACAGCATTGATGGACCATTCCACCACATTTCGTTTTGCATTAAATCGATAGGCATCGAACCTCTCGAAATGACGTCTGCAGGGTTCTCCTCTGATCTCACATAATTCCAGCTGAATCCTCCGGCGAGGTCCAAGATAGCTCCCACTCGATTCGCAACAAACTGATTTAAAGCTGATTTTTCACTGGATTTTTCTTCAACCAGCACAACACAATTTGCGAATCGCACCATAAATTTACTTTATCAAATTGGACAGCCATTGACGTTATAACCTTTTGCATTAACTCTGCCAGTAATTTGGCACCGCATAATTCCAGACGAGGAATTGTTAACGGTTTCAATGGGGCCACTCTCGATTTACTAGCAACTAGATTTACCTTCACTGAACCATCTGCTGTCATGCTCCGAATGTAGACTACTGCCCCATACGCGCGCTTGGAGGCGTCACTGAAGCCATGTAATTCAACCCACGTAGCCTTGCTATGAATCACACAACGTCGCTTTTGCTTCTGGTTGACCACAGATAGCTCTTCACGAAACTGTTGCCACTGATCCATTAATTCATCCGGAATGCGTTCGTCCCAGTCTAGTTTGAGACGCCAAATGTCTTGCATGACCATCTTTGCCAAAGATATTATCGGCCCGAGAAACCCTAGCGGATCAAAAAGTCGACCGATATCCGACAACACCTCACGTTTAGTGGTCGATACAGTTCCGTTTACGATTGGTTGGATACGAAAGGTGAAGTAATCTTCCAATGGGTTCCATATCAAACCGAGCGTCTTAATGGTATTGTTGATTCCCGATTCTTCAAAACTGACTAGCTGTTCTTGCAAATCCTTTGGAATCGCCGACAAAATTTTCTGACTGTTTGAACAGAATTTATGAACGCCAAATCCTCCCAGATTCAGCAGCGTAGATAATTCATGCAACATATTGATAACTGTTTCCACTGATTTTCCACCAGTCAGAAAATCGTCTACGTAACTATCATTCTTGATAACTGCAGATGCCAACGGAAAATTTTCACCTTCATCCGTGACCAACTGCATCAATGCCTTCGTTGCGTGATATGGTGAACTTGCTATGCCGTACGTAACGGTCTGTAGTTCAAAAACCTTCATTTCGTTCTTATCGTCACACCACAGTATGCTCTGAAATTTACAGTCATCTGAATGCAATTTTACTTGACGGTACATTTTCGGAACGTCGGCTGTTAGTACAATTTGATGTCCACAGAAACGCATTATTATCTCTATCAAGTCGCTTTGAACGGTGGGACCAACCATAACAACGTCATTCAACGATACTCCAGAAGTAGTTTTAGCTGAAGCATCAAAAACAACTCTTGTCTTCGTCGTCGAACTGGAGGCTTTGTATACCGCGTGGTGTGGTATATAGTATCCACCTTCTCTTGGGTTATCTATTTGCTTCATGTGGCCAAGAGCAAGGTACTCTGCCATAAACTCTGAATACTGCATGTGTTTCGTAGGGTTCTTTGACAAAGAAAACATCAGTCGCTCATAGCGCTTCTTCGCCATTACGAAAGAATCACCAAGTTGATACTTTTTGTCGTTGAATGGGATCCAAACTACGTAACGACCGAGCTCATCCCTTACATGTGTCTCTTGAAAATGTTCTTCTACAGCTACCTCTGCGGCCGACAGTTTGGAGCCAAGATGAACATCCTCGATTTCCCAAAACTTGACCATTGTCTCATTCAAGAGTTGTTCTTGGTGATTGAACTGGCATATACGTTCACGTGGTGCACCTTTCTTTACTTGAACTGATCCTTCCGCTATCCAACCAAGCTCAGTTTCAGCCAATGTAATCGAACTATTTTCTATTTTCAGACGTCCTTTCTTCACCAAATCGAAGAATATCTCGTTGCCGATGATCAAATCAAAATCTCCAGGAATAAAAAATGACGGATCTGCCAGCTGCACACCTTGTGGTAACTTCAAAGATCTGGTGTCAATTTCCATTAGTGGAAGCTTTGATGTTACTTTTGGCACAACCAAAAAGTCTAGATCCATTGTCGTATACGAGTTAATACGAGAAAGGATTTTTGTTGATACGAGATACTTTACTCTGGTTTGGATATCATTGAGACCACTGATCGGAATGTCAACACTTCTCATATCTAACATCAGTTTGCTAGCTACTCTCTCCGTGAGAATGTGACTGTCGGATCCCGAATCCAACAGTGCACGACACTTAACGATGGATCCTTCATTTCCGACCATCAAGACTTCAGCCGTTGACAATAGAACTTGTCGCTTCGCTGTAGTAACCTGTGCGCACATCGAAGTTGCAGACGGACCATTTGTTTCCGGTTGGCTTTGATCATCACTTTTGCACGACATTGCTTCTGGCGTCAGTGATTTCTCTTCGCTTTTCCTACGAACGAATTCTTGGGGATGCAATAGACTGTGATGCTTCCGACCACAATCCTGAACTTTACACCCTTTACCAGACTGACAATCTTTAACCCGATGTTTCAGTTTCAAACAATTGTAGCACAAGCCCGCTTTAGCAGCAACAGATTTACGCTCCGGTACTCCCATGTTTTGGAACCTAGAGCACTTGTAGATAACATGTTCATCTTGACAAAAAGGGCATGTTTCCCTAGCTGTTTGAATGAAGGACTTCGATGACTGCGCCAACACTTTGTAGTTAGTAACTGGTACACGTTGTTTTACTTGGACGACTGACTGCTGTACCTGATGCTGTTGTTGTGAGTGATTTGTTCGTTGCAATATGCGTCCTCGTTCACGAAGGAATTCGATAAACATTTCGTAATCAGGCAACTTTCCTCTGGGTACCTTCGACTCCCACTGCTCTTGTGTTTCTTTGTCAAGTTTCTTGTGTAGGACATTGAGTAGAATCAACTCCCCCAAGCCTTCGACAAAAAAGTTGTGTCCTTCTAAAGCATCTACATGCTTTGAACAGGTTTCAACCAGTTGTGAAATCGATTTTCCGCGATTTTCTTTGCTGACCTTTGCGCAATCTAGAATAGCATCGACATGAGTATCCAATATCAATCGCTTGTCTTCGTACACGTTTTCGAGAAACTTCCACGCCTTCTCGTAATCGTTGTTGTTCACAACATCTTGATCGATCTTACTCTTCGCATCACCTTTGAGGGAATTACGCAATTGTAAAATCTTCATTGCTGGAGTCTCGTTTGGGTACTTTGCCATAATGCTTGTGAAGAGGCTTTTGAAGCTGTACCAGTTCTCCGGTGTCCCATCAAATGTTGGGAATGGAGCATGTAGTTGCGGGGCTGCTGCTTGCACGACAATCGGCTGCTGGAAACTCGGAATATTTAAATTACTTGACGTACCTGGATTTACGCGACATGCTTCTTGCGCTTGGGCAATTTTCGTTTGCAAATCAACGTAAAGTTTGTTGTGGATATCCTCGAATACCGCATACTCCTGACGTGCTACGGCTCGTTGTTCTTTCGGAAGCAGTGCGGATAAGTCGATATGAACTTTATCGAACTCGTCCGAGCACCGCCGCAGTGTTTCAAGGTGAAGGTTAAGCAAATGTATGCTGATATTTTCTCCTTCCAACGACTCTTTCATTCGTATCAGCTTTTCCGTGATCAGATCTCGCCGATCCGTCAGCATTTCAAGTTTGGACTCCATTGTTTTCTTCTTTTCTAGATTTTGCTTGGCAATTTTCTGTTCTGCCACCGACGGCACTGGTAATGTTTTTTCACTGTTCGTTCCCGTTAACGCTTCCAGAATATTTTTCTTCGTGATATTCTTTAACACTCCTCGGGGCGTTTCACTATCGTTCATGTTCGAACTTGTTCACTCTAGTTCGACCGAGCTCGCAATGCGTCACGAATACGTGCAAAAATAAACACAACTCATGAAACGGGAACGTTCAAAGTTTCTACTATGGCCTCAGCCGAACTTCGCACACGGTGCGTTCGAATGTTCAGTCACTCTGTTTTCGGTCGTGGACCACACTGTACACAGGACGACGTCTAATATTCGCCACGGGCTTTTAAACTGTACACAATGCAACAACATTCAAACTTTTTTCTGTTAATGGCCTTACGCACACGGTGCGTTGGATTATGCCACGGACACAATCCCAACCAATCATCGATCACGAATCGATGCGAAATTCGAACGAAGTACCTTTTTTATGCTACGAGCATAATCGGATCACAATTTGGCCACGGGCCGCACTACTGCACACACTGCAGTCAATATTTCCGAACACGCACTATGCCATGGACATATTCGCCATTTTTCTTTCGATCACGAATCGCACAACTGCACACGATGCAGGAATTTGTATCGAACACGCACTATGCCATGGCCATAATCGCCATTTTTCCTTGTTCATGAACCGCACGTTTGCACCCGCACGTGAAGCAGTAACAAATTCCGGTAACTTCTGAGAAAACACAACAACATCCGGTTCGGACGGACCAAAATGTTCGGACGATAGCTCAGGGGTCGAGATATTTTCACCGGAATAGAATTGTCGGATTGAAACTAACGTGTGGGTTTAAACTTTCAAACAACTTTTATTGAATCAAAAGAAATCTTCGCAATTGCTGCTCACTGTCTGTATTCTGATAATGGACTGAATACCTGCCTGCTCCTGACTTGCCCTTTTATACCTCTCCCACTGAACAGACTGTACCTTTTCTTCTTCACAACACACCGCATTCGATCAAGGCGCAAATGAAAGTCTACACAAAAATTACCTGCTGTCCTGCGGTATAGCAGATAGAAGATCTTTTCTGAATAACTTAACAGGCCAAGTAGCTATAATAAATTCAATAAAGTGTAATTCCAAGCAAATCAATAACCCTACTGACCGTAGCGGAATTTCAGGCTAGTCGGTCTAGGTTAATGTTCTCGTGAACAACCATGCGTTTCCTATTGCAAAACATGCAAGTATGGGACCACCCTATGGTTAACCTCCTGGCCCGCGTGAAACCAACAGATGATGTCTGCCGTGCTTTCGCTCTCTGCTAATCATACAAACTTTTCTGTTGTTGATTCTTGTACAGGAGTCTGATGGCACATTGATAGTAATTGAGAAAACGTGAGAGCAAGAGAGAGTATGAGTGAAAATATTAAAAAGAGAGTGTGAGAGAGAATTCGAAACACGATTACATACCGTTCTTTTGCGAGTGAGTGACCAACCGCGCGACCGTGACATATGTTTGTCGCTGAAGCCCATTTTCCTCTTCTGTATGCCGATTTTCCAACCCAACCACCCATCGTTTTTCGTCTAAAAGGTGATCGTTGGTGGTCTGCTTTGAGCGTTAGTCGAATTCTATGGAAAATTTCTCAGTTTGGACTTTATCAAACCGTGCACAGCTCCGCGTGTTGCTGTGGTATGTCTCTGTTTATTTATGAGAGAGAACACGGGGAGAGCCTTTCGGTGGAAGTTAGCGTTACATATAGGATATTTTATAGTCCGAAGAGAGATTGAAAAAAAAAAACGGGAAGAAAACATTGGAGGTATTACGAGGCGATATGAAACTCGCTTTCATGGAAAGTGAAAATTTTGGGTGATAATTTTTCCGCACAAGCCAAACGATCATCGAGCGAGCGAGTTGTGTCGTCGTCTCCGGGCAAGTGTGTCGGTTGGCTATTCGTACGTAGCCTATGGTACCATCGAAGCAGTTGGATATTGGGGATTAATGAGACTGATTCAGAAGAGGATTTTTCTTGTGTATGGTTGTTGGGGTGGCATTTATTTGTTACTTGGAGAAAATCTTCGGTTCGTAGCATATTCGAAGCGTACATGTATGGCTGAAGAAAACAGGTTTCGGTAGGAGGAAAAGTATGTTCTAATAATAATCAGATCGTGTATGTGTGTGCACTTCGTTCACCTGGGGATGTGAAGCAAGCAACCAGACCAGATCGGAGTGAGCGTCAATTGTGGTAGCCAAACAGGCCAGGCCAGGAGTGTAAAAAGAGTGTGTTTCCATCTTTCAAGTAACATTTCGATGCCCGTTCGCTCTCAGTTATCAGAGTGGTAACAAAGGAGAAGGATGCGATTAGTATTCCGTGCCGCGAATTCGACGGTGTAAAAGGGGGGAGCTTTTTCTCCTCTCTCTGTTTGTGGAAAGTGATGATATCGATTTGGTTGGATTCCCAGTGCCACAAAGAGCAGAATTTGTGATTACACCACTGGATTGATTCATGTACGAAATGGAATAGTAATAAATAAAATACGATTCACGCAATACTAGCAAATTCTATCTCGCCAGTAGAAGAGTTTTCAGTGCAAGTTTAATTAGTGACGTAAATCGGTAAAACTATACTGTCATCAAACGAGCACAAGCGGTAAAGAAATTGGATCAATTACGATGAAGTGAAGAGAAAGGTCTTCTTATGTTGTGCAGTGAATTGGGGGAAAAAAGAGCTTACATGAAAGTGTATGTGTGTTTATGAGTGCATTGCTATTTCTCGTAACAACAAGCTATTGTTTAAGAAGGTTCTAAGTAAGGTTCTAGTGAGTGTACTTAGTGTCAAACTCAACACAAGAAGCACCAGAATGAATACAAAAACTCATCGATGCATGGCAGCTGTCCCGGAATAAAACTCATATCACATATAGAAAACGCAAACCAAGAGAAATGAGATCAACCTTAATCTATCAGAAACACCACGACTGTATACACACACCCAATTCGCTCGATATACTATTCGCGATCTATACTCCACACTTATTTATTTCCCATTAAATTTAAACGCTATTACATCTTCTGCTGCTACCACAGCTCGTCATGTGTGTCCTCTGATGATGAGCATCAGCAGTGCATCAATATCGGTGCCCGCATTGCTTCGATTGATTTGAACTTGAACGAGTACACAGATGCCCGCCGCCGCCGCTGCCGATGCCATTGTCGCCGCTGTCGTTACGATTGATTACTTCATCACATACGATCGGGCACGAGCCAAACCGACTGTGTGGCTTCTTGTTTAATAGTGAATGCCAGAAATTGATCAGTTTTAGTTGTCTACTGTTATAAACAGAGTAAAAACATACCTGAGGATACTTTATTAATAATTGAAACACGGTGACCAATGGCCTCTAGTTGTCCAATGGAGTTTATTTTTGGATCAGCTGCTGATACGATTTGTACCAGATTTAATAATAAATGAACCCAACCTTTCCCATCGTCTTGATGGTTTCGATACGTTTGAACATAAACTGTAATAGACACATTTCGATAAGATGTTTCATTTGAAACGGATGACCGGAGGAGGGTTGGTTGTTCTGACGATAATGGGACGAAAATCACCATCAACTCTACCATGGTTCTGAACATGTCCTGAATTGAAACTTATAACATTTGCCCTGTTTGTTTGCACGTGCTTTTCAGTCATGGTTCATCGACATTGAGTTTTATTAAATTTCATTGCATCTACAGACAGTAAATCTGAAGAACATTTTCAAAAGAAAGTGTAACTTTCTTGAAAACTTAACCTATACAATTTCGTTGTAAGTTCAGATCATCAATGACAGCTTAGTTGATGATTTATATAAACCTTATATTGAATTTTTCAAATGAAGGATTGTTTTACAAAGTGAACATTGATAACTAGTTATGAGGCATGCAAAGGTTAATCATTCATTACACACAATTTTTTTAAAGGACAAACTAAATCATCGATGTGAAAAACTATAGTAAATACGGGAATCTGAAAGGATGTCATGAATAAATTTAGATTTAAAATTATATTGGGTAATCAACTCATAATGATATCATTTCGCAAATCCTGCAACATAACAACAAATAATTGACGCATAGGGCGTTGCGTTGTTATGTTTGTATTTATGGTTTGGTTGTTCATTAACATTATTACGAAAAGAAACCAATCTCCAATCATTATCCGGTGTAAGAACAATGATATCAATATGGTAACATTTACCCTGTTTTATGAAAAATAGTAGATTTGAACCGGTGGGCTCATTAGGTCTGTAATAAAGGGTGAATCGAAAAGTAATTTCAAATATTCTTTGATGTAAAATCTATCTATCTATATACATAAATATGAATTTCTGTCTGTCTTTCTGTCTGTCTATCTGACCTTTATATACTTGGAAACTACTAAACCAATCGGCGTGGAAATTTGCATGCAGGTGTTTTTGGGTCCAGGAAAGGTTCTTATGATATTTTGGAATCCCTCCCTCTATACACACTGAGACTTTTTTACAGAAATCTGTAAAGCTTTACCGAATTCTCAACAACTGACGTTCGGCAATCCAAATTAACGGATTTTGGTGAAATTTGACAGTTATCTGTAAAATAATTACCGTAAAATTGGATTTCCGAACGTTCAGCTGTTGAGAATTCGGTAAAGTTTTACAGATTTCTGTAAAATGATCTGAGTGTGTACAAATGGAACACAAATTTTAAGAAAAAATCAAGAAACAATCAAGCAAATCAACCAAACTTAGTATGTGGGGATTTCTGAAGAAAAAAAAATGTTTCTATGGTAGTTTGAGAACCTACCACATCTGAAAGGGGGCTCTAAACGGTGTCCACATTTAAGTTGCATCACTCTCAATAAGTTGTAACATTTCGCCCTTTGGGTTGATTTCAACGCAATTTTGGGTGAAATGACCTCAGGTGTATTGTTTACACTACGTGAGATTCATTGTAAAATGTGACGTAGATTCGAAAATTGAGTCGAAGAAACAGCAAGTGCGCGAGAACATTTTGTACACGCACCTCGACTACCCACTTCTTCCGCACCGAGTCATCGGAAAGATGTTGAAAATTCACCAGTCTCCAGTGTCTCGTGTCATTAAACGTTTCAAGGAACGTTTAACTAGCGATCGGAAGAAGGTAAGTGGTAGAAAAACTGTTCCGTTCCGTGTGAAGGGTCACAAGCCAATGGTTGCTGCCTTTAAACGCAAACCCAACTGTTCCGTTCGGGATGTCGTGAAAAAGCTGCACTTGACCAAAAGTTTCATGCAGGAAGCCACGAAACGAGCCGGGATCCGTTCATTCAAAGTTCAGAAAGCTCCAAACCGGAATGAAAAACAATAGAACTGCTAAAACACGTGTGCGTAAGCTGTGCACACAAATGTTGACGAAACCACCCTGCTGCATCGTGGACGATGAAAAACATGTAAAAGCGGACTTTAAACACATTTTCGGCAACCAGTATGTGACTGCGAAAGACAAGTTCGATGTTCCAGAGTCTCTCAGGAAACAGCAAGTGTCAAAGTTCCCCAAAAAATTTCATGAGTTGGCAGAGTATTTGCTCTTGTGGTAAACGGAGCAAGACTTTCATGACAACTGCAACTGTAAATTGTCAAGTATACATGAATGACTGCCTGAAAAAAACTACTGCTTCCGTTTCTTAAAACACACAACGTTCCTACAATTTTTTGGCTGGACCTAGCCTCTTGTCACTACTTCGAGGATGTTCTGGAGTGGTACAAGACGAATGGTGTCAATTTCGAGCCGAAGAATCTTAATCCCCCAAAATCTCCAGAGTTGCGGCCAATTGAAAAACATTGGGCTATAATGAAACACGAACTTTGTAAGCATCCTAAAGTTGTCACTACAGAACAGGAAATGTTGAAGTCATGGTTGAAAGCGGAAAAAAAATGCGTGGTATTAAGAAGAAAGTTCGGGCTTTTGGATTTGGTAAAGAAATACAGTAAAATAAAAATACCTAAACCAAGATTATACATTGTATTATATTGCCTGAATATTTCAAGACATTCGGGTGAGAGACATGTTTTTGAGGACGAGTTCAAAGTGATGCAATTTAACTGTGGACACCCTTTAATATAAATAAAACAGACATTTCTGCATAACTGGAGAATTAATCAAGTATATGATTCAATCGATATGTTTTTATGAGTCATGGTTTCTATTGATGAAGAGATAACTGAAGTATATTGCAATGAAGCAATTATCGCAAGATAATAAAAATTATTATTATTTATTATAATTCATGCGACTTTTGTGTCTTCGTGAATAAAGGTAAAATTTAATTAAATCAAAAAATAAAATAGATGAACAAAAAACATAACGTCTCTACTCAATACTCAATACATCAAATATAATAAAGACTCGAAAAAAATGAGATGCACAAAAATGATCACCGAAAATTCATTTAAAATCGGATACTTCTCAAATTTTTAGGGACCAAATAACTATATATTAGCTATGTTCTGGCATAATTTATTTATTGAATTTCTTCACCCAAGCTGAATGCTCGTACATTTATCTTAACACTGCTCATGAGATCTTGGGCGAGGCTTCGTCCATCTTCTTTACATAATTTCTCCCAGTTTTTCTTCAAAGCTTCATCGGTTTTGCATGTTTTTCCTTTTTCTTCAACTTCTTCTTCATTATCGCCCAAAACCTTTCGATCGGACGAAGTTCTGGTATATTTGGTGGGTTTGCCTCCTTCGGGACCACATTAATGCCCTTCGCTTTGTACCAATCCATTCAAAACTTCGCGTAAAGGCACGAAGCGAGATCCGGCCAGGACAGCGTGGGACCACGGTGCGAGTGGAGGAAGGGCAGCAAGCGCTTCTGCAAGCATTCCTTTCGATAAATCTGCCCGTTTATGGTGTCGGTTGTAACGAACGGCTTGCTGTTCCGTCCGCACTCGCAGATCGCCTGCCACAACAGGTACTTCTTCGCGAATTTGTCCATCTTTTTCTTCCGGAACTTTTCCGGAACCTCCAAAAAAACTCGAGGTCGGGGATTTGTTTGGTGTCCGTCTTGATATATGTCTCGTCGTCCATGACGAGACAGCCTGGCTTGACCAGCCACTCACGGTACAGCTTCCGCGCACGCAATTTTGCCACCGTGTTTTGCTTGTCAGTCCGGTTTGGCAACTTCCTGACCTTAAAAACACGTAGCCCAGCCCGCTTCATGGTCTGCTGGACGAACCACTTCGACGAATTGACCTTTTTGGGCACGTCTCGGGTGGAAAGGTTGGTTTTATTCTTAAAGTACTGCCTTATCTTCCGCGCCTATTTCGTTTTCGGTTTTCGGCCGCTTCCAGCGCGCCGCTCGATGATTTTCGTCTCCTGGAACATCTTCACAACGCGGGACACGGTGGAATGGTGGATTCCAAGCCTTTTGTCGATCCATCTGTGCGACTGACCAGGATTATCGACCACCGCGCCCGAGATTTGCTGGCGTAGCTCTTCTTGTTTCGAATGCAACTTGAAAACTACTTGACAGATCGCAATGCGCACATAAACATAATACTTTTAACTAGTATTACTCAAAATTTCATTAATTTTTACCCACTCGATAAAAAGTTACACCCAAAACAAAGTGTCGCATTTTTCCGAGTCCAATCTATACTACAACATTCTTTGTATCCTGTTTTGGAACTTGTTTGATGATTCGCCGAATTTAAAGGCAGATTCCACTGCCGAAAAAGTCCTAATCATGGCCGTCAGTGGTTCGTGGTAGCCATATGCAGTACGGTGATATCTTGGTTGCAACAAGGAAAAATCCTGTAAAATTCATTGAGGGACATGAAAGACCAGCTGTGATAAGCCAGCCTTACAAATCTCTTCTGTACCCGCTCAAGATCTAAAATCCAGGTAACTTCATACGAACTCCAGACAACAGGCACGTCAGTCGTACTGGTGAATGGCTTTGCTACACAGGAATCAATTTGCACACGAAGAGTTCTGTCAGTCAGGTACGAATGCAACCATGCCTTACATGTTACAACGATGAGGCACCCAGCCTAGAAAGCTTACACAGAAGTATGTGATGGTCAATCTTGTCGAAGGCAGCTTTTAGATCAGTGTGAATGACATCGACTTGTGAATTTTGCTACATCGCCGATATACACATACTAGAGAAGTCCAGTAAGTTGGTCGCCACCGAGCTTCCAGGAATGAATCCATGTTGATCTGTCGATATGTTGCTCTTTGAACTAGTGAAGACAGCTTGGATTAATACAATTTTGAACAGTTTGGACGCTGCTGAGAGACTTGTTATGCCACGATAATGTTTTACATCTCGACGATCCCCGGCTTTAAACACCGGAAACATGAGCGATCGCTTCCATAAGACCGGAAATTTACCTTGCTGGAATGATTGAGTAAAAATGACTGGAAGGGGCTTATCCAAGACAGCTGCACAACGAGAAAAAAACCACAACAAGAATACCATCCGGACCAGGCGAAACAGAACTTTTTAATTTTCTCGACGCAGCAATAATCGTTTCTTCAGTTACCACGAACGTGGTCAAATTGAAAAAATCCATTGCTACATCACTGGCAGCAGACACAGCTTCATTATCACATGCTACGCTTTTTTCGAACACCGAAACAAAGTGCCCCGCAAAAAGCTAAGTCGCTTCGTCGACGCAGGTAGCCTCTCGATCGCTTAGCCGTATGTTGGACGAAATGCTTGAGTTTTTCCTTTTGCTGTTGACGAAACTCCAAAAGCTTTGAGAATTTCGTGGCAAATTCTATTGGACTTTTAAAACATGTGTCTTGAACAACGAAGTGTTGAGTGCCACAGCAGACTCATCGATTTCCACATCGTCGTCATCATTATAGAACACTAAATCTAGCGTGCGACCAAGTTCATTCTGAACTAAATTACGTTGGCTTAGATTAAGGAAATCCATCCCATCCAGAAGAACTGCACTAGCAGCATTCAGCGATAATGTTTCAGCAAGGCAGATCGAACTGTCTACGGATAACCATAGTAGTCGGGGTTGATTGTAATCACCACATACCAAAACTCTGTTGGTTGTTTCGCACAGCTCTTTTACGGATGCGATATGAGCCTCTATGATGCTGTCTGCTGTCGTCTTTGCTTCGGTCTGGTGGAATGTATACAACGGCCAGATAGAGCCCACTACCTTTTATTTTCGTGGAAACACAATCTTGTTCCAACTTACTGCCTTGTTCGACATTCACAAGCGAGCTAGGATAACCCTGCGCTACAGCAATCAACACACCGCCAAAACTAGTTTTGTTACTGTTGAATGAATTACGGTCGCAGCGGAAGACATTGATACCCGATCCGAAAAATTGAACGGAATTGATACTAGCCCAGTTTCTGTCAGAAAAATGGCGTCAAACCCACAACCAGCAGAAGCAAGGAACAAGTCGTCAATTTTAGTCCGAACTCCTCGCTCGTTCTGATAGTAGACCCAGATGAGGTTGTCAGATAAGTCGTTCATCTGCGTTGCTTGTGATGACGGAGATTGACGGTGGTGCTGATCGACACATTCTAATGAGATGTCGTGGCTATAAACAGAACAGAATTCAGGGCCCGATAATACTCCAGTATCATTATACTTGCCTGAGCGAGCAAGTTGGAAGACCCCCTCGCCTACTCCGAACACAGGAACGGAACGTCTTGGATGACCGGAACAATCAGCAGGAGATAAAAACGACGATGGAGGCTCGACTGTGACAGATGGCTTGGGGGCTTCCATCATGCTTTGTGATGAACGTTCCGTGCCTGGAGATCGTAGACGATTGGATGGACACAGACTGAAGACATCATGAGTGCTGCAAATTGCATCTGATTCTAACATGCTGTGTGACGTCTCTATCATCGAATGAACCATGAAACCAGACTTGGCATGCGGAGGTTTTAAAAGACATGAAATGTTGCTATGGTAGTTTGAAATCCCTTCCTTCTCTGAAAGGGCCCCCCCTCATACAAATGAAACACAAGTTTCTGCATAACTTGAGAACTGAGCAGGGATATTGGAACCAAATTTGGCATATTGGAGTTTTCAGATGCAGGATTTTTTCTATATTGGTTTGAGACCCTTCCCTCTCTAGAATGAGGGAGGGAGTTCCATACAAATGAAACACTAGTTTCTGCATAATTTGAGAACTAATCAAAGAAATGCAACTAAATTTGGGAGTTTTCGAAGACAGATTTTTTCTCTGGTGGTTCTGGTGGAGTCCCCTCTCTCTCTGGACGGGTGCGCTCTCAAACAAATGAAATAGAAATTTCTGCATAACTCGAGAGCCAATCAAGCAAATGGAACCAAATTTGGCATGTGAGGATTTTTGGAGGCAGAATTATTTCTATGTTGATATGAGACCCCTCCCTTTTTTGAAAGAGGGGGCTCTCATACAGTGAAACAGAAATTTAAACCAAACATGAGAATTATCCTGGCAACTAAAATACTAGATGTGCATTTTTCGGGTAAGGGAAGGTCCATTAATTACGTCACGCAGTAAGGGGAGGGGGTTTGGGAAAACGTGACGATCCATACAAAAAATTTGAAGGTCCATACAAAAACGTGACAAGGGGGGGTGTTAGAAAAGTCATTTTTGCGTGACGTAATTAATGGACGTTCCCTAAGAAGCATGTTCTGATAGAAATTTGAACCCTTTGCACAAGAAGTTAATCTATGGTTATGCACGAGAAAATTACCTGACAGGAACTGACAGGATCTGGAGTAGTTTGAAGATCAAATGTCAGGATGGCCGAATTTTTTCCCAACTTATTATAAATTTGTTGTATTTGCTTAGAATGGTTAAACGATTCTCCACAAAATGGATCATCTCGTTGGAATGTTTTTAAACATCTGAATGTTTCGGTGCATAGAACTACACTGTTTGCAATATCTTGAATTTTACGTACTATAGTACAACAAATTAATAAAAGGTCTTCCCTTCCTAATACTGCCAGAAAATAAAATCATGTGGACTTGTTAGCATAGCAAGGATTTGAGACAAAACACCTATTTGCTTCCTAAAAATAATCCACAAATTTCGTTGTGGACTTTTTATATGGTCGAACAAGGTCAGTTCTTGAAAATAGTATTCACATATTTTGAAGATGTGACAATCAGTCAAAAAGCAATACAGATAAAGATATTATCAATAGAAATTCTTAAGCATGGATGTGAAAATAGAAATGACAGAAGGTCGATTAATGCACGTTTCTAAAAAGCAACGATTGGGTAGAATGTGCACATTTTACGTTTCTCCATACGTTCTTTACTTAAATAAAAAGAAAAAAGAAAACAATAATCCGCAGGGAAGCATTGGCAACTCTCCAAATGCAGTCATCGTTTAGTATCGGTAAATGACCAAACCCTGTTGCGTGTGTTTGTACTTCAGTTCTGCTTTATTTTCCTACTAAGTACCTATATCTACATTCGCACTATAGGTCTTCACATTGATCGGTACTTGCATGCGTTTTATATTGCGGCTCTGATGGGAAATAAAACTGCGGTCGATATATGGAATAGGTTTTTTTTTATTCCACCCTGACGGGCTAGTTTACGCTATACTGGATTCTCCTTAATGTCGAGATATTATAGAATAGGGAGTGGATGGATGGATGAGCAAATTGTGAAACGGTGCGGCACACGTTACTCAACAGCCATGCTCGCGATTACTCAATATATACAAACGCGAGCCCTCATTGTCGTCGTTGTGGCCATCGTCGAGTAGCAAGCGACCATCTGTTCGCCTCCATCGTGGCAAGCACGAGAACTCCACAGTTCACATCAGTCGATATTGCTCGATAGAGGTATATAGAAATATATAAAAATATATATATGTAACATAGTACTCACGAGAGATTGACTGAGGTTGTTGAGCTAATTGATAAATTATTCAAACAATACAATTTTCCATACGCAGTACATTCAATCCGGCCGTTCGATCGTTGCTGTGTACCGCACCGTATGACGATTGTCGGGCGCTTTGGATTCGCCCAATTCGGCCAGATGAGTTTATGCAGTTGACAGCCGACAGCAGTGGGGGCCGGCTGTCACATTAATTACTGATGATTCAGTACGTTATTTGCTGCTGTTGTTACGGTAACTGTCTCGATTCATTCTGAAACCGATTTATCATTATGACTTTATCTCATTGATTTTTCACCTTTGATTACATCTGTCATAATAACTAATTTGCTGGAATTGATTTTTGATATTATGTTACTGGGAAACACATTGGTTCCATTCATTTTTCTTTCATTGCATTTATTAGTTTATCACCTCGAAAACTGGTTGCCTCTCTCCATGACATAATGGGATTTGCCATTTAATTTCTTTCTTCTTTATGTTTATTGAAAAAAATCTCGAGGTACCAAGATACGAATAGGTTTTCTTTAACTTGACTCTTTTCTTCAAAACAATAAATTCTCAGTGTCCCAATGCAATAATATTTCGTATGTAATGGGTGGAATGTTCAATAGTTGGTCGAACATGACTCAGAGCACACTGATTGTGTTATTGTATCAACAAGCAAGCATTATGTCCTCTCCAAGTTCAACAACTACAAAATACAGGAATATTATTCGAACTATCAGGTTTTACGTTTCACACTTTACATTACATTTCATACCGCTGTAATGTTCACCATATTTGACTCTGGATGCCAATTTGCTTAACACTGCATCTCATTTCCAACTTTTTCCTGGGTTTTCTTAAGATTCTGCTCAACGACTGCCCAATATTTTTTATATGGGCATTGCTCTGGCGAGTTCTTGGGTACGAATTGTACGTTGTTCGTGGTACAACCAACCTCGATTGATTGTCACTGTAACCTTTGTTGAGAGTTCGGCTAGGTTCTAGCTACTTTGTACGGTTTTGAGTGATATTCCTTGTTTGTTTCTTTTCATCTGTGATGGAAAGGTAAGGATAACATTTGAAAACGCTGGCAGTTTTTCTACTGGTCGCAGCAGTTTCGATTTACTTCTTACCTGGCAGAACGTCTGATTTTTACTGTGTATAAAAATAAACCCAAAAAGAGAGAGCTTCTTTCCCATGTAGCCAACTAAACAGAGTGTTTCAAACAACCACTAGAACCATCACAAGACTAATGATTGCTCTGGGCATTCTTTTGCCTGTAAAGGTGGGGTATTCGTTCGTTATTTGACCTACCCGCATTGGGAATGTAAGGCAAAGGAATGCGTGCTAGGTTCGAGTACTGCTACATCCAAGCCCTTCGCTAACTTTTCAATACTTATATTGAATTTTAAAAAACCTGCCTTACACTGACGGAACTATCAACACTTTCTCTATATATCTTTCATTCCAGGCCACTCTTGGGGTCTTATATTAATGAGCGAAAATTTCCTTCTACATCATAATCGTTACTCAACGTACGGTGCATATAAGTAAAACAATTGTAGTATATCTATAATGTTTTAATAAATTGTAAAATATTAAAACACTCAGCGTGGATTAAATCTCCCAACATACTTGAATGTACCCTGAAATCAAATTATCCTTATAATTCCCTTCATTTAACGCTCCGAACCATGACCGCCACAAGCATAAATCAGACAACCAGAAGTCGTGATGAGGTTCACTTTTTTAACTTTGGCAAGTGCTGTTCTCGGTCCAGTCGAGCCAACTTTACAACTTTGTTTCCTGCTTATGGGGCAGTAATTGTGTTGACCACATAATTAAAACAAGTTATTACATTATGTGAGAGGCTTTCCGGCTGTTAGTTGATGAGTCGAAATGTCAACTAAAGGTAGTAATAAACCAGGGAAAACCACTGGCGTAGCTGATGGCTGGGTTGGAGGCTCTTGTAAGGGGGGAGGGGAGAGGGTGCTCTAGAGTTGTGTAGGCCCCCAGGACCATTACATCGTTGGTGTTTCTTTGTATTCATCACTTCGTTGCTATATTAACCGAGTCACCAACCGATGTAATTACTACTTTTCATAATTTTCACGACCTTTTGCATAGGGACCGTACGTTAATTATGTCACACAAAAAAGGAAAATCCCCCCTCCCTTATCATAGTTTTTGTTTGAACTTGGAAACATTTTTGTATGGATTGTCACGATTTCCAAAACCTCCCCCCTTTACCCCAGAAAGCGTGACATCATTTGTGCACGATCCCATACTGTGAAAAACTTTGTAAAATTTTCGTAAAAAACAATTTTTGAAATGTGGATTTCTACAGCAGTTTTGGGTATAAAAATCATGGAGAAGAATAGAAACACTTTCGCATTTATGAATGTCTTTGCCTTTCTATCCAAACACCTGAGCATTCTATGCCAACACCAGTGCTTGAATTTGAATACTGATTCGCTTGACCAAACAAACCGTTGCCAGAGCTCCATTGGCCTGTTTAAATGGTTTCTTGAACACCGCAATCTACTTTTACACCGTACTTATGAACGGCCATTTCCGAGCCAAATGGTTTTTTAAACCGTGCTCGTACAATTCACTTACCGCCTAAACGCAATGATAATGGAAATGGAACGGCAAACGGCAAGTTTGACAGTTGCTGCAAATGACTTCTAAATGTCCAATTTGATTCGGCATGGATCTAGCCGGTTTTCTTTCAGACAAGCAGCCGTTATCGTTCAGCTTCCGTTATCATTTATTTGAGCCATTACTTCTCATAACTGTAGCAATGATTTGCAATAGATCATTGCACTGGAATGTATTAACCTCACTTTTTTGACAGTTCAGGGAGCTTGCTTACAGGCGGTGTTAGAGTTTGGACCGCTCAAACGAAATTTTTTCATTTTGCGTTTTCCGGATTCTGTACGATTAGATCCAAGCCAATGATATGATAATAAGCACTGAGTGTCTGTTTGCTGGCAATTTTTCTTCAATCGTAATAAATTTAGAGCGCAAAATCTCAAAACCGATCTCACCGAAAATATTCTAAGTCCACGTAAACAACCTCCCTGAACTGTCAAAACTGCAGTGATGACGCCATAGTGCAATGATCTATGGGTCTAAGCAAAACTATGTCAAAAGCATGATTACCAAGGGGTAATTCAACTGGATGTACACAGAAAAGAATGTCCCCTATTGGATCGTTTTTATTGACATACCGTTAACTCAAGCTGTTTTTAATTTTCCAAAGATGTTGACTAAAATGAATGTGTTTATTCAAACTTTTACAATAAATCTAATGCGACACCCAAATATGCCTAGTACGTGTGATAAAGTTGTTATTGATACGGATTTGTAGAGATATCGAGGCCTAATTAGTATTAGTATTTTTTTTTAAATATTTAGTTAGAGAAAGCAACATATCATAACAGCTTTTGCAATGTTTTAAGGGAAATGATTTAAGTTTAGCATAAGGCTTTGAAAGTAGAAGTTTACTTATTATAGAAGGATATGAAGAAAAAGTATTGATGGTTCCGATAGAATTCGGCAGTCCTAAAATTCAATAGAAGTTGGAATTATGCAAAGGGTCAACTCAATGGTGAACAAAATTAGTTTTTTACCACAGAAAAAAAAATTCTAACAGACGCGTCAAATTTCCTCTAAAATTGTTTGCAATCTTCCATACAACAGGCCATGAGTTTATGCCAAATCTAGCATTTCCTTTATGTGTATTAGATAGCGCTGATAATTGATTGTTGCTTTTCAACTGTGCACCCTTTCTCAACAACATTTAATTCAACAAATTTCTCAAGCCAAAGGAGGCATATGGCATGCACAACGTAATTGTTTGCAATCTTTCATGGGCCATACAATAATTTTTGCAATCTTTCATACAACAGTCTAGTTTCAGGCGTTGTCTGGCCTAAATTTAAATGAAATATCCTATTATTAAATGTAAATTAAATATCCTATTATTAAATTTAAATGAAATATCCTATTAATCTGCCTTATTTAGCATTCCCTTTATTTGCATTATATAACGCAGAAAATTCAATGTTTCTTTTTATCTGTGTAGTACAAGTTCAGCTTCCTCAACGAAACATATTAAGCTAAAAAATATTCAATCAGGAATTGATACGGAACTAATATCTGATGCACAAACTAAAGTTTACAGATCGCATTAGTTCCTGGGCTTTTACAGATCGTCTTGAAACATAATGTATTGATTTAAAGTTCACAAATTTTGAATATTTTTTGCGTTATCTAATAAACATAAAAAAAGCCAGATTTGGCTTAAATTTAGGGATAACTCATGTAAATTCAAGCCAAATATCACTGACATTAGGTCTGTAGTATAAAAGGTTGAAAATAAATAACAAATATTAAATATTAACAGATATTAACTATTATTTAAGTCTAATACACAAAACCCCCACTCTGTATTTAGTAAAAATTTACAAAATTTAAATAAATTTAAATTTAAATAAATTTTTCATCACATAACTTGGAACAATTATTTACAGTACTGTACTGGGGGTGAGATATGATTGACATCAATGCTAACCTCTTGGTGGGGGACGTAAAGGGCGATACGGTCAAAATTTGGTCAATATCAACTTGACGTATTTCTTTCAATTTTGCATTTAAAAAACCTGAACACCCCTCATTTTGAAGGTGTGTGTGTAGAATATTGCTCCTATTTTGATTTTGGAATTCACTCTTCAGTTGTCAAAATGCCGTCCAAGCAAGAAGAGCAGCGTATCAAAATTTTTCTCGCGCATCGCGAAAATCCGAGCTACTCGCACGCAAAGTTGGCAAAATCGCTAAAAGTTGCCAAATCAACCGTTACAAATGTAATTAAAGTGTTTGGGGAACGTTTGTCGACAGCCAGGAAGTCTGGATCGGGGGAAATCGAAAACCGGAAGCCGCTGAGACGACAAAGAGAGTTGCCGGTAGTTTCAAGTGAAACCTAACCTATCTCTCCGAGATGCCGCAAATAAGCTGGGTGTATCGTCTACAACCGTGCATCGAGCCAAAAACGAGCCGGACTATCGACTTACAAGAAGCTAGTGACTCCAAATCGCGATGATAAACAAAATACGACGGCCAAAGCGCGATCCCGGAGGATGTACACGACAATGCTGACGAAGTTTGACTGCGTGGTAATGGACGACGAAACCTACGTCAAAGCCGACTACAAGCAGCTTCCGGGACAGGAGTTTTATACGGCAAAAGGAAGGGGAAAGGTAGCAGATATTTTCAAGCACACGAAACTGTCAAAGTTCGCAAAGAAATATCTGGTTTGGCAAGCCATCTGTACCTGTGGCTTGAAAAGCAGCATTTTCATAGCTTCCGGGACTGTCAACCAAGAAATTTACGTGAAAGAGTGTTTGAATAAACGTCTGCTGCCTTTCCTGAAGAAACACGGTTGTTCCGTACTGTTTTGGCCGGATTTGGCATCTTGCCATTACGGTAAAAAGGTGCAGGTGGTTCCCAAGGACAAGAACCCTCCCAACACGCCAGAGCTCCGCCCAATTGAGAAATACTGGGCTATTGTCAAGCGGAACCTAAAGAAGACCAAAAAAACTGCTAAGGACGAGCAGCAGTTCAAGGCAAACTGGCTTTCTGCGGCGAAGAAGGTGGACAAGGTGGCTGTACAAAATCTGATGGCAAGGGTCAAGCGTAAGGTCCGGCAATTCGGATTTGGAAAAGCGGAAGCCTAACTGAATATTTTTCCTGAATTTTATACTAATTGAACTTGAAAAAGAAATTTAATTTTTTTAATTTTTTAATAAGATTTTTTAAATAAACGATTTCACCGATTTACACGCGTTTTCCCTTGACCAAATTTTGACCGTATCACCCTTTAAAGTACCCAGTCTCCTGCCAGTCGACGCCGTCCAGTGTCATGTAGGCCTCGTCATCTAATACGACTACGAGTTCGCGCTTCGCTGGAAAAATGTTTTTCACCAGCACCTTCAGTCGCTTCTTCTGGGTGATTGCCTGTGGCTCAGACACGCCTGGCCTCGGTTGACGCTTCCGCATAGCAATGTCCAACTTGCCTAGTTACTTCATCACCGTCTCGTCGGTTCCAACAACTTCAAGGCGCGGAACAATAAGGTCACCTTGCTCTCTTCAGCGTCTGCTGCGTCGGGACCAAGCTTCCATTCGACGCTCTCCCCCTTAAACGGAGAAGATGTTGTAAATACCGGATCGACTATATCTGGTGAACGAAGTGCCTCGCGATGTCCACCTTCTATGCTTCTGGGTAGAGCTGGTGATACGAAAAACTATCGAGCGTAGCTGCTTGACTGTTTGCGCCTTGGCTGTTGCAAATCAACTGATAACGCTGTCATTTTTTTTTTTCTGTGAATAATAGGGTTGCTACGATTAGCAATGCTTAGGTGTATTCACCAACAGGCGGCAGTGTAGTTCCATAAAAAAAATCGATAGACCGATCTTTTTTTTTAATGCGCAACCTTACCCAGCAATTAAAAAAGGTTGTAAAAAATGACTTTAAATTTTCTTTCTTTTTATATTTAACTGGTTGATTTATTTTTATTGTATCCATGACAGGTTTTATTGTGCTATTCATTGCTATGAATTTATTCAAAACAATAAAAAATGAAGCATGATATTTGGCTAGACAATTACATCAAAATTGTTTTGTTTTCTCATCTAACAATAGTTCAACAAAATACCTGATGCTGCAGCTCCTCCCCATTATCCATAAGTGCCCGTCAAGTATTTTTTCCAACTACGCCAGCAGGGGAACCAGCGGGCATCAACATTCAAAATTGAAAATCTCCCTTAAAAAGCTGCATTTTGTTTTTTCTTTCCTTCAAAATACCGTTGCACCACTGATTCATCTGCTCGTCTTTCATGAATGCGTTTTCAAAATAAGGGCACTCTCAGGCACTCAACCTGACACGAATTCGAGTCTCATCTTCAAGAAAACATCATTCATTATCCCCTCTGAGTGAGCGTTTGTGGAAAACTTTTGAAGTACGTTCTCTGCTACATTTGGAAGCACCAACCTGTCAACTTCATTGTGTGTGCTAATTTGCAATGAAAATAAGCTCGGTTGTTGCCGGTAGGCATTGGTTTATCAACCGCTACAGTGAAGTGGTCCACCACACTTTGTTTTCGGGGCATTTATAATCACTTCATAATTGAAATTCTTGCCGTTACAAAACGTACATCCCATGGTGGGGGATTATTTCGCAGGTCACACAAAAAGCTGCAAGCACCGAAGTCATTTGCATTGGAAGAACGAAACATCAATGTCGAGACCAGCTTTGAAAAGAGGAAGCAAATAACTTTTACTTAAATCGCTAGATGGTAGAACCTAATGAGAAGGTACGGCCAAACCGGACTCGAGCGAGATGAAAATGGATCGAAATGCCAGGAAAACACAACGCAAAAATAATGGCAATTTAGATTCGTGCCATCAATTAGGGCCTGCGTGAAAACCGGGGAAGCGTAAAGCACATTCTGCACCCAAAAGCTAATGTAATGAAAATGAAAGAGGCTTATACAAGTACTGTGACCAGACCGACATGACTTTGCGATAGAATTCATTTCGTGCGCGTAAAATTTAAGGCGCCCATTGAAGATTTGAACTAAGTATTGGTAGAGTAAACGCAGTTCGAGTTGATGGTATGGGTTTTAAAGTGATTTGGAAAACACTAATGACTACCCAATATAGAAGACAAAGACCCCCCCCCCCCCTTCTCTCCACCCAATACTTGGACGTATGAACCAATTTGATGTATTATACCAAGATTATATTTGAAAACAATATAATTTATAAGTTTTTAAATTTTTTTATCTCCCTCCCCTCAGATATGTGATCTGGTCGTGATGGGTGGGCCTACACCATCAGCGCTGAGATGGCAACCAAAGTTGACTATTTTTATTTGTTGACTATTCTTTTTGATATCGCGTCACATATCTGGCATTGAGGCACTGATTTCACAGATGTGATCCAACGGACGTCCTGTCTTGGAGCCTTGAATGCTGTTGCAGTCTGGTGAGGATCTTCCTCAGTGATAATGATGTGGGATTTCTTCTAGGCTGCAACACCTTTCTTATGAGTTCCCTGATATGATGAGCCGTAGCCACGCTTAAATTTAAATCTTGCTATCAATATATAGACAATGTGTAGAAGATTATCGATGTACGTAGGGAATCGACTGTTGGATTCACTGAGTAGAAGTTTTATTAAAACTAGGAACGTGGCGCCAGACTTATTTTTTTGTCTCACTTCAAATAGCCATAATAACAATACTACTCATTTTAACAATGGTATACAAACAATCTTATAACGGCTTCATTCTCGATAATTTTGAAATAATTTTGCAATACTAATAGGGAATAGGCGTGATGAAGCATCTTGCCATCAAAATGTTAAACTCATAGCTGACCACCACTCAAATAATTAATATTAGGCTGTACATGCATAAAAGATTTTGGAGTGATTAAACGACTTAGAGTTTATTATTAGACAAAAAAAGGAGCAATTAACTCCCAATTAAACGTTAACGTTTCTAAAATGACTTTTTTCCTCTATTATCGAGATTTTCAGCCCTGGGCTGGTTCATCTCCCGTCGTAGTCACTCAAATCCCTTTTTATGTATTTTCGTAACTTGTCCGGGGTGAAATTTGAACCCGTGACTTTGGCGTGAGAGGTATGGATGTTAACCACAACGCTGGGGTCGCCCCCTTTTAAATAAATTATAAACGAATGAAGAAGTTACGAAATGCCTCTTGAGCTTATAAACGTAACACTGACTGGCTAGTTAAATAACATAAAGAGACGCATCAACCTCCCAAACTATTAAAATGAAACTTCTCTTTCATGAGTCCCATCAGTAACATTCTATATAATTATATTTTTGGATCTATTAAGACTTGTAACATCAGACATTACTACAACTGCGGATTGAAGACGTAACCTATCTAAAATAGCAAATGAGAGTGTTTGGAGCAGATCTGGCTCACTGTTAGACTATTGGATAGAACACTGTTTCTGTGTGCTGTGTATATTCCACCTGATCGGACACGTGATACCGAATTCATTAATGCGCATTGTCGCCCCGTTTTCTCTATAGATTAAAACTCGGCTTCAATGGATGAGTTTATGGTGCTAGGTGACTACAATTTTGTAGCTCTGTTTTGTGAGTGCTCGAGGCACTGGTTCGTTCATCTCTATGGTCCCGCCCCTTTGGTTAAGCATGTCCCACATCATCCACCTCTAGTCGTTTCCATTCCTGAAAGTCTGGATAACGACTACGCTGACTTTCCAGCGCCTGTGTCGTATGATTTCCGGAAAGCCGGCCATCGTAGCATAACCGAGGTGCTCGCCAACATAGACTGGGATACAATTCTGGACGCTGACGACGTTAACAATGCCGCTCTTACATTTTCTCATGTCTTGGCGTAAGTTATTGACAGGCATGTGCCAAAAACTATTCGCCAGAATGACTCTCTTCATTCGTGGCGGACGAAAGAACTGAAAAAGCTTAAATCGACCAAGAGAGCAGCACTACGAAGATACACTAAATATCGCGCGCTTCCCTTGAAACATTTCTACGTGAGGCTCAATTACGAGTTCAAGCTGATTAGTCGTCTATGCTACTCTCGATACCAACAAAATGTCCAAAGAAAGCTGAAATCACGTCCGAAAACTGTTTGGAGATATCAGCAGCGCAGGGACTCTGGACTACCTTCTTCCATGGTCTTGAATGGTGTAACCGCTTCCATTCCTCAGAATATTTGCTGCTTATTTTCGATCAAGTTTGCCAGCATATTCTCTGAAGAAAATGTTACTGACGATCAGATAACTGTAGCGGTGCAATGATGATCTCTAACGCCGCATCGCAGCTCAAGTCATCCTTCAATCTTGGCTCAGATGGAGTGCCGTCAGTATTTCTAAACAACCACATTTCCATTCTGCTGGCCCCCTTGCATCATTTGTTCCTGATTTCCACATCAATTGGCATATTACCCTCGTGTTGGAAGGTTGCTCACTTGTTTCCAGTTTACAAGAAGGGAACCATACGAGATGTGGATGATTACCGAGGCATTTCGTCTTTGAGCGCGGTATCGAAGCTATTTGAGCTCGTTATAATAGACCCTCTACTTTCCCTTTGCAAGCAATACTAAAGTGAAGATCAACACGGGTTCATAGTCGGCCGTTCCACTACAACTAATCTGTTGTGTCTTACTTCGTTTATTACGGAAAATATGGCCTAAAGGGCTGTAAACGAACGTCATCTATACAGACCTTTCAGCAGTTTTTGATAAGCTCAACCACGAAATCGCTATCGCAAAACTACATAAGCTTGGAGTAAATGGAAGTCTCTTACAATGGTTTCGCTCCTACCTCTCTGATCGTCTGCTGACAGTTCCTACTGGTGATCGCATGTCCGACGTTATTCCAGCCACTTTAGGAGTACCTTAAGGGAGTAATTTGTGGCCGCTGATCTTCTTGCTGCACTTCAATGATGTGAACCTAGCCCTCGTAATCCCTCGTCTTTTGGAAGATCTTTTTACCAGTCTATCAACGATTGTCACCTCCTACAACAGCATCTACAAATCTTTGCTCACTGGGGCAGCCTCAACCGTATGGTGGTTAATCCGGAGAAGAGGGGGATTATTGATAGGTGGTTAGGTGATCAAAGTCCATGCTTTATTCAAAATTAAAAAAAAAATAAGGCGGTATTATTAGGTTTTGTCTTCACATTTTTGCCATCTAGATCTAGATTGGCATTAGCACCGTGCCACAGCTCTTTATAATAATTTGACTGGTTTGCTTTACTTAAGTTTAAACGCGGTTCTGGTTGCTCATATCATCTCCCTATGCTCTTTGTTTATTTTCTTCTTGCTATTTGCATGTGTCTTCTGATTCCGAAACAACTACGGTACGGAACGGCTCCCCGGGACCTTATTCCAAGCAAGGGGTAAACGATAACTCTCAACGCTCATTTTTTGCATCATCTAGTGAAGCATCATACTGCAAAAAATGAGAGTTGTAGGTTAACGTTAACCCCGTGCTTGGAATACGGTCCCGGGGAGCAGAAGCCGTTCCCTACCCTATCCTGCACGCGAGGTATTAAGAGCCTTTGTCACCTGTAGGCTATTATTTGGCTTCATTTTCGTTGCCCTAAGTGAGCAGGTTTGAGGGGTGCTGTGTCTATCCTGAGAGTCTCGACAAAGAGATCTTTTTTGAAATACTTTATCCTCCATTTTTACACGCAAGGTCTAGTCTGTCGCTCTCCTGGAGGATTCCGAAGACTGATTTGATTAGAGATTATTACGTTCGGGTGAATTAGTGCGCTCTGTAAGGGTGCGGTAGTGCAATTCCGAACAAAATGCAAAACAAATCACTATCAATCAGGTCTTATTCCATATATTTTGAGGTTATTGCCACAGTTATTCACCAATACAACCACCAAACAAACTTAAAACGATAAGTGTATCCTCTAAGCCTGCTTCAATTAATACTACTTTTTACTATATCGCAGGGGTCGTTTCTGGTATTTTGAATGAACGTTATTATTTTATGTAAATGCATATTATATAATATTCTCTCTCTCTCTCTCTCTCTCTCTCTCTCTCTCTCCCTCAAAATAGTGTTTAAAAAATAACAAGACAGGTCCTTCATTCAGCCTATGTACCAAAAATGTCATAAACTCAGAAACAATCGCCATAATCATTTTTTTTTTTACAATCATTTATTTGCACAGGCTCAATCGAATTAACTTTACAGAGCCAAATTTTCATATTTTTTTACATCATTTATCTTAAAACTAAAGTTAGGAGGAAAGAGCCGATTACTCGCGGCCGTCTCGAGGTTAACAGGAATTACAAATTACGGATGGGAAAGAGGGTGGGAATTTAAAGTATGGTTTACATAACACATTAAATTTAAATTCTAAATTATCTAAACACTTAAAACTATACAATTTATGGTTTTCTTTTGACTTGAACATTTCTTGAAAAAGAAAAAAGAAACACACACATACACACACATATAAAAAAAAACTTATACTAGACATACAGGTTAAACTAACTACAATCTAATGCTAATGTTAGTCAAAAACACATAAATGAGTTTCATGTACTCCAAATCACGTACAGCCAAAATATCTCGAATTGGCACATTGGGTTGTCTACCTCGAGCCCGAAGGGAATCATAAAGTTCAGATCTGACTCCACAATGTTCAGCACAAGACCAAATAACGTGGTCTGCGTCTTGATAGCCTTGTCCACACTCACAGAGATTGCTGTCGCTCAGCCCAACCCGGTATAAATGAGCGTTCAAAGAATAATGATTGGACATGAGGCGAGACATGACACGAATGAAGTCTCGACCCACATCCATCCCGCTAAACCAAGATTTCTTCGACACCTTTGGGATGATAGAATGTTGCCATCGCCCCAAATCTCCTTTACTCCATTTATACTGCCAGCTGACGAGTGACTGTTGACGAAAAATAGGAAAAATTCGTTGAAGGCGATTTGTCGATCACAAATATCGCCTTCCATAGCGCCCACCTTTGCAAGCGAGTCCGCTTTCTCATTGCCCGGAATCGAACAATGAGATGGGACCCATACAAAGGTGATGATAAAATAACGCGAAGATAAAGCACTTAGAAGCTCCTGTATTTTCATGAGAAAATACGAGGAGTGCTTTACCGGCCTCAATGAGCGAATAGCCTCTATAGAACTGAGACTATCCGTGAAAATGAAAAAATGATCCGGTGTTAGTGAGGCAACAATTTCTAGCGTAAAATGTATTGCCGCTAATTCAGCGACATACACGGAACAAGGAGCTTGAAGTTTACGGTTGGCGCTATAAATTTCATTAAATATACCAAAGCCTGCTGACTCCTCTATCAATGATCCGTCAGTGAAGAACGATTTAGTGGAATCAACTTGGCCAAACTTTGCAGCAAATATCACCGGAGCAATCATAGGACGATGATGCTCTGGGATTCCACGAAGCTCCTGCTTCATGGATAAATCAAAATGAACCGAATTGTCGAAATCGGAGAAGCAAACACGATTGGAAATGTTCGGCGAAGGGCTGACATCCTGTGTTATGTACAAATGGTACAAGGTCATGAAGCGGGTTTGAGGATTCAACTCAAGGAGCTTCTCAAAATGTTCGATTACCTGAGGGTTCATAACTTCACACCTGGTGAGGAGCCGGAGAGATAATTCTGTAAACCGATCCGAGAGTGGCAACATGCCAGCCAGCACTTCAAGACTCATGGTGTGAGTCGAGTGCATGCAACCTAACGCGATACGAAGACACCGATACTGAATACGTTCCAGTTTAATGAAGTGCGACCGAGCCGCTGACTGAAAACAAAAACTACCGTATTCCATAACCGACAAAATCGTTGTCCGGTACAACGTTAGAAGATCTTGCGGATGCGCTCCCACCAGGTTCCGGTAATTGTGCAGAGAAAATTGATCCTTGGCTGGCACTTTCGCTTCACATACTCAATATGGGATCTCCAGGTGCACTTTGAATCGAACCAGACCCCAAGATATTTAAATGACATAGAATGAGTTATCGGCTTACCCCAAATTTGAAGCTTCGGTTGTGCAGGGTTATGCTTCCTAGAAAAACTACCAACTCAGTTTTCTCCGTAGAGAATTCGATACCTAGCTCTAGAGCCCAAGTAGACAAATTGTCCAAGGTATCCTGTAAGGGTCCTTGCAGATCGACCCCATTGGGTCCCGTGACAGACACTACGCCGTCATCTGCAAGTTGTCTCAACGTACAGTTGTCACCTAGACAACCGTCAATGTCTTTGACATAAAAATTATACAAAAGGGGGCTTAAACATGATCCCTGGGGAGACCCATGTAGCTAAATCGTGAAGTTGTAGAGGTTCCATGAGAGAAGCTCATATGTTTCTCTGACAGCAAATTGTACAAAAAATTGTTCATTAATGGTGAAAAGCCACAAGCGTGGAGTTTATCTGAAAGAACTTCAACAGATACTGAATCAAAAGCCCCTTGATATCCAAGAATACAGAAGCCATTTGCTCTTTTTTAGCAAAAGCTAACTGAATATCTGTGGAAAGCAACGCGAGACAGTCGTTCGTTCCCTTACCCCTACGGAAACCATATTGAGTATCTGAAAGCAGGTTGTTCGTCTCAACCCATTTGTCCAGACGGAAGAGGATCATTTTCTCCAACAACTTTCGAATACTAGGATAACATCGCGATGGGTCGATAGGAGTTGTGGTCGGACGCGGGCTTACCAGGTTTTTGAATGGCAATAACTCTCACCCGTCTCCAATCATCCGGTACAATGTTGAGTTCCAGACACTGATTAAACAAGTTCAACGTGCGCCTCTTCGCGACGTCTGGGAGGTTCTTAAGCAAGTTGAACTTGATCCTATCAGCCCCTGGAGCCGTATTGCCACACGAAAGGAGTGAGAGAGAACTCTACCATTGAAAAGGGTTGGCTAATCTCATCTATCGAACTCGTGTTTTCGCGAGGAATCATCCGTGCCGGCACAGAATCTGGACAAACTTTTCGCGCGAACCTGAGGATCCATTGGTCCGAGTACTCCTCGCTCTCGTTGTTCGTAGTTCGGTTACGCAACCTTCGCGCCGTGTTCCAAAGAGTACTCATCGACGTTTCGCGCGATAGCCCGTTCACGAATGTTCGCCAGTAACCGCGTTTCTTGGCCTTGATGAGGCTCTTAAGTTCGCGTTCGAGAGCCGTGTATACTTCGAAGTGCTCAGGTGTTCCACGTCTACGGAAAACTTTAAACGCGTCGGACTTTTACGGTAAACCTCGGTGCATTGCTGATCCCACCATGGAGAAGGAGGTTTCCTGCGAGATGACGTCCCTGGAACTGGTCGAGTTTGAGCTTGAAGCGCGCTGTTTAAGATCAGGTTGAGAGGAAGTTATATTCTTCCAGCGGTGAAAGCCTTTCTACCGTCGTTACGGCTTCATCTACTGCTGTCCTAAACTTTGTCCAATCGATGTGACGGGTAAGATCATACGTGACGTTGACAGATTTCGACGAATTGAACCCGGTGGCAACCGAAATTTTTATGGGCAAGTGATCACTACCGTGGGGATCTTGAATCACATTCCATGTGCAATCCAACGATAATGAATTCGAACAAAGTGTGAGGTCTAATCTACTGCCAACTGAGGATGTACCAGCCAAACGTGTTACTTCTCCATTGTTGAGAACTGTCATATTGAAGTTGTCACAGAGGTCATATATCAAAGAAGAACGGTTGTCATCGTACAGTTCTCCCCAGCCTGTACCGTGAGAGTTAAAATCTCCCATGACCAACCGCGGAGCAGGAAGAACCGAACAAACATCTGAGAGTTGTTTTCGGTTAATGGAGGCTCTTGGAGGAATATAAACGGAAGCAATGCAAAGGCTTTTATTTTTAATAACAGCCTGACATGCGACAACTTCAATACCTGGAATAGGAGGAAAATTCACTCTATAGAAGGAGTAGCACTTTTGATCCCCAAAAGTACTCCTCCACGCGAATCCTCACGATCAAGACGAATAATATTGAAATCATGAATCGGAAGATTGATTTCGGGAGAGAGCCATGTTTCACAAAGAGCGAATGCATCACAACCGGTAGTGTGAGCTAAAAATTTAAAAGATTCCAATTTAGGAATCAAACTTCGACAATTCCACTGAAGAACAGTGATCAAATCCCCGACCTCATTTGGAAAATTATCCATCGAAGGAAATGATAGCTGCAAGGATGGGCCACTTTAATGTTAATTTCTGCAAAAAGTTTTCACAGTGGGAAGCATTGCCATAACAATGCTTTTGAGAGGGTCAGAAATTTCGAGGTACTTAAAGATACCTTCGGCAATGTCATCAAATGAGAACAGCCCACTAGAGGAGGGGCTTCTGTTCTTAAAATTGGGGCTTCAGGGGTTTTGGATGTCCCCGGGAGAGATGGAAAGTCCTGGGTGTAGTTAGTACTACGAAAACCAGGTGGATTAGGATTTTCCTTTTTCCACCTTTTCTTGAATTGGGCAAGCTGGTTTTGGGCTCCGGTTCAGCAATTTTCCGTGGGCGGACGCGTCTTCGCTTCCGTGAAGCACCTTCCGGAAAGCTGAATGATGTTCCCTCTTCAGCCAAATCAAAGTCAGACTCGTCATCTGACAGAGGAGCAAAGGGATTTGGTATTGACATTGGGTGATGGTGAGGCTTTCTTCAGCATTTCGGCGAAAGATTGCCTGGAACGCTGTTTTAGCGAGCGTTCTAATTTTTCCCGCGTTGTTTGTACGCCGGGCAAGATGAAAGAGCATGTGGAGGAGTTTCCTTGCAGAAAGCGCATTTTGGTGTGCTGTCTGCACAGGCGCCATCCTCGTGCTTCTCCCCACAATTAGAGCAGCGTGCCTTATTGCTGCAATGGGAGGTCGTATGTCCCATCTGCTTGCACTTTTCGCAGATCATTACCCGAGGTACAAACAACCGCACAGGTAGTCGAAGTTTTCCCAACTCGACGTATTGAGGAGGGCTGAACCAGAAAAAGTCACACGAAACGAGTCTGAGGGGGTAAATTTCTTTTCACCCTTAGTGATCGATACGGTGCCTAGTTTTCGCACATCGAGTATCTTGACTGAAGGAAGCAGAGGGTTCTTAAATCGACCAACCCCTGCTTCAACAGGATCTCAGGGGTCAAACTCGCTTCGGAGACCACACCTTCTATCTCAATACCTCGAGCTGGGATGTACACTAAATACTCCAGTGTAAAAAATTGAGAGACAGCAATTTCGTTAGCTTGTTTGAGGTTGGACACAACGACTTTTAACTTATTGTGTCTCACCTTAATTATCTCGGTCACGGCCGAGAATCGTTTCGTCAGATCGTTTGAAATCTGGTAAATGTTGAGAGGTTTCGTTTTGGGCCGAAAATAGACAACCCAAGGACCAGATGAACTATCTGGATAAGCACGCGATCGGGTAACTTTGAGAGCTACCCCATCATTTTGCGCCATAGATGATTCATCTTCCGATAAATCATCCAGTGGCTCGCTTGTGGGAGCTTATGGCTCAACCACTAACGTAGTTATCTACAATCAATCACAGATACACAAATTAAACCTAAGCACACACACACTCACACACTCTCAGTCACTCTCCACAGTCACACAAACACAAGAGCGAGAAACAAAAACTTATCTTATATACTAATAAAAACTTATCTTATATGTATCACTGATCTACTGCAGACGGGCGACGAATGTGCTGCTGCTGCTGCCGAGCGACGATGAGTGGCCGCGTGTACCGTCTAAGCGTGGAGCTGAACGATGATGATGATATTGTCGGTCGGTGGTGGTTAGCAGATGAACGATTGCACGCTACACACAATGGACTGCTGGTGTGCGTGCCGTATAGATGCGGAGCAAAATGGCTTTTAGATCGGGGCAATATTGCTAATTGCAATTAATGACGTTGTTGCCCTGCTAGATCACACAACGTTTTCTTCTTCAGAAACGGAATTTCACTCGCGATCAAGAAAAACTAAATGAAACTGACTTGAACTGATAATAACACCTACTAAAAAACTTCCAAAGCTACGGAGAGCGGATCGAACGAACTGTACCGTTCGCTTATTCACTGGGCAAAATGAATCGCCATAATCATGTTATAATCATGTTAGTATCATATTGATCGATTTAATGGGAAGTAGTTAAGACCTTTTTCGTCAAATTAGCTACTTGAGCGAGATTTTTATTTTCCCATATTTTTTAGCAGTCGTATTTTCATTACGCTGAAAGTTTACCATCTCGATCTTCAAGTAACCCAAATTTAGCTAAATTTAATCAATATGCATAGTAATGAATGTAAGATATACAAAAAATAGTCAATTAACTGTTTGCACAAAACCTTAAAAATGATTTCACATGAACTCTGTTCAGATTAAATTTGGGATGAAACAAATTTGCTGTTAGCTCAATCCAAGATGTATTTTTTATTCATTTAATTCTAAATTATTAGTCATCTTAAAATAAATTACAGTTACTTAATTAGGCTGTATTAAGAAACTACGAACTTTTGAGTTTACTCCAGCCATTAGGATCTGTGCAGACTTCTCTGCAACTAATTTAGCTGCTTTTGTCCAAGATTTTACAATTTTTTCTATAGTTGTAACTTGTTGTTTAAATTGAGAGAGTTCTCTCTTCACGACAGCCCAATAAGACTCGATAGGTCACAATTCCGGGCCGTTATGTGATTTCACCTCTTTCGGTACAACGTGGACTTCATTCGCTTTATACCATTCCAAAACATCTTCGGCGTAGTGATAAGATGCCAAATCAGGCCAGAGCGAGGGAGCGTTATGATTGTAATGAAGCTTTGGCTTGCTCGACTATAGCTGCATACAGGGTGCAGCAGAAAATAATGCGAAAATGTTCAAACTTGAGTTTTGGGTTAATTCCTGTAGCTAGTGACTAATTTCTGTCGAAATTGTATTTGTTTATGTTTACTTTCAAGTGCTGCATCCAAACATTCTATTTGTTTTATTGCAAATTCGTCAAAATGTTGCATATGTTGAAGCACGAGCCTGTAAAACATCACACCCAAGTGTGAAAACCCTGAAGTCAACCATAACACGCACATGTCAATGTCGAAGAATTATGGCTTCCGGCGTCGGCTCGAGGATGTTATTAATAAAAATGGAGGACACATTGAATAAATTTGTTTAAGGACTTTATAAGGATAACTGTGTGTGTGTGTGTGTGTGTGTGTGTGTGTGTGTGTGTGTGTGTGTGTGTGTGTGTTTGCAATCAATTTCCCACTGACCGGCAGTGCTTTTATGGAAGAAACATGTCTGCATTTCTTCAGTAATTTATATTGTGATCACTATGTGCAAAAATATTGAGCCCTGGAGATTGAAGGTGACAACTCTATTGAAAATCCAACAACCCATTTCAAGAATGCCTGTTCATACACGTACATTCTGAGGTCATCTTCATATACAATAAGCCCCGCATGAAAATCTTCACACGTCAAATGGATATGTGAAAAGCTTTCACACTTCCAGAATCAAAAATGAACATTCTTGATCCTGGCGTGTATATAGTTAAGGTATATTTTTGATGATATAACACGACCTCACTAATGTTCCATATTTTATGCTGGAAAACTCGTACGGATACGGGAGCGGGACACTAAAAAACAAAAAATAGGAAAAAACTACCGACGCATTTGGCAAACCAAATATTTTTTGGGAAACTTGGCCTTTTTCTTCGTCCTGAAATGCTCCTTTACGCCGTCCAGTTGAATGGTAGTATAATAAGATATTCCGGGAAGCTGCTTAAAGTTTCCAGCACATTAGTTTCATCGTCCATTATCACGCATGAAAACTTCGTCAAATATTCGCGATACAACTTGCGAGCTGTCACATTCTGTTATTCATTACGGTTCGGTACAGTTTTCCACTTGTACGACTCCATACTTTGCCGGTGCTTGGAAGTTTGCACGAAACTTTATTTTTCTAGCCACTGTACGTACCGAAAGATCTGGTCTCTTCTGCAATATCTGCTTCACCTTTGCGTCCTTCTGATGGCTCATGAGATCCGTTTTTGTTCCGCTCCCAGTCTTTCTGGTTGCTGTCAAACGTGTATCGAAAGTTTTAAGAACGTTATGGACAGTGCTTGCAGGAAAACCAATCTTTTTTGCAAGTTTTCTTACTGATAGATCCGGATTTTCATTGTGACCGCACACAATTGCTTTTCGCTTTTGCTCTTCTTTCGACGCCATCTTCGATCTAATTCATTGATTCTACACAATGAACTTCGGTTGATTTAACACCATGAAAAGACATACGTTCATTAGTCTGCGAAATATTTCACGCGTTGATGAAGTATTTCCAGAGATATACGAATTTAGGGGTGTCCAGATTTTGTCGCGAACAAGCCTTACACCGTGAACTAAATTTCAGGGACACATTTTTTTTCTATGTTCCGAGCTATGGTTTAACTTATTGACTAGTGAAAGGTATTGTAAAAATTTAATGGTGGTTATTTATTTTTTTATAAATTCATTTATTTGTACAGGCTCAATCGAATTAACTTCACAGAGCCAAGTTTTCATGTTTATATACATCAGTTATCTTAGAACTAAGGTTAAGGGGATAGAACCGAATACTCGCGGTCGTCTCGAGGTTAATAGGAATAACAATTTTAAGGATGGGAAAATTGGGGTGGACATTTTGAACAAAGCATAAGGAACAATGGTTTTCTTATATCTAGAACTTCAAATAACATTTTTTTAAATGAACGTTTTTAATTAAAAAAAAAAGAAATCTCTCACTCACACACACAACCACACTTACACACACAACCAAAATCACACACTGACGCACTGACCCTCAAAATTATAACCTAAATAAGTAAGTTAATCAAACTAAGACTAATGTTAGTCAAAAACACATAAATGAGTTTCATAAACTCCAGATCGCGTGCAGCCAAAATATCTCGAATTGGTACATTGGGTTGTCTACCTCGAGCCCGAAGGGAATCATAAAGCTCAGATCTGACTCCACGATACTCAGGACAAAACCAAATAACGTGATCTGCGTCCTGGTAACCTTGTCTGCATTCACAGAGATTGCTGTCTCCCAGCCCAACACGGAACAAATGAGCGTTCAAAGAATAATGATTGGACATAAGGCGAGACATCACACGAATGAAGTCTCGACCCACATCCAATCCCCTGAACCAACATTTCTTAGAAACCTCAGGAGTGATAGAATGTAGCCATCGCCCCAAATCTCCTTTATTCCATTTATACTGCCAGCTATCGAGTGATATCTGACGAAAAATATAGAAAAATTCGTTGAAGGCGAATTGTCGGTCATAAATATCGCCTTCCATAGCGCCCAGCAAGCGAGCCCACTTTCTCATTGTCAGGAATCGAACAATGAGAAGGGACCCATACAAAGATGATAATAAAAGAACGTGAAGATAAAGCTCTTAGAAGACCCCGTATTTTCATAAGAAAATAAGAGGTGTGCTTTACCGGCCTCAAGGAGTGAATAGCCTCTATAGAACTAAGACTATCCGTGAAAATAAAGTATTGATCCGGTGTAAGTGAGGCAACAGTTTCTAAGGAAAAATAAATTGCTGCCAATTCCGCGACAAAAACAGAACAAGGTGCTTGAAGTTTGCGAGCGACGCTATAATTTTCATTGTATACACCAAAGCCAGCGGAGTCCTCTATGAAAGACCTGTATGTGAAAAACGTTTTGGTGGAATCAACTAGGCCAAACTTTGCAGCAAATATCACCGGAGCAATCATAGGACGATGATGCTCTGGGACTCCAAAAAGCTCCTGTTTCATGGATAAATCAAAATGAACCGAATTTCCGAAATCGAAGAAGCAAACATGGTTGGGAATATTCAGCGAAGGGCTGACATCATGTGTTATGTACAAATGGTACAACGTCATGAAGCGAGTTTGAGGGTTCAACTCAAGAAGCTTCTCAAAGTTTTCGATTACCTGAGGGTTCATAACCTCACACCTGGTGAGGAGTCGGAGAGATAATTCTGAAAACCGATCCGAGAGTGGCAACATGCCAGCCAGCACTTCAAGGCTCATTGTATGAGTCGAGTGCATGCAACCTAACGCGATACGAAGACACCGATACTGAATACGTTCCAGTTTGATGATGTGTGACCGAGCCGCCGATTGAAAACAAAAACTACCGTATTCCATAACCGACAAAATCGTTGTCCGATACAACGTTAGAAGATCTTGCGGATGCGCTCCCCACCAGGTCCCGGTAATTGTGCAGAAAAAGTTGATCCTTGACTGGCATTTTCGCTTCAGATACTCAATGTGAGATCTCCAAGTGCACTTTGAATCGAACCAGACCCCAAGATATTTAAATGACATAGAATGAGTTATCGGCTTACCCCAAATTTGAAGCTTCGGTTGTGCTGGGTTATGCTTCCTAGAAAAAACTACCAACTCAGTTTTCTCCGTAGAGAATTCGATACCTAGCTCGAGAGCCCAAGTAGACAAATTGTCTAAGGTATCCTGTAAGGGTCCTTGCAGATCGATTCCATTGGGTCCCGTGACAGACACTACGCCGTCATCTGCAAGTTGTCTCAACGTACAGTTGTCACCTAGACAACCGTCAATGTCTTTCACATAAAAATTATACAAAAGAGGGCTTAAACAGGATCCCTGGGGGTGACCCATATAGCTAAATCGAAAAGCTGTAGAGTTTACATGAGAAAAGTTCATATGTTTCTCTGACAGCAAATTGTACAAAAAATTATTCATTAATGGTGAAATGCCACAAGCGTGGAGTTTGTCTGTAAGAACTTCAACAGATACTGAATCAAAAGCCCCCTTGATATCCAAGAATACAGAAGCCATTTGCTCTTTTTTAGCAAAAGCTATCTGAATATCCGTGGAAAGCAACGCGAGGCAGTCGTTCGTTCCCTTACCTCTGCGGAAACCATATTGAGTATCTGAAAGCAGGTTGTTCGTCTCAACCCTTTCGTCCAGGCGGAAAAGGATCATTTTCTCCAACAACTTTCGAATACAAGATAACATCGCAATGGGTCGATACGAGTTGTGGTCGGACGCGGTACCAGGTTTTTGAATGGCAATAACTATCACCCACCTCCAATCATCCGGTACAATGTTGAGTTCCAGAAACTGATTAAACAAGTTCAACATGCGCCTCTTAGCGACGTCTGGGAGGTTCTTGAGCAAGTTGAACTTGATCCTGTCAGCTCCGTATTGCCACACGAAAGGAGTGCGAGAGAGAGTTCTACCATTGAAAAAGGTTGGCTAATCTCATCTATCGAATTCGTTGTTTCGCGAGAAAACATTTGTGCTGGCACAAAAACTGGACAAACTTTTCGCGCGAACTTGAGGATCCATTGGTCCGAGTACTCCTCGTTCTCGTTGTTCGTAATTCTGTTACGTAATCTTCGCGCCGTATTCCAAAGGGTACTCATCGACGTTTCACGTGATAGCCCGTCGACGAATTTTCGTCAGTAACCGCGTTTCTTGGCCTTGATGAGGCTCTTAAATTCTCGTTCGAGAGCCGTGTACCTTCCGAAGTGCTCAGGTGTTCCACGTCTACGAAAAACTTTGAACGCGTCGGACTTTTTGCGGTAAACATCGGTGCATTGCTGATCCCACCATGGGGTAATGGTGGTTATAGCGCAGTAATAAAATTTCTGTTTAGTAGGAATACTATTGCCGTGAAATGAAATGGCCGATCGATAATATGTGGAAATCATTCAAATGTCTTAAAGTACTTTAATTTAGAGTTAATTAAAATTGAATCAATGTGTTGACTATAGCGAATAAAGTTCAAAACGAAGTGCCTAAAGAAATAATTGAAATGAATTTTACGAAGATTGTTACTAACAATTATCCTTAATAATAAGACGAATTTGTGTCCATTTGATTCAATATGGTACTCAAAGGCTGACATAACATCCATATCCATTGACATTTTTTGTCTTCAGCAAGTTAATTGTTTAACTTTTCATGGTTTATCTGAGCCATCGTTTCACTAGGCTGAGTCAAGGGACACATACCCCATACATATTTTCTTACAATAGCCATCATTTTAGTAAACTGTCATATTCAGTTATATATCGAATTGTAAGAAATAAATCCAATAAGCTTGTTTTAAGGTGATACTGAGGAAACATTACTTCCACACCCTTTGCCGAAGGAAATTACCTTCATATGAAATCTACTACGAATCAAACCAAATTAAGCCTCATTCGAAATTACTCACCGTGGTTAGCTAAAGATTGGCCACTCTCTTACTGCCTCATAGTTCCTCTCTCCAGAGTAGTAATTTAAATTTAATCTGGAAAATATATACTTGTAATAAATCATCGTTTTTTTTCGCTCGTTTTCAATTTCCCACTACTAGACGGCAGTTACGTGGGTGGATCGCCTCTAACCCAATGAGCTGGGCTGGTATATATTTTTATGAGACACACAGCCAACCGACGCCAGCTTGTACATTATACGCCTCAGGTGTAGCGAAATGGCCTTGAGCAGTTCTAAAAATATACGAAATTTGATTGAAATATTCGGAATCATCGTTTTCGCAACGAATTTGGAACGCAAATATGTAACGGAACACTATTAAAGTATTGGACGAATTCCCTAATGGCCGAGTTACTTCAATCGTTTTAAAACTAGGCTCAGTTACCAACAGTGATTCCTTCTAGTACAGCAATCAGCCTACGTCAGATGAATTGCTTTCAGTTGATGAATAACGCACCTCGCTTTGCTTCATGTGATACTGCCCTGACAATTATCCAGTAGTTGGCACCTCCCTTTGCCAATTAATCATTGCCGACCATTGACGTTACATGGAGTGGCAAATTTATGATTATTGTAAACTGGGCAATCATCGTGGTATGCTTCAAGCCATGAATTATACATATAGAAATCTTGAAGGGCTGGCCCAGGGGACAAGTTAGCGAGTGGTGTGTATATAGGTAATTAAATGTAAATATTCCATCAATCAATTGAGCTACATTCTTCTATGATCAACGGGCAACTGTAATTAACGATTTGTTTTTGCTTTTCGTAATTAACATTCAAAATAAATAAGCAATGCAACGCAGTTGACCTCGATGCGTGGTGATCAGATGTACTTCTAAGAAAGTCTGTATTGAAAAAGTCTTGAAATTCTGATTTTGAAATATGATGTTGAATTCATTTTGATTATAGGAAACTAAATCTCGGTTCGTACCTCACAGTAATCCGGTTAAATATTTCAAACAATTGAAAAACGCCTGAAGCTGAACGCCGAAGGCAACGGTTACTATGGATGCGCTACTATAATTGTGATACGTTAAATGCTTCAGGTTGTTAGTGTTATTCGATGAAATTTGGACACACGAAATAGGTCACCAAAAATTTTCCTTGTGCCCGATTTTTTTCAAACTTTCTGGAAATAAAGTACTACTAAATGGTTAAGTTTTGACATCATTGGTTTATTGAACCTCTTCTCCCAACCCAAATGCCCGCACCTTTGCCTTGACCCCTTTCATCAAATTTTGGGCAATGATAGGACCGACTTGCTTACCTACTTTTAACCACACTTTATTTAGTTCAAGTTCATTTTCTATCAGTTTTGGAGTTTTAACGAGCTTTGCCTTCATGATTGCCCAAAATTTTTCATTTGGGCCAAGTTCCGGAGTGTTTGGAGGGTTGACGTCTTTTGGTACAAAAACTACATTATTATCTTTGTACCAGTCTAAGACGGGCCGGGCATAGTGGCAAGATGCCAAATCCGGCCAAAACAGTGTCGGGCCATCGTGAGATCTCAAGAAGGGCAGAAGTCGTTTTTGGAGGCATTCGTTCTTGTAGATTTGTCCGTTGACGGTCCCAGGGCGGACTCATTTTGCCACATCCGCAGATCGCTTGCCAGACAAGGATTTTTTTGGCGAATTTCGACAGTTTCATCTTCCGTACACTCTCCGGAACGGCCAACTTAGAGGTGGCGACGTAGTGTTCCTGCCCTGGCATTTGTTTGGTGTCGGCTTTAATGTAGGTCTCATCGTCCATCACAATGCAGAACGGTTTTGTGAGCCACTCCCTGTACAGTTTTCTTGCACGAGTTTTGGCCTCCGAGTTCTGTTTATCGCTCCGGTTCGGTGCCTTCTGGACCTTGTACACATATAATTCAGAACGTTTAATTGTTTTCTGCACAAAACAAACTGAAACTTTCGCCTTTTTCGCAACATCCCTGATGGAAATGTTGGGATAACGCTTAAATTGGTTTAATACCATCCTGGCCTTCTCCGGATTTGATGTGCCACGTTTTTTGCCACTACCATTTTCCGCTTGGTTGTCTTACGGTCCTTAAACGTTTTGATCACATGAGATACGGTTGAATGTGCGATTCCGAGCTGTTTTCCGATCCATCGATGAGAACCGTTTGGGTTTTCGAAGTGAGTGCCCAAAATTTGTTGGTGCACTACTTCTTCATTCGAAGCCATCACTGAAATCACTCGACCGATTTTAAAGAAGCTCATTACATAATTGACACAACACAATGAAATACATTCAGATAAAATTTCAATAATTTTTACCCACACGCTAAAAAGTTACGAACAATTGCGTGTGTCCAAATTTCATCGAATACCGTCTTTAGATCAGGGGTCTTCCAGCTTGCTATGAAAGCCGAGTACAATTCACATTCCTTCGATTCGTTGTCTGATGCCGCTCCGACTTTCAGCACATTCAATACCGACCCAGATAATGCTCGTGAACTCACTCCAGTAGACAATTTCGCCGTCAGTCAACACTCTCCAAATTTCAACTGCTTCCATCAGTTTCTGAACCGGGACGCACCATGGAAAGCGCCATGGAGGTCTTTGATCTCTCCAACCCGGCCATAGTCGTTTCGGACCCGTGGTTGCATGTAGAAAGAGCCTGTTTCTAAAAGCATGCTGTCGATGATCAATTTGATTTTCTTGATACGTCTCCAAATTCTAGTAGCAGTAGTGGCAACTCTCCTTCTCTCATGCTAGCACCTACGTCTAGCAACAAGCCTGTTCCAGCTGAAAGCGACGGAGGAGCTCTGCGTATTTGTTACCAGCATGCGCATGGACTACAAACTAAGTTGGATAATCTCTTTTTGGCTGCAAGCGAGAGTGAATATGACGTCATAGTGCTGAATGAGACTTGACTCGATAACCGTTTGTACAGTGCCCAACGCAGTCCTTTGCAGTCTATTGCACTGATTACAACAGCCGCAATAGTTCGAAAACCATTGGTGGCGGTATCTTGATTGCTGTTTTCACACGCTGGCTTAGCTATGTCGATTCTACACCCTTCAATACGGTTTGGAGCAGATGTGGGCGCGAACTCGAGTTATCAGCTTGAGAGTGATATACCTACCACCCAACCAAAGTAGCGATATTTTCAGCATTCAAAACTATATCGACTCCATCGGTGCCATTACTGCTAACCTGGGGTTGAATGGTTATGCACTACAGTTAGGAGATTATAATAAGCCTGCCATCCAATGAAGGATTGGTTGACCCTCATAGGATTTTTTCGTCTGCTAGCGCAAGCCTTATTGATGGCTTTTCAATCCAAGGCCTCACTCAGCTCAATGGTTTACCGAATAGAAACGTTCGATATTTAAATCTGGGCTTATCCATTAAAGCTGCAATTTCTGCAAGTGCTGTCTCGGAAGCCATTCAACCGCTCATTCCACTGGATCCAGACCATTTAGCTTAGAACGTGCTACTGAAACGTTCAGTGCCATTTGTTTTCGAGGAGAGCTCTGAAGGAACTCATGCATTTGACTTCCGGAGAGATGACTATGCTGCCCTTAGTTCTATTATCTCTCAAGTTGGCTGCCTACCAGTGGAATCAGCTGATTGTGTTGATGACGCCGTTCAATATCACATCATTGGGATTGCTACAAATGACACACCAAGAAATGCATTCGAGCTTGGGTTGTTCCACAGCAGTGAACATTCAGTCCAACAGGCACTTCAGAAACAAAAACTTTCATATGCTGGTGGTCGAGATGAGATTCCCGCATTCATTCTCAAACTTTGTTCTGAATCGCTGCTTATTCCCATGGCAAAGTTGTCTAAAGGAATGTCTAAAATTACAGAGGAATCACATCTTCAAATTGTTGCTCTTAGGTTTTTGAGATTGCCATCAATGATGCGGTTTTAGTTCCTGAAAAAACTATATTTTCACGTCTCAACATGGATTCTGTCCAAAACGGTCTGTCATGATGAATTTAACTGAATTCGTATCGCCCTGTATTTTTACCATGGATTCTCAAGGACAAGTCGATGCCGTTTAAACTGATCTCACGGCTGCATTCGACCGACCACAGCATTTTACTAGGCAAACTTGACAAACTTGGAGTTCCCTGGTCTCATGGTTTGCTACTAACCTCAAGCTCTGTGTTAAGATTGGTGATTCGCAATCCGCATTGTTCCGGCGTTTCCCAAGGTTGTTATCTTGGACCGCTTCTGTTTTGCCTGAATGTCCTCTATTCAACGCTGACGACGTTAAGATGTACAAGGTCACAGAATGTGAAGATTTGTAGGTCATCCTAGATTGCATGCAGATATGGTGCTCTCACACTTGCTCAACAAATTGTTAAGCATGAACAAGTGTAATGCCATCTCTTTCCATCATAAGAAAAAACCGACCTCCGATCATAAGAAAAAACCGTTTTGAATATTCCATTTCCGCCCATTGGAGAGACTGTCAGGTCAGAGATTTAAGATTTACTCTTGATTGTGCATTGACCTTCAAGCCGCATTATAAGGACATCACAAACAAAGCTAACAACCCTAATAACACACTTGTTTCAATTTAGTCAAAGTAACTACAATGTCACTCAATGAAGTTGCAATCAAGTTTCTGCAACCAATTATGACAAATTTGTGTTGCTTGGGAAGCAGCTTGGCTTTATGTTCAAAATCTCTGAAAGCTTTCGCGACCCGTTTTGTTCGCGAACATTGCATTGCTCGTTGGTATGTTCTATTATGGAGTATAGTATAGTGGTGTCGTTTGGTGCCCATATTTGTCCCCCTGGATATCCAGGTTTGAGAATGTGCTGAAGCAATTTGTTCGCCATGCGCTCCCGGCTTAGCGTGATTCCTATGATTTGACATCATGAGTTGACCGCTGTCGTCTGCTTGGGATTGATACCCTTGAAGAACGAAAACATTAGGCTCAAGTTATCTTCACAACTAAGATCCTTATCGGTGAAGTCGACTCTCCTGAGGCACTGCGGCTACTCAACTTATACGTACCTGGAAGAGTGATGAAACAACGCAACTGTCTACAGCTTGCATCTCGTAACAGACAGTATGGGATGAATGAACTTGTTCGCGTTTTATTCAATGCCTTTAACAAAGGTTATATTCGGTTTGATTTTAGTGTCCCCTCATCTGTTTTCATCAGTAGCTAAACCTAATTTATTTCTGGAAATGTACTATAGATTCGCGGCCGTCTCGAGGTTAATAGGAATTACAATTTAACGGATGGGAAGCTGGGCGGGAATTTAAAGTATGGTTTAAACAACACATTATTTTAAATTCGAAATTAGCTAGCTTTGCTTAGCTTAGCTTAGCCTGGCTGACTGCACGTATCGATGGTTGCTACTCCGTGATTGATCAAAAACAGTGAAATTGCACAATGAATCAATTAAAGGGGGCTGGGAGTAACCGGCCATTCTTACTGTACACGTTTCAGTGGCTCAATTTTTATAATAATCAATAACGGCGCCGGCCACGTCCTTGCAATCAGGTGGGAATAGGGAAGGAAAGTTAGTGTGACCTTTACTGTTTAGGGATCGTGTTTACCTCATCCTCACAAAGGTCACAGAAGGAGGTTTTTCTATGTTAGTAGGATAGGGCTCGACGGATCCGGATTCACCTTGATATGTGATGTGATCATACAATATAGTTCATACAATTCAGGGGACAAAATGGATAACAATTACCTGTTTTGCTGCGGATTTTTGAGAGCACTTACCACCTCTCAGTTGTCTAAAAATCCTTTAAGACTGATTGGCGTTCTGCTTCTTCCAAGGTATCTTAATGATGCCTATTCAAACCCTGCACCTGCTCCACTTGTTTGATCAAAATTCGATCATAAATATCGCCTTCTATAGCGCCCACCTTTGCAAGCGAGTCCGCTCTCTCATTACCCATAATTGAACAATGAGAAGGGACCCATATAAAGGTAATGATAAAATAACGTGAAGATAAAGCACTTCGAAGATCCTGTATTTTCATAAGAAAATACGAGGAGTGCTTTACCGGCCTCAAGGAGCGAATTGCCTCTATAGAACTGAGACTACCCGTGAAAATGGAATGTTGATCCGATCTTAGTGGGACAAAAATTTATAGCGTAAAGTGTATTGCCGCTAACTCAGCGACATATACGGAACAAAGAGCTTGAAGTTTACGATTGGCGCTATAAATTTCACTAAATACACCAAAGCCTGCCCAACTTGGCCGTACTTCGCAACAAATATTACCGGAGCAATCATAGGACGATGATGCTCTGCCGAACTGTCCAAAGTCGGAGAAGCAAACACGATTGGGAATATTCGGCGAAGGGCTGACATTCTGTGTTATGTACAAATGGTACAAAGTCATGAAGCGAGTTTGAGGATTCAACTCAAGGAGCTTCTCAAAGATTTCGAGCTAGAGAGATAATTCTGAAAACCGATCCGAGAGTGGCAACATGCCAGCCAGCACTTCAAGACTCATGGTGTGAGTCGAGTGCATGGAACCTAAATACGAAGACACCGATACTGAAAACGTTGGATAATGTGCGACCAAGCCGCTGACTGAAAACAAAAACTACCGTATTCGATAACCGACAAAATCGTTGTACGGTACAACGTTAGAAGATCTTGCGGATGTGCTCCCCACCAGGTCCCGGTAATTGTGCTGAGAAAGTTGATCCTTTGCTGGCATCTTCGCTTCAGATACTCAATGTGGGATCTCCAGGTGCACTTAGAATCGAACCAGACCCCAAGATATTTAAATGACATAGAATGAGTTATCGGCTTACCCCAAATTTGAAGCTTCGGTTGTGCTGGGTTATGCTTCCTAGAAAAAACTACCAACTCAGTCTTCTCTTTAGAGAATTCGATACCTAGCTCGAGAGCCCAAGTAGACAAATTGTCTAAGGTATCCTTTGAACGTCATTGCAAATCGACCCCATTGGATCCCGGGACAGACATTACGCCGCCAACTGCAAGTTGTCTCAACGTACAGTTTTGGTTGCTTTTTGACATTATAACATTAGAAATACGCACATAAAATACATAAGAAATCCCAACCAATAGGGTCTTTGATCTAATTACCACCGTAAACAGAGCAACCTGCACTTCTTACCTCTTAAACTATCAAGTTTGCATGAAGACGCGGAAGATTGTTTTACAGATGACTACCAAATTGATTCAGAATCTTATGTGTTTCATTATTATCAAAAATCTACCATGTATTCTTAACCCCAATTCAAAGCAATGCCATAGTGTTTTATTCGCTCTACCGGTGGCGGTTGAAAAGTGGCTTCGATCGGAAGGCTTCTTTTGTTTTAAGCAACAGACACGCACTCAGAAAGGATTTGTGCTGTAGCTTATGGGTTGACGCATCGAAATAAACGTCATCATGTTTTGAGCATGGTAGATCCAATGATACAATTGATGTTATCGCCTCGATAGATTTGAATTAGTTGATTTCAAGGAAATAACGCTTTATCCTACCCTCTTTATTGTCGAATGTATAAGAAAAAAACGTCAAATCCATCTGAAATAGTTGTTTTTAAAAGCTAGATTTTTATTGTATCCTTTTTAACCGAGTAAAGAGGCAAAAATTGACCAGAAGAGTGCTCATTGAAGGTCTTTGTTGAGAAATACCTCTTCTAGGCTGAACATGCTATTATTATTGATTAGTAGAAAGAGTATTAAAATAAATACTTGCTGGTCATACTGAGCAAATGTTTGTTGAGAAAAATCGAATTCGTTAAGCGTTGCCCAATCCAGCATAAAATTGTTGTTCAAGCATATACATAAACGGGCCGCATTCGAACTACGTTGATACCTTAAAAGTCATGATTAAAAATGAAACAAAAATCAACCCTTCAAAACAGCACTCGTCACGTAAAGCCTTTAGCTTTTCTGAATAACCTTTCAAGAGCGGAAAACTTGGGTCACCAAAAATATACATAAATAATCTTCAAGTACGATCTATTGATACAGGCCTACCTTCCCAGAAGTTTCACGATTGGTTGGGTGCAAAACTCAAGCGTTGACGATCTCATAAATCCTTCTCACAAAGGCCACCCACTTTTATGACATATACATCAGAAAGGAACAGTATAAATCCATTACCAACAGACTGCCCGCCGACTTCCGATATTTGTTTCCAAGAGCAAGGAAAAAGTTATCTTAGCACGGTAGACAGAAAATACAATCGTATATGTATAGTGGTTTGGTGTGGCTTTCGGCATTTTTGCTACCAGCCTACCAATAGAGGCTCACATATTTCAACGAGCCCTGGAAGCAACAATTTATCACAATTATGAACGACCTCGTGAGCAAACGCAGCCGGCAAGTGGACAGATTCCCCAATTTTGCCTACCACCACGGGGAAAATTCTCTGAAAGTTGTTCGTTCTGTTATGCCACTAATGATGACACAATGAAACGATCGATTTTAGCAACACACTTTCAGAGTGGAACGGACAGAAAGAATACATGCAAATTAATGTCGTTTTAGGTTCTAAGCCTGAGTCAGAGTCGACTCGGACTCTCAATTAATTAACGAAAAATGGATGCGTTGTCGAAATTATGTGTTCATTGACGTTTACTTCCAATGTTTTTGTGATTGTTCAATGCATATACAAATTATTTCATCAGCACGCAAAGTGAACATAACATGTTGATAGCTAATGTTTGTGTATGGATAAACCTAGGTTGGATTACAAAAAATCGGGAGAGGTACATTGTCGGGGTTGATATCAGGGTCCTAGGGCGGATCTGGAACTGAGCACATCGAATAAAAATACGTTTTGACAACTCTGAGCTGGAATACTCAAGGAAAAAACGTCAGTTTCGTAAGCGTAGAAAATAATAGTATTAATTTATGCATTTGTTTAACATATGATATGTAAAACCTTTAGCACATTTTTGCCCATAACCATAACCCATAATTAAGAATGGATTGCGGCCATAGGAGGTAAATGTGCTTTTTTTGGGAAAACAGTCACCTATTTGGTAATCTTTGGTTTTGGTTGCCAAATCGTTTTATCACATTTTGTACGGCTCCCTACTTTTTTCCGATATCACGAGGAGGTACATTCTTATTTGCTGTTGAGCTGTTATTTTACTTCTAATTTGTAACTTTATCTCAACTGATGAGAACACATGTTTTAAAAAAACTTCTTGTATATGATTCAATTTTATCGTTTACATCTTTTACTTTTGATATGAGCATTTTCCCGGCTCGCAATTTACGGATATGCGGATCTCACATTTGTTAATTGAAAGCCTTCAAGCAAAAAAATATCTTTGTTGTGCGTCTACAAAATAGTTCGTTGTTATATGATACAATTTCAATTATAATTTTTTTATTTTGGATCTAATGAATTTGATAAATATGAACAAGATTTTGTTACCAGCAATCTTTTTTTTTTTGTATTTCTTCAAATGAATGTTTTTATTACTTTTCATCTATCTGTCTTCCCCAAAACCGGTGTGAAATGCTAGGGCCAACTGCATAATCATAGTGCATGGTTTTGGCATATTCAGTTAGTTTAATTTATAGCGCCTAAATTAAAAAAAAAAGATGTTTTCAATTTTTTAATTGAATTCTAAAACAAATGAGAAACACAGATAAATATGAATGAAAAGGTTCATTGCTATACTAAGTTGGTCAAATAAAACATGTTTTTCAATCAATGAATAACCATTAATTCATTTTTTAAACAGTTTTAATTCAACCCAATATTTTTATATCGTACAAAATGATCCTTATTTAAGCCTAGAGTATATCTTAGAATAAATCGTTTTTCGTTTTGTTCAAACTATGTTTTTTTTCTGAGTGTAGCATAGTCTCAATCAACTTTTTGAAATGGCGAAACAAATACGTGGAGAACAAATGTTTTTTATTTTATTTTAATGCAACGCATTGATCTACAGAATAGAAGTGAAAACAATCCATCCGATGACTTTTTTTGCATTACTTACTACTTTTGATTCACAGTGCATGCAAGTACAGGGCCCGGATGTTGAAATGCCACATTAAAAATAACATGTAAATTCAACAAAACAAAATCTTTCTAATTCAAATTTACACCAATTTACTTTAAACAGTTTGAAAAGTCTGAGCGTGAACTGTTTGAAAAATCATCGATTAAATTAGAAGAGTAGAAGTTAAAATAGGACATGAAAAATATGTTGTAAGAAACAAAAAAGAAAAATCCTTAAAAGTGCCAATCTTGCAATGCATGGCGAACTTTTAAACAATTATATTGCCTTTATAAAAAAAAAAAGTCCAATTCTAAGATAGTCATATTTTGCAAATTGACTTTAAATTTTAAAATATTTTTTTTTAGTGTGTCAGAATTGCTTTTCAGTTTTTAACAATTTTTTCATGAAAGCCAAGACAATTTTCTAAAAGTTACCCACACATAACTTTTTTGTGAGTCTTGTTTGTTTTGAGTTTTGTTGACATGAAAATTTTGTTGTTAGGAAAACTTTTTTTCCTCAAAAGTGCCCATGGTGCAATGCATGGCGAACTTTTAGACACTATATTGTCTTTATTAAAAAAAAGTTTGGTCCATTTCTAAGATAGCCATTTTATTTGCAAATTGACTTTGAATTTGAAAATATTAATTTTAGTGTGTAAGAATCTATTTTACAATTTTTACAATTTTTTTAATAAAAGCCAAGACAATTTCCCAAAAGTCACCCATACATTTTTTTTTGTTATTATTTTACTTTTTGAGTTATGTTGACATGAAAAATTTGTTGTTAGAAAACCATTTTTTTCCTTAAAAGTGCTCTTGCAATGTATGACGAGTTTTTAGACAATTATTTTGCCCTTATTAACAAATAATTTCGACCAATTCTAAGATAGCCATTTTTTGCAAATTGATTTTGAATATTAAAATATTTGGTTTTAGCGTGTTCGAATCAATTTTACAATTTTTACATTTTTTTTCATAAAAGTATAGACAATTTTCTAAAAGTCACTCATACATCACTTTTTAGTAAGTCTTTTCTTTTCTGAGTTATGTTGATTTAAAAAATAATCGATCAAAAAACTTAAACCCTTTTCAAATTGTAGTTTAGATAAATTTTGAAAAAACAAAATATGCAAAGATGCTTGATAAGACATAGTCTACACACCCACAAAGTTTCATTGGATTCTGAGAGGGTGCTGCCAAACACTGGATCAATTGGCGTGAAATTTGTCTGCTGAGAAACGTTTTAATTACATGGAAGTAAACAGCGGCTAAACCCGCCAGTATCATACCTCTGTCAGTGCCTTCAAATGAACGTACTACGACGTAACAATTTATAGAAAGCAGAGTGTGGTACTATCACTGTTGATCATGTTCTTGGTCTTCCATGGCGGCCTTTTGCATGAGATAAGCCCTTTCACCTGCGACAAGGTGACAACCATGATTTTTGAGAGGGAATTTTGTTTTAGGACCAATCAAAGCAAACCTGTAAATTTGTATGCGCAGACTAAAAGTTCGTGCTGGAAGGCAAATAAATATATGTCGTGAATCAAGGCCATCTTATTCAAGATATCAATTTGAACTGAAGTAAACGAAAACATTAGAGCGTCTTGGACGATTTTGTAATATTCTATTAGGAGTTCGCCATGTTTTCAGTACGAAATATTCAATTGAAGTTCTCATAACTTCTGTAGCGATTTATTATGTTTGTTCATTATATACATGCTGTTGACAGTAAATTGTTGAAGCGCTGTATTATCAAAAATCTGAGTTTTACTAGTTTGTGAGGCAAGTGGGCAATAAAAAATATTTCTTCAAAAAAACTAGACAGTTTCCAGATTTTCTTGTGAAATGAATTCAATGAAGCAATCCATACATGAAATAAATGTTTATTCTAGGGATATCGTTCAAGAAATATTTGATAAACATATACAATCTTCATGTGCTCTTATGTCAGCATTGAATAAGTTTCCAACACATGAAAAATATACGTTAAGGATAGTCGACCAGCTTTACTCCGGATTCCAATAGAACCTTGAGACCCCTTGAACTACACATTTTCTCCAAGATGATCATAATTCTATTTTAGATAGAGAGACAATTCTATTATTATTATTATTATTACTAGGGTATCGTCAGAAAACAATCAATTTCAATTGTTCTTCTTCTTTCTTGGCATTCCAAGTTTATTGTTGATCAAAACTTTCTCATTGCCTGCTCTCAACTTAGTGTTCTCAATAGACTTCGATACTTAATAATTTGAAGCTTTCAATGCCACTATCGTTTTCGCACTACAGTCATTGTGAGCCAAGTACAATCATACTCTATGCCAGGCCCTCGAGAAATTTTCCCTTACAAAAAATGTATTGAATGGCCTGTTTGAATCGAAACCAGCCATGTCCAGCATGGTGTTGTTTGGCAGCTGAGCCAAATGGAGGAACCTTTTTCAATAGTTCTGCGAGAATTGATACAATATGTGAGCCACTTTATTAAAATCTAACGGTATCTAACGCTTGGCCAATCTGTCACCGCCTACGCATTTCTCCTCGCATCATAGTAAATTCTTGTGAATATGCTCTCATTTCTGCTCGCTGAGACTAAGTCACCGTAAACGAGAAGAAAAGGAAACTAATTTGATACGCTCGAGATGATAAGGAGAGATTTATTTTATAATTCTACAAATGCTGCCTCAGACTCACCTTTATGGTCTCGCTGCCCTCGTTTCGCATTCAAAGGACCTCCATCCGTAAAAGGCGAGTTGATGAAGAAAACTCTTCATTTCACGAGAAACGGCATGAAGGACCGACTGAATGACTTAGCCATACCTACACGTGGATTTACAAACTGAGGGAAAGCAAATGAAATTCCACCTCCGCTTCGAGGTTAGCTCTTTATCACACCCGCACCAAGAGATTGGCTTTGAAAATTGTGTGGTATTCCGGACTTGAGATCAGATGCGATAAACGAGCGGATGATTCGCACCTTTCAATGTTCAGTGCAAGGTGTAAGTCGTAATATTGTACATTATTCATAACTTTTCTGTTCCACTGTACGACTTTAATTTTAAACATTTCCATCCGCTCGAACTCTGAGTAATGGAAGATTATTAAATTATGTTCTCTTTCCGAGGAAAGAGTAATAAAGAAAAAAAAAAGCAAAAAATAGCTTCGCATTCGCTGCGTACCGTGAAATCAATTAGGGATTATCTCATCTCAAGTGACAGAAAATATAACGTCGTAGAAGTAAATTCCTGCCACTCATTTTCATTCTAGGAAAACGTAACTTTCCAGAAACGACTGAGGTGAATACTTTCATTAGTTCAATTCGCGACGATTCTCAGGAAAGAAATATTTTGCTCATCAATTGAATATGCGATCTTAACATCGGATCGCTTCGGACTAATTTCAAATGACAGAGCAAGAACAATTTAGTGCGGTTTTGGTCGTGCTGAATAATTGCCGATGATTGAACTTTTTGGAGAACTCATAGCACAATTGAATACAGTTGGATTTTGTCAACTGATGCAGGATATATCATCGTTGCATTTCAAAATCGGAATAATCATTCCCGTATAATAATTTGAACAATATATTTTCATATAACCTAACACTCAAAAGTTAGGAGAGATTTTAACATAAAACTTGTCAGATTGTATACAGTTCCCGATGTGTCTAACGAGTACCCGCTCTCATTCACAGAGTAGTATGTTCCTTTTGACCCATTTAAACAACAAGTTTATGGTTTTCTGAACAATTTCTGCCAATCAAAACATCAAAACAATCACAAAACAAAATACAAAAACATCGTGTGTGTTCGTTATTTCTTCTTTTATATGATGAGTCATAAGAAAATATTTTGCTGAGCAAAAGTATGTGCAAAAGTAAGTTTTAAGAACTTTTTTTTTTGGGTCAAAAGTAGCTCTAGGTCAAATAACGAGATTTATAAATGGTGTCCAGACAGTTAACTTGCTTCAAATCAGCAACTTTCTATTCTGCTTTTTTAAAATATTACAACGATCGGTGAAGTTATGATCTACAGAACTGATGGCCTACTTTCATATGAACAACTTTGAACAAGACACCGTAGTACAACACCTATATGATGGAATAAAATGTTTTGACGTAGTACCTACGTTTATTCCTGTATAGGGGTCTAAAAAAATCTACAATTTCTGAAATCGACCGTGTTACGCTCGATTGGAGATTTTGAACGATAATATTGCCTTTCTGGCCCACGTAATTTTTATGATAAGTATTTCATTCGAAAGGTAGAACATCTACGCTGAATCCTTGTTGCCAACCTAATTATTTACTTTTGATAAACTTATTAAAAAGTACTTCAAATAAATATGTCTATCCGCAAAAAACTATTGGTAAAAAATGACATCATATTTGCGCCACACTCTGATTGGTACCACAGTTACCGTGCCAGCGATTATAAAACATGTGGTAAAGTCCAACCAACCATCATTCTTAATTGGGATTCTGACTTCACATCGTCAAATCGAACTGACTGCCCACAGTTTTATTTGCTCTACTCAACCTACTGTAATCTACCTAGTGGCCGTGGTAAAGGAGGAAAGGTTAAGGGAAAAGCAAAGTCCCACTCGCACCGGGTCTGATTGCAGTTCGCAGTCGGTCGTATTCACCATCTGCTCCGGAAGAGCAACTACGCCGAGCACGTTGGTCCCCGTCTACCCCGCTGTGGTGATGGCATACCTGGCCATTGAAGACCTCGAAACCGTGGATTTTCAGGCATCACAACATTGATCTCCTATAAGATCCAAGTGAAAATCAAATGATTCAAACAACAAACGTAACCACAAGAATGAGAACTGGCTCTTTAAAATGCTTCGATATTCATTTATGTAAACAGGTTCATGATATTAAATAAAGAATATCAATTATCCATCGGGATAGGAAAATACGCAATTAAGATTCTTATAGTGCTCCCGTTGGGACCACACTAACGTTTGCATTGAAAAAAAGACTTTTTTCGGATGGTGATAAAAAAAGGCTAAGACAGATAATTGCTTTTGATGAATTTCCCATGGAAGGTAATTATTTAAGCTTACTTGCAACAAAATCTACGCACTTGCGAGCGGCCTTCCGGCAGTTAACTGGAACATTCGCCATGGCGGACAAAAACATGCATGTAGGCATGTTTTTGAGTTCTTTTTTCGTTTTATTTATCAATTCCTGCTCAGTTTTCACGTCAAAATTTGTGGAGTAGATCTTACGCTTCAGGTTGACCCAGAATTTCTCGATAGAACGCAGCTGAGGGACACCCGCTCCATCTCCTCTAACGATCGGTTTGAGTAGTGGGCCAACGCCAGATCCCGTTCACGGTTCCAGCTCATCATCGTTTACGGCCAGTCATTAGCGAAAGAAGAGCGGCTTTGACATCCCCTTCAAGCTGATTGTCAGCTACAGCAGCACCTTCTTGGGGAATTTAGTGTGTGAAATGAACTTCACCTCGGAGCTCACTTTCTTCATGGGGGAAGTAAAATACGAAGTGCCCTGCCAGTCGTTGCCATCCAGGGTGAGATAGGTCTCGTCGTGCATCACGTACGTCACGTCGAGATTCGCCGGGAAAATCGAGTTGACCATCTTATCAGCCGCTGCCACTGCGTCATTTCCTGCAGCTCCGAAACCAGTGGACGAGCCTTCCGCATCCTGACATGTATGTTCATGTTCGCCAGGGACTTTTTCACTGTTTGGCCGGTTGAACAGACCTCCCGGCGAGGCGCACGCAGCGATGTAGCCACTTTTCTCTCGGTCTTCCTATTCAGCATCCATTTAAGCTTCTTGCTGCTCAGGATCGTCGGCCGTCCGGAACCGGGCATTCTATCGATGCTCTGATTGTAATCTAATAATTTTTTTTAAATGCAAACATTATAGGAATTGGCGTGAACGTATTGACTTGCAATTCAATACGGATTTGAGCTCATTAAGACGAAACTATTTTTTTGGGGTTATTTGAAGAGCTGATTGTCTCTTCAACACAATTCCAATCAGGATTCAAAATAGCTTAATAACAAAAGATAATAGCAAAATCGTAATAAGAGATGATATTTAGATTTCATCTTATCGTATTCATGCTTATCGATTGAAAATCAATTTCGAAAATCAAATCGATTGACATCAGATTTTTGACCCGCACTTAAAGCAGACTTCATTAATTGCAGAAAACAAAGTTCATTTGTGGTAGAAGTGACAGAGGCGTACTGATTTGTTGTGTTCGTCTATGACACGGCAACTCTGAGTTCCGGAAATGTATGCGACACCATTACACTGGAATAAAATCATTTTCAATTCCCCTGCATATTTTATGAAAATCCACTGGCACTGGCAGCTAAAAAGCAACAACATGCTCTTCGGTTTGATTTCCAGTACGGTGTAGTAATTTCTCAACTCCCTGAGCCACCCTGTACAGTTAAAAAAAGATCATAGATGATGTAGTTTGTTGATATTTGTCCCACAGGATTTTTTTTACGGATTTTGTCCATGTAACACTTGAGGGTTAAAATCAATTGGGAAGTATATATACTCCTTTCATCAGGCCGGAAGTAGACGTAAAACTTCCCTCTGGATAAACATTCATCTGTAACTTAAGTTACTAACTCGAGATGGATACTGAAAATCAATTAGTACAGTCTCCCTCGATTGTGAACTTTCGTTTGATCTTGCAAGTATTCATTTTAAGCAAAGATCAACTTTGCTCATTTTCTTGATTAACCTGGTCTCCAGCGTATCCATAAAGTTTTCTTCCTCAAAGTCTATATCCCTTTGCTTCACTTGAGGCACTCATACAGTAAATGGGAGTGCGCCGATTTGAATCTAACTGCATAATTAATTGGCAAAAGTTCGTAACGTTGGCAGAAAGTTTCCAGTTACCTACATTCTCATACCCGTCCAACCAACAGGCCAATGATTAAGGTACTTATGCCATCATCATTCGGTTAAAGGTGAACTGATTTTTCCCTGAAGGTATGTAGCGGGCCTCACGTAGGAGGTGTTCTCAATCAATCTTATTTGGCCATCCTTTCACCCAATCAGTAAGCACCGCTTGCTTTGCTACATACTTCAATGAGCCAACAGTGTAGCACACTCTCGGTAGATAATTACCGATAAGAGACAACCATCAGTAAAGGAGCTCTTTGGCTCCCCCTTGAACCAAAGCCAAACGCCAGTGGTGGAAACATTAGTCAGAACAGCAACGCCATCCAGGAGTAGCGCTAGTAGTTGTATGCGGTAGCAATTGATGAAGATGACGGCATCGACGTGATAATAACTCATCGAACTCGAGCTCTCGTGTCAAACCCAAAACACATGTTTGGTGCATGTCTCGGTTGAAGTTGTGTCTATAAGAAGCAGGCATACTGGTTCGTGGTAGTCTTTTACTGGAAAAAATAATTGAAAATCATTGACGTACACCGAACAGGGAAAACTCATATCAGATCCGATTACAGCTAGATAAGATGATTTGCATAGCTAGCAGCTGACGTTCTAATAATTAATCGATCTAATATTTCAAACTAGAAGGCTAATTATTAATTGTGTTTTTATACATAGAATTGACCTGAACACTGAACAAAATACACCAAAAATTTAATTTAACGTCATTCTTTTAATCCTTTGAAACAAAAACTTTTTGAACTATTTCTTGAGGGGTTTCGAATTTTTCGGTGTTTTTGGATTTGGCACAATTAATCTACAATTTTAATTCATTAGCTCCAATATTCACATTGTGCTACAATAAAGTCATACCGACACTATATGAACCTAGAAGTCAACGATCTGAAACATCACTAAAAGTGGCCAATCCACGGAAATGTTTCGAGAGCTCTGCGATTTTTTAGGAATCAATTTAAATTGTGCTTTATGGTAGAAATATATTTTGTGATAAAAACATAAGCTTGAGTATCTAATGACTGGTTCCTTAGAAAAATAATTAAAAGTTGCTTATCGACGGAAATGATCAATGATCACAGTTTTTTTTCTAAATTACTTGAAACTTGATTTAAAAATGAAATATGAATGGTAAAACAATCATGTACTAAAAGACCATAGGACGGTTTTTGAGAGAGTGTGGAACAACAAAGTGGCCAATCCAAGGAAATGATGTAGACACTGCTGGACTGTTCCCCAGATAATTCAAAACATCCTTAAATCAGCAAAACCTGTAAATAATTCTAGAGCTCAATGTTTCATCGTAAATATCATGATACTGTGATCCATAAGTATAGTTTGAAGTGTGATATTTGAATGAAATTTGAATAAAGGATAATTTACGAACATATAGGCCGTTTACCGATCCCCAAAACAATGCATATAATAAATACATATAATGATAATATTGGTAATAATAGTTGTAATATAAATAATAATAGTAGATATATAAAAAAATGTATTGACAAGTACTACTAAATGTTCAGGGAAGTAAAAAAAAGCACAGATTTGCCAAGTTACGAATGTTCCTTATATTAATGAAAATAGTCCAATGTTCATTTGAAGAGACCCGTTTCAAGTTATTTAAGGAATAACACGTAGCACTAGAATGATATCCAGAATATACAGATTCAAATTATGTTCTGGATATTTTGGAGGTCCGTTGGACGCCCATTTAGGTACGTGTTTATTTCGCAACACAAATTTTATTTATAAATCACAGGTTTAAGTGATATGAAATAAAAGTGGAAAGCTCTGAGCTCATTTCCGTAGAATGAAAACCTTTACGAATATTCAGAATCCTCCGGAGGAACTTCCAATAGCCATCAATTTAACAATGTGAATCTCATTTATAAATAACTGTTTCAATTGATTGAACAACAGCACACTTGTTTCAACCCAGTCAATATGACTTCAATGTAACTCAGTTAAGTCACAATCAAGTTGATGTAACCAATTTTGACAGCTCGGTGTTTCTTAGGCATTTCCGTGGATTTATGGATTTGCTTTTACGGATGTTCCGGGTCTTACCCGGGGCCGTCCAATACATTTTTGAATCCGTAATTATTTCACAACTCAAATTTTGTTTCTAGATCACAGTTTCAAGCAATTTAGAAACAACAGCATAGAACTAGGATCATTTGCGTGAATTGGCCACGCAAGCCGTTGTTTAGATCATACCAAAAATTTTATTGATAGATCACAATTTCAACAGATTACGCAATGCTCTTGGCGATTTTTGTGTGGATTGGTCACTTTTACGGATCTTCCTATTCTTCCTAGGGACTGTATAATGATCCGTTCATACTACGGCTTGCAAAATTTTTGAAAAGCGTCTCCGAGCCATGATTAAATATAAAGGAGAATGAATTAAACTACACTAAACACAATGCAAGTTATATACTTTTACTGGTTATTTAAGGTGTAATGAGTGAGAAATGCAATCCTGTTTAAGTTTCATGACAACTTTAAAGTGTATCATTTCTACGTTGCCATCCTGTATGTAATTGCATTCTTTTTGCAACAACGAAGTAGAAGTTTGAAAATGTCTTCTATCAAAAATCGAACTGTTTAACATCAATACATTCGACTAAATACAGTCTATATATATAGCCGATGAAAAGGATACTTTAAGTTTTTAAGGATACTTTTGTTATCTTATGATGTGGCTGGGTAGCTTAGTGGTTACCCGTTCTGCTTGCTGAGCAGATGGTCGGGAGTTCAATCCCAGGCCTGGCCTTTTCCTTGCAATTTAAAAATAACCTGCCTCACTAACACAAAAACTATCCTTCCCTTGACAAATGTTGAGACGCAGAGGTAAACACGGCCACTAAGCAATGGTTTTTAAACTAATCATCCTTCCCAACTCCCCGAAGACCGGAGCGATCTGAAAACTACTCCCAAGCTCCATCTATGTGGTTATGTGTGCAATTACACTAGTTCTGTTCATTAACGGAGGAGCGACTTCAAAACGCTAGGTCTTTTTTTTTGACTTAATTTTTTAATTTTTTTTCATATTTTTACAAGCTACTGCTAACTGTTATGTAGTTTGTAGAGTAAAAAACAAATTGAAATACCAAATTTATCGTATAAACCCTAATTCCACTTCAAAGAATGGAAGAATCTCTTGATAGAGCGCCCAACTCCTGGAGAAAGATAGTGTTGGACAAATGGTTTTCCATACCGTCAGCCAGACAGATTTCCGCATATGTTCTGAACAACTTAGCCAAACTGGATTAATGTTTTCAGCTTATTAACCATGTTATGCACAATCTGATGTTTAGGGGTGGCATGTCGTCTGAAAGGTGGAAAGAACTTGAGGCACGGAAGACGGATGCAGAAGATAACTACTGACCGACTCCTGTGGCTTTGAGGAAACGTTGCAAGTGTAGTAGATTTTCCGAGTACCAGTAGCCACAAGCTTCATTGGAATGATTGTAGCTACTTAATTGGCCAGTCGATTGGGTTCCGAGAGAAAACTGCTCCTTAGCAATGAGCAGCTAGCTGTTGATGTGTAGGCCCATATTGTACCGGAGGGAACTGATTCTGATTATTCGAAGGACTGTACGGATTGAACTGTGGCTCACCTCGTGGTCCTACATTATATGGCCCTGGTGAATTGAATTGTGGATGACCATGTAGTTTTACGGCCCCAAATTTGGGGGTATAACAAACGTACCAGGCGACCCTAGTATGTCTAACGAACTAAAGACACTTGAATTGGGTGCCGGAATGTTGGAGCAGTTATTTATTTCAACTCGCAACTCGATTGCATTCCATGTAGTTGTCCCGACTGATTTGAACTTGCTCATGAGGTCCATCTATCGTTTGCACTTTAAATCATTCTCCTCCTGATGTTTCGTTACTAAATCACGTTGCCTTTTTAAACCATCTTCGGTTTGACACAGTCACTAATGCATTCTCGCCAAGGAAAGCCTCCCGTGCACTCCCAACTTCCCAACTTCCAATTTCCAACTCCAGATGTCTGTGAAGGTAGCATGAGTTCTCGGCATCTTCTTAAGTAGACATATAAGCAACACTTCCCTCCCATCCCTGCTCATCATCAGGATCTGGCTTGATATTGAGAAAGAGAACGATGGATGAAGAGCCTGTCACCTGTGAGGAATTTTTCTCATGAGCCAACTGAAACGTCTTCATCAATCTACTTCGCCAAAGACCGTTTAAGAGATTTTAAGAGATATTCCTTGTAGCCGTTGTACCACTGTGGGTGGCCAACTTAACACCACGTGATTTTATTCTTGCTGTTTTTAAGCTTATTCAAGCTTGTTAAGCCTATCATGTAACATGTTAAATTTGGAACCAAATTTCTTGAAAATCAATTTGTTGAGGTAAAATACACTAAAGATTAATATTGAAATAGATCAGAGCTGATTTTTTGTATAAATTTTGACAGATTGTACCTGAAGCTCAGGGTGTCATTTCCCCCCATCGCCCCCTATACCTGTTTTACTTAAAGGCCTCACCAAACTGCAGCGTTTGTGTCGCCGCCGCAACGAAATCGCGACGAAAAAATCGCCACGGTGAGATAACATGGCGGCTTGTGGGAGCGCACAAACTGACGCGATGCGTTTTTTAATCGCGCTGGTTTGTGCGCTCCCATAAGCCGCCATGCAATCTCACCGCGGCGATTATTTCGCCGTGATTTCGCTGCGGCGACGGCAAAAAAAATCTTCAGTTTGGTGAAGCCTTAAAACGTTTACTTTGTCTGCAGTAGATCCCACCAGTGATTTTTACATGGCTGGGTAGCTCAGTGGTTATCCGTTCTGTTTACTGAGCAGATAGTCGGGAGTTCAATCCCAGGGCCGTCCCCTTTCTTGCCATTTGTCACTTGCCTTTTTCTATCACTACTAGATTTTAAATAAAAAGCAGTCTACTGCGCTTTCTTTCATTGATCGCATCACTTAACACAGTGCACAGTGCAACACGGTCTCTAACAACGGTTGTCAAACTAATCGTCCTCCCCACCCCCTTCCCAAAAACCATGAGTACGTGGCCTGTGCCGGTACTGATCTATAAATAGAATGAATTAGTGAACTTGTACATTGAAGATGTAAAAGCTACTCCCAAGCTCTATCTACAGGGTGCGGCAGAAAATAATGCGAAAATTTGTTCTATTTATTTCAAATCCCATTTTCAACTAATTCAAGCAATAATGTCAACACTTTTTAGGGTTTTCACACTGATGTTTTCTAGGCTCGTGCTTCAACATATGCGCAAATCGAATAATCCAACGGATTAAGATCTGGACTGCTAGGGGGCCACAAATCCTTCGGCCAAAACTTCATGTTATCGTTCAACCATTGTTGGGTTCGATTGGAAGTTTGACACGGCGCTCCATCCTACTGTAGGACAACGTTTTGGTCCTCGAAGAAGTTGGCCTTCACTCAGAGAAGCACTTGGTCCTTTAAAATACCGATATACACTTCGGTATTGATTTTAACTGCAGCATCAATGAAAACAGGCTGCATTTGCAAACCGTTGGACGCCACCATGCCAAACATCATGGCTCCAGCCGGATGTTTGGTTTAAAATTTGAATTTCACTTTTTCCGGAACGTTCTCCATTTTCTGCAGTGAAATGAACCGGTCAGTGTGGCTGTTGACCACAGCATCGATGCTGAAAAGATTTTCGTCGGAGAACAGGATTGTCATTTTTTCCTTCTTAAACAAGGAAAGCAATCTCTTGGATTCACTCGTAGTTCCTTGACCCGGTTCGTAATCAAGTGGCGTTTCACTCTGGCTCTAGAAGATGCATGCAAGTCTTTTTTGATGATTCTCCGCATGGATTTCCCCGAAATATTGGCTTCCTTTGCAAGTTTTCTTATGGAACGCACCGGGGTGGCGAGCAATTTTTGCACGGACAGATTTGATCACGTTCGGTGTGCGAGCAAAGCGGGGTCGTCAGCTACCTGGCTTCCGCTGCTTAGGACCATCCTGCAGGGACTTTTTATGCGGTAAACTGTTGTCAAATGGCACCCTACTACATTGGCAATCTCTTTCGGCTTCTTCTGGGCGAGCAATAAACTGGCGATCACTTCTTTCGCGAACATTTTGACGAATTTGCAATAAAACAAATAGAATGTATGGATGCAGCACTTGAAAATAAACATAAACAAATACACTTTTGACAGAAATTAGTCAGTAGCTACACGAATTAACCCAATACTCAAGTTTGAACATTTTCGCATTATTTTCTGCCGCACCCTGTATGTGGTTCTCTGTGCAAGTACACTTGTTCTGTTCATTAACGGAGTAGCAGCTACGAAACGCACGGCAATTTTTTTTAAAGGAAAAAAAAGTGGATCCCACCAGTGATTTCAACTAAGGAGTTTTCCTGCTCGTAAAAGATAAATCCAATCCCTATGTTTTCTTGTCGAGGTCTGTGTTGATTGGAAACGACCTGCTACTCGTTTCAGGGGTGTGTGTGGTTAGCTTTCTCTTTCGAAATATTTTCACCTTTTTGTTGATGAATGCTTTGGATCATGTTCTTCTAGTACCCGATAAGTCTCACTCAAAAATTAATGCATTGATTCAAATGTACTTCAGTTTCTAAAACCTTTTCTGTTCAACTAAATGGAAGAGTTTGCATTCGGTGATCTACGTGATGCAAGGACGCCATTTTTTGCTGATTCAAATGACTAGAAGTATAAAGGACTACCGTTTATTTTAAATATGTTTCTTTAAAAACGTCATAGTTTACAACATATGGTTACAGTGGCAAATAAATGCAAGGCTTTTTAATTGTAAAGAACTTTAAGTATAGTGTACAGTACTGTTTGCTAGAAAGAAAGATATGAAGAGAAAGTGTTGATAGTTCCGTCAGTGTACGGCAGGTTGAAAATTTAATAGAAGTATTGAATCAATTTTGGGCTTGGATATAGCGGTACTCGAACCCAGGACGTATTCCTTTTTGCCTTACATGCCTTGGTTCGAGAACCGTTCTATCCTAGCACTTCGCTCAATTTTCAATACTTCTATTCAATTTTCAATCTGCCATACACTGAAGGAACTTTCAACACTCTTCATATCTTTCATTCTAGCAAACCTTACTACACTAAGTTGCAAAAAAAAGCCGAACAAAATTTTGCTTCCAAAAAACGCCATGTTCAACTTACTGTAACTTTATCAATTATCAATATTTTTGGCTGAAAATTTCACAACATTTAAAACAATAAATAATCCTTATGTGGCTAAAATTTTATGTTGATAAAATTTAAAATTTGAAGATTACATAACATATGTGAAAAAAGTCATTTTTGGACATACCAATTTCAAAAATTCACTTGATGAAACACCATGCTGAAAAAAAGAGCGTTGAAAGTTATCGTTTTCCCCGTGTTTGGAATAGGGTCCTGGGGAGCTGAAGTCGCTCCCTTTGATATTTTCCCGTAGCAATATAATATTGCATGCAACTCGTTGCAAAACTGATTATTTTCCGCACTCTTCGTAATTATCCAGCTCGGCAAGCCTCGTTGGATAAAAATGCGACTCTTGCTGATTGCTGGGCATATCCCGTCAATATTTCAAGGGAAGCCCACCTTCTAAATGCACATTCCTACGCATGCTTCTGTAGGCGACGTATAGTTTTGCTGTTGTTATCAAGTTAGTGACGATAAGGACTGCTAATCAAATGGCGATATGACGTAATGGGAAAACGTGTTCCGCAAGGGTTTGAAGAAGCGCACACAGCCTAGTCGTACCGCATCTTATCGTATGCGCAAATCGATGTGTGTGGCGTGAGATGGTGGGCGGCGTGAGATACCTACCCATCTACTATGTAATATAACGACACTGATGACGGCGCAACTGGCAACGTTCGGTAGCAGTGGCAAGTAGCAGCATCAACGACAGCAGCGATGGCGGCGTCAACGGCGGCGGCGGCGGGGGTCTGGTGACGGTGGATAAGTATTTGTACAATCTAGCCAAAGCACGGTGGTAATCAGTACGACACATTTGTGACTTGTGGGTTCGTTTAGGGAAACGATATCTCTCGCGATTGGCAAGCAGTTCGGGTTTTGCCTTTTCGACACATAGAACAATGTATTTAGAACGCGCGTGAAATCGGGTGGCGGACTGCGATTGGTTTTTTTTTGTTTCGAATCAATTTGAAATCAATATCAAATCAATGCAATAATGAACTCGTGGAACGTGCATTATGAATGAATAAAAAGAGCAACCAGTGGTAGCAGAGGAATAATAGTGTCTGTGTGGTTCAACATTTCCGCCGCTTGATGATAAACACAGAGCGCACATAAATAGAATGTTATAGTTATTATGGAAGGTTTCACAATTACTACACATAGAATCACAACAATATCATAAAAGTATTACTGTTTTGCGCTCTCTAATCGTCATTTCTCAGAGCTCGAAAATATCCAATCCCACCGGGGCTCCCGATATGTTATCTCGGTAACATTGACAAGTAACTAGCATCGTTAGCAGTTTTTTGTGTTTTTCGTGTAGGCCGAGTGTATGTTGCCAAGGCGAGCAACGCAAGCAATTAATCACTGTCGAAGAGTACATATTACCTACTAAACCAATAATTCCAAATGCCTACAATCCATTTTGTCAGCTGATTCCCATTCCGGTTCAGAGCAATGATTTCCAGCTGGTTAGGTGCTGTTTTATTAATGAAAAATAATCTGCTAATTTGGAATTGATAATTAAATCCGTGAGTTTTTCCTGGAGCAAAAGAATATGAGTGCAGAAGAATGTTCTGCTTTGCTCAGCCATTAAAACAGACAAATGATTTATTATAACTACTGCACCCCATTCAAATACATCATTAACCCAATGCCTTTATATAGATTCAAATTCTATCAGCAAAACATATCAACCAGCGTTAACAACACATAGCATCTGACAGTAGTGGCAGAATCCAGTGCTAAACCCTTAGTTTCATGAATTGTACAATCAGTGTTCGGTGCAACATACAATCGCAGTTTAATTGGCAACTCAACGGATAGGAAGCAAGCAAAATTAGCTGGTGTGTTCTTCTCTCGTGTCATCATCCAAATCAAGAAAATCGCAAAATGTTCGCATGTGTGTTGTACTGAAATGCAAATCATCCGTGCATAACAAACAAAACAAAAAACACTGATGGTCAGCCATTATCAATTGAAAATTCCTTCGATGAGTAGCGCGAGAAGAAAATCCCGCCAATAAAGTCGCACTGGTGGCACGCTGTTTCGGTGTTGTTTGCCGTGTCGCGGGGGCTCCTCGGCCCCCGCTGCAAACCACCAAAAAAGCAACACGTCGACAATCGATGATCATATTGTCGATTACGCCACCGAGGACGAAGCTTTGACCAATAGTACTACCGAGCTATACCAATATCAGCATCAGCAACTACTCGTACAGCAGCAGCAACTACAATCATCTAACAGCACCACCGCAAACAAAAACAACAACGGTAGCAACATTAGCAATTTACTAGAATCACTTACGGAAGAACCAGATTTAAACGAACAGCAGCAACAGCAACTGCAGCAATCGCAATCTGGGCAGCTCAAGTTGCCCCACATTGAAGAGGAGGAAGACGATGAGTTTGATATTGGTATGCAACATTTCCATAATCCCCTGCTACCATCCCGCATTAAAGCATGTACAATTCGCTATGCAGATGTCGTACGCTCGTTGACACCATCACCGAAAATCAATATCAATCGCATCAAGATCAAAGCAAAATCAATCGCTTCGAATTCAAGCAAAGCAGCAGCAGCAGCAACAGCAGCAGCAACAGCAGCAGCAGCGGCAGCAGCAGCTAGTGATATCGAATCCAGCAGCAGTAGCACAAACATCTCGTTATCAACGAGTAAAATGCAAGCCGAGCAAGGATCGATTGGCGACTTGCAGAAGTACCACAGTCGATATCTGAAGAACCGACGACACACGCTGGCGAATGTACGGTGAGTACTACATTATATTTGTGATTTTTGAATGTTGTGACATATTTTAGGTTTATTGAAGCTCTTCCTAAATTAAATGAAACACTTGGGCGACCCCGGCGTATTGGTTAACATCCATACCTCTCACGCCTAAGTCACGAGTTCGAATCTCACCCCCGGAGAAGTTACGAAAATGCCCAAAAGTGGTGTTTGACTGACTACGACGGGAGATGAACCAGCCCGAGGCTGAAAATCTCGATAATCAAGATAAAAAAAAAAAAAAAATGAAACACTAAATCATAACGGTAAGAATCATTTCATGGGAGCGTTTTCTTCTTCTTATTATTATTATTTTCAGGAAATTTTACCCATTTCCAATCGAAACGCCCTCTAAAATTCCTGTGCGTAGTCTTTTTCTTTTTAAGTTAGATAGTAATAACGGTAAAACGAGCCCATTAATGCTTGGATAATTCTTACCGTGATCGTTTTCAGCAACGAAATGGTCCATTTGGGTGGTTCGAATTATAGATATGATTCTATCAAGCTCAATAGATTTTAATTCAACTTATTTTATCTCGTAAACAGAATGGTTGATTCCTTTGGATTGTTCAAATTATAGAAACTTTGCCAACGTGTTGATTTTTTTTATTTCCTTCATAGCAAAAAAAAAAAAAAAATAACACAAAATTGAAACCGGAATAAAAAAAAGTGTGTATTTCCTAAAAAAGATTAAACTTTGAATAAGAATTTGTGCGCATAGACCGAGCAGTGAAAAATATTTAAAAACACAAGCATTTGGAATCAAATGTGTGCAGCAATGTATGTTTTATTTGCGATGTAATAATAAATTGATGCACTCTATTTTTTTTTCAAATTCATTTAAATTAAAGTTTTTCATGATGATTACTATAATTTTATTTTCAACTGAAGCATTTTTTTAATGCTCCAAATATGTTCATGAAAATTAATTGAAAATTACAAAATTTTATTACCTGTGTATGGTTTATAAGCTTAAGTGAACAAACATATAAATTTACACATTCGTATGAACTTCAATTTCTATAAATTGAAAACATAGCAGAGAGCTTCAACTTGTTTTTACATCGCGAATTATGCATACATTGCAGCTGCACACATTTGACTGAAAATGCGTGCATTTCTATATTCTGTGTACTACTACCTATGTTTGTGAATTTAAAAAAAATCTATTATTACCTAGATCGATGACAGTCATTCATTGACCAACAGCAAACGAAGTTAACCGAAATTTCAACGCAGATGTAAGATTTTATTTATTTTCAAATAAAAATACGATGGATGCACCTGAGGGGAAAACTTATTCTAACCACGATGAGCAGGTCAGCGAGAAGAAATGCATACCACAGTGAAAAGAAATCGTGAAGAACAAATTGATTTATTTATTGCTTTATTCACTGATTCTTGAACAACTTGAACAACAGGGGGTTCAATAAGTTCGAACACACTTTGAAAATGTGTTAAAAATGAAAATATAATATATCATTTTCTGAGTCAATTTTTATTGAGAACCTTATGACATATTAGCTGGGAGCACCTCACCCCCTTTTGTGCTGTATGACGAGCTTGAGACGTTTCTAAAAAAAAAACGCACGCTGCACGCAACTGGCCCATCGGCATCGCGTCCAAGATCTTGGAAATGAGCCTCTTAAATTGGTCCCTAGTGTTTACTTGATTTTTGCTCTGCTTGACCAGCATGTACAACCATACATAAAAGTCCTGGGGATTTAGGTCCGGGCAGCTGGGAGACCACAAAGTCTTATCGAGAAAATCAGTCAAATTCTAACGACACCACGCTTGGACGATATTTCGCGGTGTGGCCCGGTGCGCCGTCCTATTGAAAGACGTTATGATCCTTCCCGTAGAGGTTCTGAAGTGCCGGGCTCCAACCTTCTCCAGCAGCTCGGTCTTGTATGCGGCGTTGACTTTCACCTTTTTCTTTATAGACTCCCGTGGGAGCTTCCCATGCCTAGATACGACCCCCAAAACCATCACCGACGTGGCGCTCGCGAACCCTGGGATGTTGATGTGGGTCTGGGGGATGCTGGTCAACGTCGGCGCCTACAGCTGATCATTTTAGACATTGTGCGGCTGTTGCAAGACAAAGACTTCCTCATAAGAAAACATGAACTCCTGTCCTGCGTGCCGTGAAAGTATCAGTTTGGCTCTGTCCAGCCTCTTCTTCGTTGTAGCCTCAGTTACCCCGTAAACCTTGCTTTTCTTGTACGGCTTGCATCCCAGGTCTTTCGTCATGATGGTGTGGGCAGTTCCGATCGACAAATCCAGGTCAGCAGTGGTCTTCCGGATAGAGCGGTTCATTTTTCGACGAACCCGCTCCCTCACCACCTTGATGGCTGCTGGCGTCCTCAATGAACGCGGCCGCCCGGATGTCGCACGGTCCTTGGCCAAGCCCGTCTCTTGGTACCGAAGGATGGTGGTATAGTTGAAATTCCGCTTCACCCTGTGGGATTTCAACCTCCGTTTTAGGTCGCCGGGACGCTCACATTTCGTAAACAACCTTCCTACGATGCCGCGGTACAGCTTCATCATGCGCGGTAAACAAATAACAAAAGACAACAAACCAACACCGTGCGCGTCGGTTAGCTCACAACCATTCAAGCTTGAATCTCGGCGTGTGTAAAATTCCACAACCGTCAATTTAAAACCAATCGCCAAATGACAATAAACAACTAGCAAAAAGCCAATCTGTCAGTTTTGTAGCTGCTATGTGGCATCAAATTACATGTCAAAACATCGTATCAGTAGCGGGTGGCGTGCGCCGAACATCGGCGTGATATTTTGACATGCTAACAGATGCCACAGTATACTACGTGGCGTTAGAGAAGAAGCGAATGCTAACGTTAGCGATTGCTAGAGATTTGAAAATTTACACAAAGTTATCGAATAATTTTGGTCTTGCTTAAACGTCTGTCTGTGGTTAGCCTACCCGACCAAAAGCAAATAACAAAATTATTTCAAGTTTTGTTATTCAGTTACGCTGTTTTCATAACAGAGGTTGTTAGAATTTAGATCGCGGATGTTGTAAAAATAACTGAAATTCTAACAAAAGATACTCTAGATATAACAAAATTATAGCAAACTATGATGTACATATAACATAAACAAAACAAATTTTGTAACAGTTTTGTTACGATGTAGCAAAATCATATCAGCTAGTGCTAAAATTAATTCACTTTCTTTACGCAGCTTGTGCCTCCCTGGGCATTAAATCATAGTTTGTTATAAGTATGTTTTACAATTATCCAGATGAATTTTTTTTTAAACAAATTTACATCATAATCAATTAGTCGTAACAAGGTTTGTTATAATTTTGTTATTTTTATGTTATACGCTTCTGGTCGGGTATATATGAGGCTAAAGCTGACATCAATTCCAATACACAGAATTCACAACGATGAAAAGTTGTATTCGAACTTAAATTACATGAGATGTTTGTAATATGTTTGTACTATATCGAAGACACATTTTCAATTCCTTTTATCAGTATCTATTTGACCGTAGCATTAAATCTTTTTAAACGCTCCAATCATGTGCTTGAAAATAAATTAAAAATTACAAAATTTGACTAATTGTGTTCAATTTGGTAGCTATTTGGATCCCAATTCATGGTTGTGGATTACATTTTTATTGATGTTAAATGGATATGTAGGTTGATGTAAAAACAGTATTTATAAATTTATGTAAAAATGTCTGACCTTTCTGTCTTTGATTTCAGAGCATATAAGTTTGTCAATTATTCGAATGTTTAAATTTCCAAGCTATTTTATTACAGAACATTATAATTATTCATGAATGGAAAAAGGATGGGCAATAACCTATTCCTGATATTTTTGACACTATATCTTTCACAGTGCGTTTATTGACATATCAAAAACCTGCAGGAGAAATTGTTTCGAAGGTACAGATATTAAAGTATTTTGTATAGCATTATGACAACGAGCTCGGAACATTTGGCCAAAATGTTTTAATTTTCCATATTTCTTCCCATAGAAACTTCGAAGGGCAAGTGCAACTCGAGTTCACAACCAATTGAGCTCAAATTTTAGAAGAATGATCAGGATCCGATTTGTAATGGATTTACTGGGGAGGGGCAGAGTTGAATCGACATTGATGGTAACCGAAAGGTCTAAAGTTGTATCATTCTATCCTTGTGTAAAATATTTGAATTACATATGTACGTTAGGTTAATCTGAAGATCATGTCAATTTAAAGTAAGAATAAGGGTGAATCAGACTTACTCTTACTTATTTTGTTGATCGACTCCACCTTTGAAAAAAGGATGGATTGGATAGAAGCAAGTGAGATAAAACGTCGAATATTAACTATTACTTTACAAAAATGATCCATGGCCTCAGTTTTGTGCACTCAAACATATAGGTGTGATACATAAATTAATGCAGGAGATTTGATCATTTTTTTTTAGTTTTGGATCCGTACAGATTGAAAAATTGATCCCCAACATGCCCGTTCGACTGATGCAAATTTTAAAATGTTCGCTCCTCTATTATTAAGCGATTTAAATTCGTGGTCTGAACATCATTTTAAAATTTTCATTACGAAATTGCGAGTACTATGGAGAAAGCAAACTTTTCGTTTAATTCATATAGAAATATATCTAGAACGACTACAATTTTGCCAAATGGCATTTTGAATGAGCACGCAAGCTACTGGGATGAATTACAACTTTGATACCTTGCATTAATCGAAAAGTGATGCTCTACAAAGTGTTGCTACGAAATGATCTATTTGTAAAGCTGAATGTTTTGAACACAGATTGATTGAGCGATTTTTTTAGAGCAATGCAAACACAAATATGATGTTTACCATGCTGATTCTCTAACAAATTCAAGATGGTCGTGCACAGTCAGTAAGATGAAATCTTGCAAGGTTCATAAGAACCTTATATGAAATCGTTTCCCTATACGGAGCAAGAATTTTGAAGTTTTCATCAGTCTGATACCAAAGATGGAATAAAAATATTTAAAAAAGTCGTTTTCAGGAATGAAGAACTAAAGCGGTAGGAAATGGCCAATGTTTTCGATATGCAAAGTGTTAGCTTAGCGTCACAAAAAAAAACCCGCATTAATCCACCGATGGTGAGACTGAACCCTTCTTACACTTCACCAGAATTACGAACTCAAATGTGGCCAATATGGTACTGGATACATATTTTCATCAGATATTCCAAGAAGATCCAGGAATATTCAAACATTTAGTTTATAAAATGAACTATTTGTCAATCCCGAACATAGTGTTTATCGAAGTGATTAAAATATTGACAATCATAGTGTTTAACGACCTATTATATAAAAGAATAGTTTACACAAATATTAGAAATTTCGTATATTTAGTCCACAGAATGAATTTTGATTATCAATACGGAATCAAGATGCTTAATGAATACTTAATACTTAATCGTCAAACTTGTGTAGTTATAGTAAATGGAAACTTTGTGTGATTTTCGAATATACTCGTTGCAATTCAAAACCACTCGAGCCAATCGATCCTGAATTTTATAGAGTCGCTTAGTGTGGCTAGTCCGCTGTATGTGCTATACAATGCCCCAGATTTGACACAATAGAATGCAAGCGGTATCGATGGGTGTGAGTGGTACTGTTTGGTTTTGAACTGCAACGAGTATATTTTCATCTCACAATTCGTTGCTCTCGTTCTCTCAGGCATTGTTTTGGTCATATCTCCATGAAGCATTATCCAATCATAATGAAATTTCGAACAGTTATTTGGAATTAACAAAACTAAAATCGGTATACAAATAGCTCAGTATGTAATCGGAGACTAAACTGTTTGATTACTATTATAATAGGCCGTCAAGTACTGTTTCGTTCATATCTTCGTAACGAAATGTTCGAATGAAAAAAAAATCAATAACGTTCTATGAGAATGTTGTAGCTTTCATTTGCCGTCAAAAGAACTGAAATCGGTTCACAAATGGCTGAGAAACCGATGTGACATTATTTGTAACGCACACACACATACACACAGACATGTGCTCAGTTCGTCGAGCTGAGTCGAATGGTATATCACACTCGGCCCTGTGGGCCTCGGATAAAAAGTCGAGTTTTCAAGCGATCCTAATACCCTTCTATTGATGTAAGAAGGGTAAAAAGGCGGCAGCATTTGCCGGGTATGATGCAAACGGAGGATGTTTTTTGTAGTTAGGTCCAACGAGCGATAACAAGTTCTTGCCATTCAACTTGTTGCAACTTGTTGTAAACGTTTGCCCGGAATAATTTTATTAAAAATTCTGAAACAACAGTTGGGTCTATTCTAGCTTAATTAGAGTTTTAGTTCTATGGTCTCTCATGCATGTCTTTTTGCAATATTTCTTGGGAAACATATTTCGCAGTTGTGGTCCATAAAGAACGTGGCATTATTCGTTGTCAAAAAATAATAATAATAAAACCCAAAATTTGTATAATTCCGGTATAGTTTATAGATCATACCTAAAATTTCAAATACACAATTTTGGTTTGCTGTGGACCATATTAAGAAGTTTGTAGTCCACTGTTCAAACCTCTTATGGATCATTGGCAATTTCTTTATGGAACATATTAAATACTGTATGGATCATATGCACATTCTTAAGTCCACAAGGGTTACATTCTGTGGATCAATTTTACAAGTTTAAGGTATTTCATTGAACCTTACAATCCTTACAACGGTACATTTTTGAAATTAAATTTACCAGATATGTAACGGCACATTTTTGACATTTTATTACTTCATATTATATCAGGATCGAATCACATTGATGTAATTTTATGGATCATTTTAATTATTTTTATAAATTTTCATCAGGTCCTTATGTGTCATTAATACATTTTTTATGGAACGAGTTTCATTTTTTTATGGATCGTTTTTTCAATTTTAAGGGTACAAACTTATGGCTGCCGATGATATTGTCTTATGTTCTGTATGTTGTGATCACGAGGTGGAAAGAGCATTTTTTTTGTTTTTCAATTGAACCATATTTATAATGTACTGGCAGAGGAAATTTTAGTTGTACATTTTCTTCAATGGATATTAGCATTGTTTTGTATTGGTCATGATTAGTAAAAAATCAAGGACCTCAAATCTGTTTTTTTCTCATTATTTTATATTACATCTTCTGGAATAAATATATGATATATACATGCACACAGCCGTATTTATTTCATTCAAAATGAGTAAAGTTTATCTATCAACTGAGTATACTTTATTCAGCTTCCTTCCAATACACGTTATCTCAAATTACGAATTTCTGAGTAACTGAGTGCACTTTTGGCCGGACTGAGTGATTTTTTGCTCAAAAATGAGTAGGTGTCGAATAGCGTGTAACAACTTTAAAGCTGTGGGCTTCGTGGTCAAGCGGTTACCGAAGTCTCCCATCGTTCAAGTGATTACCATGAAGTGAGGGTTCGATTCTCACTCCAGCCTATGGAACTTTTCGCATAACGGAATGTCCGAACTGGGTGTTAGGTTAAGTTGTCCGTTGTAATTCGTTCTATGTTCAATGTTCAGTCTGTACAACCTCGAGGTACATGTCTTCTTAAAAGCCATAAATGTGGGTCTTCAGTTTTCTTATAAAAACTTTGTCCATTCTTTGCTGCAGTTAATTTGTATCGTGTGACAAACTTTTGTATGCTTAGGATGCATTATTAGGTATATCAGCTCAATTAAACCCACTTTAGGTTATATGAAGATCATGAAGAATGTGTCAGGCGGCTGAAAAGTTAAGGAAATCAAGCATCTCTCACAAGTTTCGAACTATCAATTGATGAATTATTTCAATGTCAATTATGCTTTAGAATTTAGGAAATATTTGGTACATAAGAGTATTGCTGGGCGGTCTTACGGCAGTTGGCCAGAACTGTAGTCATAGGCGTCCATAAGAAAGATGTTGGCATGTTATCCAATTCTCTGGTCGCCATATTTCTATGTTTCAGGGTCTTCACATTAAGGTAAAATGTTAAGGTTCGGGATAAGGTTCGGACGGCTAGGGGGTTACAAATCTTTCGGCCAAAACTTTATGTTTTCCATCAGCTGATTCTGATTTGACATATAACATGATGCTTCATCCTGTTGTAGGACAACTTAGACAACTCAGAGAAGTTGGCCTCTACCCAGGGGTGCAGTTGGTCTTTTAAAATACTATTAAACAATTCGGTATTGATTTTAAAACAACATAAATGAAAAAGGCGGTATTTTGGAACCGATGGACGCCACCAAGCTAAGCATCATGAAATCAGCCAGATGTTAGGTTAACTTTCTCCGGAACATCTTTTTTTTCGATGAAACGAACCGGTCTGTGCGGCTGTTGGACACAGCATTGAAGCTGAACAGCATTTCGTCAGTGGACAGGATTATCATTGTTTCCTTCTTCAACAAAAAAAAACAATCTCTTTGAAGAGGCTATTCTTGAACCACGTAGACTTTTCTGGGTCAAATGGGGGGCTGGTCTGACTAACGTCTACGCTCCAGACAGAACTTAAAAAAAACTAGAGAAAAGTCTACGAGATAGAAGGGGGGTCTGAGATTTATCAAAACGGGTTTACGTGATTTATGAACAAGCTCTAATTGAAAGATGCGTGCAAGTCTTTTTTAACGATTCTTCAAACTGATTTTTCAGAAACGTTGGCTTCCTCGACAAAGTTACCTGAAGGAACGTACCGGGTTGCGAGCAATCTTCGCACGGACCGATTTGATAACCTATGGCGTACGTGCAAACCACGGTCATTCACTTCTCGGCTTCCACTGCTTATGAACATTCTTTAGAAACTTTTTGATCCTTCCTGCAATCTCCTTCAGTGCCTTCCGGGCGAGCAACAACCTCCTATGCACGGCGTACATTTTGAACGCGAAACTAAACATAAACAAATACACCGTTGAAATAACTCAAATACGCCAAACTAACCAAATATTAAAATTTAAACATTATCGCATATAATTAATGTCGCACCCTGTGGGTATAATATTATAATATTACAAATGGGCACCAATTAAATAAAGATTTGGTATTGGATAAGGATTCGGAACCGATTTTTTTTGCATATTGTTCCTATTTCTCGAACAGAAGTCAATGTCCGATGAGATGATTTTGCTACAAAGCATTTTTTAATTTAGCTTTTGCTACAGAGCATTTTTTAATTTAATACTCTTTACATACTAACATAAAGATTATCGAAAGAGTGACAAATTGTTGGGATTTTGTCGAAGGATTAAAACCTCTTTTTTTTACAAACTTGGAAAACTGACTTCGTTTCGGCGAAAACATATTGAAACGCCTTATGGAATCTACTAAAGTAAATTATTTAGCCGCTTTGGAATCTTCAGTAGGATTTTACTGTTTTTGTATAGACTGTTCCAGAAAATATAAGCACACTTTCAAAATAACAAAAAAGTCATTTTTTTTTGTAGTTTTAATAATTTTATTTGGCAACTCATATTTGTATTTGTGTTTTATATGATACTTTACACGTTTAATCAAAACATTGAAACATAGTCAAGACTCCTAACTTTTCCTCGAACATGACCCATTAGCTTCTACACAGTGGTACTTCCCACAATTTTGACCACTTTTGGCCAATCTTTTTAAAATTTTTGGATGTCGTCCGCTAGTTTTATGAATTTTTGAAGCTGGTTTTATGGTTAAAGCCCAAAAAGTCGCGATTGGCCGTGCCTCTGGGCAGTTCGTCGGATTCATGTCTTTCGGCACGAAACATACATTTTGATTTTTGTACCATTCTAAAGTGTCCTTTGCGTGACATGACGCCAAATTAGGCCAAAACATTACTTGACCTTCGTGCTGCCTGATCATCGGCAATAATCGCTTCTGGAGACATTCCTTAACGTATTTCTGAGTGTTCATCGTCTCCATTGTGATGTACGGACTAGATGTTTTACCACACTCGCATATTGCCTGCCAAACCATAACCTTCTTACCGATTTTTTCGGGGATGTCTTTGTCTTTGCTTACAGTATAGAATTGTGGTCCGGGAAGCGTTTTGTAATCTAGTTTCTCATAAGTTTCATCGTCCATTATTATACACCTAGAATTTCTACACAATAACGAATCATAGAGTTTACGAGTCCGTGGTTTCACAGACGCGGCCTGTTTTGGGTTCCTTTTGGGTTTTTTCTGCTTCCGGTATGTTTTTAGCCCAAGTCTGTTTTTGGCACGCATGACGTTACTCGACGAGGTCCCTAGTTTTTTCGCAACATCCCGAACGGAAGTCGCTTGTTTTCGCTTGTAGGCATCCCTGAACTTTTTATCGATATCCGGACTAACAGGACCGGATTCTCGACCACTCGTCGGCGCATCTTCAAACGTACGCTGTTCTCTATATTTTCGAATCGCAGATCGTACCGCTCCGACGCTTACACCCTCTTCCTTGGCCAATTTTCTCAAGGAGAGTCCGCTCACAGTGCACCATTTGTGCCCGATACTTTTTCGTTGTTCCGGAGTAAGACCGCGCATTTTGATAGGTAACACAAAACTGACCCCTTTTTTGATGCTCTGTCTTTCAGAAATGTGCAAACAAAAGGACGCAGCCAAAACATGTTGAAATATTTCATTATATTCAAAGTGACCGTTAAAATAAGGTGTGCTTATACTTTCTGGAACAATCGTTATAAGCTCGTTTTCTTATAAATAAGTTTATTATGAACCACTGGCTATACATTGAAAATGATATGGGGCGACATAGAAAATTGAAATTTCTCAAAGTGACCCGACACTATCTTCTACAGTCTCGGCGTTACCCGAGAAGCAATGTTGGTTTGGAACATTTGTGAAGTTCATTAGATTGAATGTAGCTATTCCGTGGTTTTCTTATTGAATTTATTAGTTCTGATTTTCTAGCTTATTATAACTATTGTTGAATTATCTTCAACTACTTCTGTCCCAAATGTCCGTCATAATTTTTCGAAACAATGTCATCATCATCAGCATCATCATGTCATCATCATCAAAATTCAAAAGTATTTGATTTTGTTCAAAATCAAATTTTTGATTATGGAAATGTGTTCACTGTGTTCTGAATGGTGATAAAAAAACAATAAATACTTACATTTTCATCAAGATTACTTTAATTTATTCACCGTAAAATTACAAATCGACAATGATTTTTCATGAGGGCCTTACTGACAAACGTAAACAATGGCTTTTTCCGCGAATTTCTCGTAATTGAAAACAAGCCTAACAAACCACCACGGTCATTTCGAAGAGAAAGAGTTCATCAATCTGATAGAATTGGAGGCTTACATGGGAAGTCTTTGTGCCTCGAGAAATTTACAGAAGGAGCCATTGTTTACGTTTGTCAGATAGGCCCTAACGAAAAATCTTTGTCGATATCTTTTTGATGAAGATGATGATGATGATAATGACTATTTGCGTCAAAATTGTTCCAATAATTCATTTTGAATTCATTTTGTAAAAGTGCTTTTTCACTCAGGAAATCGGGCCCTCGCATAACAACATAATATTAATATGTTATAAATCACGTAAAGTCTGCCCTCTGTAGTACAGACTTAATGTTGCAATAAACAGCAAATCTCATTAATGGTATCCTTTCCCACCGGCCAAAAATTGCTCGAACTCCCATTAAGAAGCACGTTGTAAAAACGACCTACTGCTGATACTGAGCCTGGAATGTGTGTCTCAGTCTATCTACCAGGCCAAACAGCAACAGAGTGGGTGATGCCATGATTTCGATCGGAGAGGACTGTCCGCGGGGGAAAATAAACACTTTCGGAGCACTTATGTAGATCGTGGGATAAAGACTAATTACATGATTAGAATCGTGGATTGCATGCCATCATGTATAGCAGTAGTCTGATTCTTTCGTGCAACTGATAACACTATATATGTATGAACAGGGACTGAGAATGAATGGTTTGCATTACAGACAGGGATGTAATTGATGGTGTTACTACGAAAGCAAACATTGCTCTTCAATAATCAGTGGACATAGCTATGTTTAGTTTATATTTTAATTAGCGTCGCGTAAAATACTGGCAAAACTCGTCTGTAAAGTAAATTAATCTGAATGGTGTTTAATCCTTCATAACACCGTTTTGGTCAGAGTAGGTCCCCGAATGTCTATAGCGATTCCCTCGATTCGAATTTCTCATAATTGAAATGCTCCCGCTCTGTATTTAAGTTTCCCTATGAGCACAATTGACCATCTGAATAATACCGTATACTGGGGTCAGTCTGAAATCGATCCACCGGAAACGATTGGATGCATTTCAATGTTCGAGCAATTGCGGCTTAATCGATTGTTACAAAGTGAAGATAACGTACGGTTCATACACAAACATCGTATTGCTGGGTGGGCATCCAGAAACTCTGCTAACGACCGGAGCTATGTGGAGAAGCGCTCCTCACTATATACTAAACCTACTACAACCCAATTGGGTTAGTGCAACTACAGAGTCACAGAGACCGCTCAGTTGCGCGCCCGCGTGATAATTTACCGATGAGAGTGTATAATTATAAAATATAAATGCATTTTGATTTATTTTTCGCATGAGACTCGTTAATTTGCGCTGCTCGTCTAGTTTGATTTAGAATCTGGTTCCGAAAAGTTGACACGGCGAGACAGTGAGTGTGAAGATTTGACCACGAAATAGAAAAAGAAACAGGACAGCCATCTAAGAAGAGGTTGGGCCTGGGGTAATGAAAGCCAGGCCTATCCAAGCAGGAAGGAGAGTTAATGGGATTGAAAATTTTCTGGCAAATGCGGTACCATTCATCGTGTCAATGTTCTGCCCTGTGGTGTAACGCGTCATACTAGTGGGTGGCAGTGAGGTAGTAAATTGATTGCCAAAGGAAGCGAAAAGCGCTTTGCATGATATATTTTCCTTCTTCTCAGTTCTCATATCAGTGAGAAGTAAAGTGTCCGTGAAGAGAGGATGATATTGTTGCTGATGTTGTGACCCAGACCCTGTACTGCTGTGAAACAACAAAGTTTTCGAATGAATTTTGAAGAGTGCATAACAATACAGTTGTAAGAGTTGATAAAAGGCTCACATTGTTTGGGGCTTGGGCGGAAAGGAGATTGTTTCCACGCTTGGAAGGATGTTGCCGGATCGCAAATGGAATCGAAGAGCGTCTAGGACCCTTAAAGTTAGGTAAGTGGGCTGTCAGAATTTTGACCAACATTAGAGTCAACCACTGTGACGTCCTTACAAATTAAATTTATGGGGATCTTCTTGGAAGTCATGAAGTTTTGATTTCAACTTGAAATTGGTGACAACAAGGATGGTTTCTGAGAGAACGAAAATTGAGATAGATTGTGGAGATTCAATGGGAACTGACTAGTGAGCACAGTTATAAGAAAGCCGTTGTCTGCCAACTAGTGTTTGTTTTTAATGTTTACTCAACTACAAATCGGTGTTTCCAAAGGAAATGTTGTCGTGTTCAGAACAGCCTGGAAAGGTATTTATCTCAAATCTCTACTACCCCGGAATCACGGAGAGAACAGAATATCATCTACAGGAGCCTGTCGATTAGCGTTTTGATAATTTATTCTGCATTTAATTTTGAATTATCCTTTCAAGCTATATTTCTTAGTTGATGTTAGCAATCAGAAGTTAATTATATAATGTTTAAAAAAAACTCATAAATCTTTCATGCAAATATAAATTATTATAGCTCAGCTCCTAATCAACACAAGGCAAAAACTTTAACAATAATTAAAAAAACATCATCAATTATCAATTCAATAATATAACTCGAATCGTAGTTTCATACGGCGTAAATATCCATTAAAAATCTTTAATAAAAAAATATTGTCGAAAAAAATTAATAGTCGAATAGTCGGATATTTTTGAAACTCTCAGAGAATAAATAAACACATATGAGCTATGTGTTTGCACTGTTGGTTTATTCAACCTCTTCCCCAAGTAACACACAAACCATCTTTTTAGAATGACTGTTATAATTGTTTGTACTATAAATGAATTATAAACGTGTTGCAAAACATGTCAAGATTAGAGCGGTTTGTTATTCTCGTATTCTATACATCACTCTGACAAACGGTCGAGCTAAAAATACTTTTTTCACTGCTGCATGTGATTAATACTTTATTATTGTTCTGAAAAACATGGTTCCTTACATTTATAATACATAAACAGGGCAAGATTTTATGGGCAGTTCTATAAACTGTTGAAATTACATTACAACAATCATGTTTTTCAAAACGTGCTCTTTTTTCTCATTATGATGAATTTGTTGTACAAGATTGTGTTTCCACTGCCAACGGGAAGCATATGATAGATACTCAGATTTCACTTCTCAACAATCTGAGTTGGCTTAGCAAAGAAGCTACAATCCTATCACGCCTAGGTCTAGTGTTCAAATCTCACGCTTGGCGAGGTTTCTTTTTGTATGAGGATAATTTTTTTTTCATATTATGTTTTATAAGGCTTCACTTTTTGTGCTTTTTGCGTTATATTGAAGTACACCGTATTCTGTTTATTGGTTCGGTTAGGCACCTTCCTTACCTAGAAGACATGAAGTCTGGCCCACTTTTTTGTCTGTTGGACGAACAAAACGGAAGAATTGGCCTTCTTGGCAACGTAACGAATCGAATGTTTCAGCTTGCACTTGAAGTAATCCCTCACCTTCCTTGCGTTCATGGGGTCGGTCGTCTTCGCTTTTCTTCCGCTGTCAGCATGCCGTTGGATCGCTTAATGAGCCCTTTCTAATGGCGTTTGGCCCAACGGCATTCGTCTAATGATCTTGCCGTCGGATGCAACGAAGACTATTAGCGGAATAAATCCGCTAGTTCAAACCCTGAGAAAGGTAACATGTTACACCGGGTATAGAACGTGTCAGCGTCGTGATCTTCATTGCAATACCAATCGTATCATTGTAATACTAATCGTATTACACACCCAATCTTCCAAAGAAGTGTTTACTGCTTGATATAGGCAACATAAAATCTCTGGCGATTCGCAGTTTGGAAATGGTCATATAAAAAAAATGTTCTGGTAAATCAGCAGCCTGGTTTAATTCAATAAATCTCAGAGAAAACTACCTTTATATCCATCTCATAGCTTATATAATTAGCATTGAAGTTTACACTCTTCGTGGATGGTGCTACGATGAGGAATAATTCGTTGAAGACATTGCATGTCACCATGAAACGGCTCCAGTTACGGATACGTTTCTACACGCAATCGTATCCACGAAGACATTCCTCGATTGCTCACCTGGCCACGTCGATGCAACCATTGGAGATAGGGAGGATTTAGTATCTACTAGGTTGGGTAAAAAGTAGCCTTTTTGACCGCCAGAATGCGATGCTACTGCAAAAATGGTTATAGTGCCTTGTAGTCCGTTCACATTTAGGCATACACGCCACATTTTAATGCGATACTGCTCTTAGTTTTGTTTTGACAGCTAATAGTTGTTCACGTGTTTGGAATCATGTTACCAATGGGTAAAAAGTATCTTAAGAAAACATGGAGAACCTCTTCAGTAGACATCCAAGGAAAAGGGAAATGAATAGTTGAACAGAACGCCCCGGTTGGTGTACAGAACAAAACAATGTTCAAAGATGGTTGTTGGGAGCATCTATTCTAAGAAGGTTAAGTGATGCTCCATTTTTCTTCAAACGGTTGTGACTTAAGCATTAGCTATAGTTTTAGCCCCAAGTGTAGTCACGATTGATTACGCGCAAAGTCTAGAAGAGAGCTGATCGAAGCCCCTCTCTGTAAGAATAGTGTCAAAGCAGCCGTTCACAACGCAGCAGAAGGTACCATCGGCGGATCGACTGGCTCTACGAGTGTCAGAAGGGTTTAGACGAGAAGAATACAGCGAAGGCGACGATGCTGCAGCAATGAATCCGTCAAAATGTGAGATAGGAAGCGCTGCCTCGAGAAGTCGGAGTGCGAACAAATGGAACTGTTGTATCGCTTTCAAAAAACGTGATAGTTTTACAAGAAGCTAAACGAATTTCGCAGAGGTTTTGTACCACGAGTCAAAACGGTAAGGTGAGATAGAAGCAGCACTACGTTGAACACCTGGATGACGCAGATGCGGAACATCAAGACAATTAACTGTACCGCATTCTCTTGTCACCTTTTCTATCACAAATGTAAGGAGAAATCGAAGAAAAAAAACCGTTCAAAGCCAATTATTTCGCCTTTTATAAGGTACATCAAACGATGTTTCACAACTTAGTAACAAAAACTTACATTTCCGACATGTCAACACATCAGAATACGTACAATTGTCAATCTAAATAGCGTACACAGTAGGCTGATGCAATTCTTGAAGCTATCGTTCCCCTATGCTTAAAAGATTTAAATTCAAGACCTGAACAGCCTTGAAAACGAGCTCGTATAGTCGAAAAATTTCCTTTTTTTTTCAATTTAAATACAAAATGCTTTAGTTCGACACGCTGTATCTAACTCTGTAAGCGCAAAAAAAAAAGTTTTTTCACCGCATATTGAAAAAGAAGTAAAAGGAAAAAAAGGCATTTGTATAAAAAAAAACAAAATGTAGCAACCTCTTTTGCAAAACAATATAGGAAATTGAAACTTTTTATCAGAAGGAAACATTATTCTATATGACAACGGAATGATATAAGTGCTACTATAACTTGGCTATAATACAGAATTTTATTACATCATTAATTGGTTGATTCGGATTATGTCTGATAATCCCTTTGAAATTTTTTTTAACTTCATTTGGGAGTAATTACAACGAGCTTTTGTTTGATATGAAGTCCTAATAATAATCATAAAAATTTGATGCATTCCAATTTATATGATATTATTCTCACAAAACATAATGTCATGAGCTGCTGACATCCCAGCAAAATCATAGTTTACTGTTTTGCCGAATACCCAGCAAAACAGTGACCCTCTAAATTGCCGTGGCCATTAAACCGAAATATTTTGCTGGCAGATAAAAAGAGATATCTGACTTATGCAGAGATTATTTGAGTTTGAGGATAAATTAAGGCTTACAGTAATATTGCATCAACTAAAAGCTATAGAAGTGCGCCTAAAACACTATTATGGTGTGTACCCGGTCTTTAGGTCAGGACGAACTTTAACCGGAATTAACATTTCCGTAAACAAGACTTGCATAAGCTAGTTAAAGGTGAACTGAGACAGATGCCACAAAAGGCCTGTATCACTTTAAATTTTCAAAATCAAAGATCTCGAACATTTCAATTACTTCATTTAAGAAATAGCATCAATGAAACAATTTTCCCTTTTGATGATAATTCATATTTTCTTATTACAAAGTTCCATATTTTTGTTCATATCTCGATAAATGTACGTCTGATCGGAACGAAGAACACAGGGTTCCGGAATGAACAGAAACTGTTTGCCAAGCAAAGTAAGCACCACCCACGGACACTGAACCTTTTTACGTTGTTCAAGATGAGTTTCTAAGCAATAAACTTCATTTCTCAACCATGTCTAACAGACACGACAACAAAGTGTGTTTTCTCTATTGGGATGGGAAGTCTTAGCATCGTGCGGAGTACATGTTTTTATTACGTTTATTTTCTAAGGTGAGGAGAGCTATGCATTCTATTCTCTCAGTATTAAGATAAAAAATCACACAGCCATATGTACACCAAAGGTGGGAAACCTTTGTACGGTAGAAAGTTATGTATCCAGTGGAAAAGTTTCCCCTTATGAATGAAAACAAAAGCCAAATTAATTTATTTGTTTTGGTGATGGGATATCGTCAACAAAGGGCACATACATTCACCTCTGAGGTACTTCTCGGTTCTGAGAAGAAATGTTTGCTACATACATGCCCATATATAATAGAAAACCTATGAAGGCATAACAAATTCGACCAGCATTTTGCAGAAAAATGTTAGAAGCATGCCATATAATGATTTAATTATTATTTTCTAAATTTTCTGTTAAAATTGATTCAATTTCTAGAATAACATAAATTAAGCTGCATGCCTCAAGTATTGGGCTAGTAATAACGGATACTGTAAAATTTAACAATAAGCATTAGCATTAGCATTAGCATTGACGTTTGCACACCGCGTAAATGGAGATACGATGAGAAATAATTTGTTGAAGACATTGCATGTCACCGTGAAACGAAACCAGTTACTGATACGTTTCTTCACGCAAAAATTTTCACGAAGACACTACTCAATCGCTCACCTGGCCACGTCCATGCAACCGTTGAAGATAGGGAGAATTTGGTATCTACCTTAAGAAGACACGGAGAACCCACGCAGCCTTCAGTAGATATCAAAGAAAAGGTGAAATTAATAGTCTGAGAGAATAGTTAAACAGAATGCCCTGTTTGGTGTACAGAATAAACATTTATTAAAACATGGTCGTTGGAAACATCTAGCCTAAAAAAGTTAAATGATGCTCCATTTCTTTTCAAAGGGTTAGGACTCAAGCATTAACTTTAGTCGTAGCCGCATATGGCTTATGGTTATAGCGCCATTACCTCTGAAATGAGAAGAATGTCTGAAAATGCCCATCATCATCTAGCAGCTGGGACTCTAGCATTAATTAATTAATATCCTAGCTTCGTACTGCTCAAGGTTAAAGTGCCATTTCACACTCTCTGGAAAAAGAACTTCTTAAAATGGAAATGCTTCACCCAGTACAGTCCAGGATGTGTTTAACAAATTTTAAGAAAAAAATATGAATCTAGAATGATCTTCAAAGAAGTTTAAATTGTTCTAAGACCGATTTGTCGAAATAAATACCAGGAATCCTTTTTTCACCCAACAATGCCGGTGTACCAATAAAAGTCAGATTCGAATCTGAAATAAATTAGACATTTCATGTCTTATCGCTTTGGTATGATTTGGTTCACATAAATTATTCATTATTTTTCGTTCAATTTATTGGGCGTAACTGGAGAAGACATGCCTCCACCTCCCTCTCACTCAATTCAAATCAATGGAAGTGAAGTTTGCAAGTGAAATAACATGATTGCTACGTTACTTGTCGAGTTGGAATTTTCAATTACCTTATTTAAAAACATTTGTTCAAATTCAAATGCTTGGTTATATGAGTAGGCGGGAGTGGGATAGAAGACATATTTTACCATAACCTATTTGAACCTACCAACTGGACGAAATAATAACCACTCAAGTTATTTTAGTTTCAAATTTCATTTCGTTTGCATTAAAAAATTGACTTTTTTGGACGGTGATAAAAAAAGCTAAGACAGATAATTGATTTTGATAAATTTCCCATGAAAGATATTTATTTAAGCCGACTTGCAAAAAAAATTCTACACCGCGAGGCCTTCCGGCAGTTAACCGGAACAATTCGCCATGGCGGACGAAATGTAGACATGTGTGTAGGCATGTTTTTGAGTTCTTTGTTCGTTTTATTTATCAATTCCTCCTCAGTTTTTACGACAAAATTGTTGAAGTAGATCTTACGCTTCAGGTTGGCCCAGAAAGTCTCGATGGGACGCAGCTGGGGGACGTTGGGCGGGTTCGCGGACTTGGATATCACATCGATATTCAGCCGCTTTATCTCCTCCAACGATCGCTTCGAGTAGGGCCGACGCCAGATCCGTCCAGAACACGGCGTCTTAGCCTTAATGCCTAATGGTATTTCTTGATGAACGACGCAACTTCTGGCAGGCATTTCGTACTCGTGATTTAAAATTCATTCAAAATGAAGCCGAATAAGTTGCGCGCAGGTATATGAACTTTTTCGAAAGGGAAAAACTGTTTCAGTGATTGCAAAGACCCTGAATATGATAAAATCTACAGTGAGTGACGCAATAAAACGATACCAGCAGCTTGGAACGCTAGATTTATTTATTTATTTTACTGTCCGTCGGCCTATTTCCTCACATGGCGACAATCACCGACGCCAGGTAGACGACTCCACCACCTACCTAACGACTCATGACTATGAGCCGGGAAATGGAACGCTACATGACCGCGTAGGGAGTGGATAAAAGCACACCGTTCGGACTCCATAAACGCGCGAGATTAACTATCCGGCGACGACGCAAGCGAAATTCTTCGATTTCGATCCGATAGTTGACGTAATTACTGAAAATTTCAAAATCTTCCGTTGGACCCATAGTTCTCAATGATTTGAAGCTTCAGTCATATAAACTGTGCAAGAATCACTACTTGAATGACACCATGAAAGCAAACCGGTTGAGAAAAGCTAAGGTTCTCCTGAGCCGCTTATCCGAGGGCCGCTAGCGGTCAGTGCTGAAAAAGTTTTCACAATCCAGCAGCATTACAACCAACAAAATGATCGGCAGTTGCTTCCTGCTGCTTCCGAAAATCGTGGAAGTATTTCAAGGAGTCATCATCCCGCTTCTGTCATGGTTAGGGCTGGAATAACTCATTCCGGCAAACTCCCTTTTATACCATCGACAAGTGAATCAAGCGGTTTATCAAGACTGAACGCCGGCTCATAGAGCAAAAAAGACTATTAGTCCTTTTAACGAAAGATGAACGGCCTTCTTACTCACCGGAATAGAATCCGACGGACTATTTGGTATGGTCCATCTTGAAGTCAGGAGCCTGCAGTACATCACATCAATGATAAGAACATCTTATAGGGTGTACGGAATCAAATTGCGACACACACAAATATTCGGCAAAATTCTACCGTTCAACCAATCATATTCAAACTTTCAGGGAGTAAAATAGAACATGTTATGAATATTTTCCCATCTTTTTTATTCAATTTCAATTCCATATCCAAATGCACGAACCTTCTTTTTTACACTACTCATAATGTCCTGTACAACATTTGGACCAACTTTTTTTTGCGTGGCAATTCATTTTTTCTTCATATCTTCCCCCGATTTTTCCTTAGGATGGTTTCGAAGTCCTGCTTTAAATGGCCCAGTATTGTTCAATTGGCCGCAGTTTTGGTGCGTTCGGGGGGTTGAGATGCTTCGGCACGAAATTAACCTCCTTAGCCTTGCACGGCTCCAAATCCTATTTCGAGTAATGGCACGAGGCTAAATCCGGCCATAAAATCGTAGGGCCATCGTGTGATCGCAGAAGAAGAAGTAGACGCTTTTGGAGGTATTCCTTTAGGTACACCTGCCCATTGACCGTTCCAGTTGTCATGAATGGGGTGCTCCGCTTTCCACTCGAGCAAATTGCTTGCCAAATCATATATTTGTTTGGCAAACTTTGACATCTTCTGCTTTCTAACGTCCTCAAGGACATCGAATTTATGATGTGCAGTGAAAAACTGAAGCCCCGGAAGCTGCCGGAAGTCTGCTTTTACAAACGTCAACCAACAACCATAACGAGGCAATGTGGTTTTGTCAACACCTGGGTGTAGAGCTTCCGTGCACGTAGTCCTTAATGTTTTTTCGCATCTTGCACGAAAGTTTTGGTTAGATTCAGTTTCTTCACCACATCTCGAAGAAAACTGTTAGTATTCCTCTTGAAAGTGTGATCCTTAACACTAAGTGATACTTAACACTATACGGAGATCCATTTTTGCCTCTTTTTTCTTTCCGATCGATGGTCAAACGTTCGTGGTACCGATTTAAAACATGAGACACCGTAGAATGAACCATTTCCAGCTTCCTGCTGATGGCACGATGAGAAAGATCTGGATTTTCGAGGTACGTGCGCTAAATTTCTTTGCGCCGCTGCTGTTCTTCCGACTCCATCTTCGCAACAATTGCACATCTGAAACCTACACAGCGTAAACAAATACACATTGAACTAATTCCACCCAAAATTTCAATAGAAAATACTCAACGGCTAAAAAGTTACAGCCATTAAAAAGTAGTGCAATTTGATTCCGTACAACCTTTAAATCGTCTCTTTTAAAGATTTGGGAGCAAATATCGGTCGAAGGCGTACATCTCAGCACGAGGCGGCCATTTTGAAATGAACAAATAAAACTTGTAATTTGCAAACATGTTGATATAACAAACACTACGTATTGATTTTTTAATCCAACAATAAAAGATACACTGATATAGTTTTTTCTTTGTATTCTCCCATACGCGGATTAACGATCTATTATGATGTAGTTTAAGAAAGAAGTAATTTTGCTTGATCGTGATCATATACTACCGATAGCTTGAATGGTTCTAACGAACTGTCTATTCACACTCCCAAATCCTCTACATGGGAGTGAAACTATCTCCCGCTCATTTTGGGTTTATTTTTGGCATACAACTTCTGGTTTACCTAACATTCTTTTGCCAAGGTGGTGGATTCGTTCCTGCCTTGACCTACTGCGCATGGGGATGCTGGGCAAAAGATTGTGTGTTTGCTTCAAAATATTACCTCACAATACCCTGCGCTCAATTTCAAAAACTACTTCTATTCTATTTTTACAGCCTGCCGTGCGCTAACGGAACTATAAATACTCTTCACAACTTTGTTCTAGAAAAAAAATTGCTGTCTACTCCTAGATCCTCATGGTGATGAGAAATTACTTCTTTCTCAAACTAGGGTAAGGGGATGTTATGTTAGCCTAGCTCCTTCATTCGGCCTATGTACCAAATGTGTCATTAATTTAGCGATAATCAAGAAAATCATGTTGCTATCAGCATGATAGATGTAATCCGAAGCAATTGAGACAATATTAATCATCTTATAGTTGCTCACTTTCGCGTAATTTTCGGTTTCTTGAACATTTGCGGCATCATGATTTCACTGGTTATGCTGAACAGATGATCGACACGATATCAAGTGATCTAAATTTGGCTTAAGTGAATCGATAAAGCAAGTAATGCAGTCTGGATGTGCAGAACATAGTTACACGTTACCAATTAACTGTTCACATAGCTAAAATAACAATGATTTTACAAGAGAATCGTAGACCCAATGTTGGGTACATATTTTTGTGTATGTTCCCAACTATGGCCTGTTGTATCAATAACGTAGTAAAAAGGTTGTTATTGGTAAAATTTCAAGCGGAAATGCATGAATTTGCGGTTGTTTATATTCAAGTGGCTTATCTAAACACAAATCGAAGAGGCAAAATCATTGTATAGTGAATTATAATGTTTTCATTGTTGAATGACTAGTAACTCATACATGAACATCACTTAAGCATTTAAGGCAGTTTTACTTCAGTTTGTTTTGTGAAATGTTGTATTAAGTAAATCAAATACAGCCTTAATTCATAAAATTAGAAAAAAAAAAACGTACCAAGACTGCATTTAGTAATAAATCCATCGAATGGGACGAAGTTGCATCCACGAATAGACCAAATTTGGTGCCTATAGACCGACATTAAATCCACATCCCTCGAAAGTTTATGGCATTATAAAAGTAGTAGTGTAACTTTTAGTGATACATGCTACCTAATGTCATATCAAACTTATCTTTGCTGGTGTATAACTTGTTGAATCTCGCTTACAGCTTAAAATCTGTATGAGTTATAATGAAAAATGTGATCGTTGGTTGCATAATAGGCTGAGTCAAGGGACACATACTCTACATCATAATAAAAGATAGTTTTAACACCATTTTGATTGTACGGCTAATATTCGGACACTCTGTAGATAACGCAAAAAAATACATATTTTTTTCAAACTGTGTTTATATTGGATTAGTTCCAGGGTATGTCGAGGTCATCAGAGGAATTTTTCAACCCAAAAGATCTCCGTGACCTAACTTGAAATAAGAATCACGTCTATCAGACTACCTTGGACCCATGATCTGAATCCATGAATCTCAATCTAAAAAAAATGTTGCTCAATCCATTGCAATGAAATATTGAAACTGTCACCGAATGAACACAGTCAATGTTTAACTATTACACATGTTTCCTATCGTTCTGATGAAGGAAACTTCTTCCTTGTCACTCTTTCGCAACTAGCAGCAAATCATGTTAACAATAATCTGCTCGCATGAATGATGTTTTCAATCAATTATCGGAAGCGTTAACCTCCCCATGCCAGTGCGGCTTCCGACAGCAGAAGAATGCGTCAAGGGAAATAGTAGGTTTGGTTGAAATAGTTCTATCCATGACGTACCAGTCAATCAACGACGATGAGAAACGTTGAAACAACAATGAAACTGGAGAAAATTAATACCTACGCTAATGCATTGTTTTCGTACGTATTTATTATAAGGCAATTGCATTATTCAATTAAAACTGCAGTCGACTACTACCACGCTACAGGGGCCGACGGTACATATCAATGATGATGATGATGATGATGATGATGATGATGATGACGACGAAAACAACGACGACGGCCGGCGATGACAGCAAACACAACGTCAACGGTGACGATAATAATGCTTGACCAACGGTTGAGAGTTCACATTGATATACATATGTAATTTACTAAAGTGAAATCAGTACTCGTATAGTAAACAAGTAGATGCCGTCCGTAGACGTTGTACATGTTGTCCGACGTATACCTACATATGTTTAACATATAAAAGCGAGAACAACAGAAAATCCAATAGCTACGTATGCAACGCGATGCTACCCGTTGAATGCAATTTCTGGATGCAGCTCGATATAAAATAGGTTACATGTATAGACGGGCGGGCGTGCACATCTGTTGAATTGATTGATGGTGAGAAAAAAGGCTGCTATATCTTCTTGTTAAGCTTGTAAAGGTAATGATACTGCATTTGAGCGATTAGTCGTGACGAAACGATGGCAATAATTTAAAATCCATTTACTCGGATAGCCCCGATTATTTCCATGGAAAACAATTAATTGATTACCCGGTGTCGGTTTACGTGTTTTGTGGGCTGAACAGGTTTTGAATTGCAGTGTTCGACGTGTTCGACGTAGGAAACAATAGAAACATTAAATTTTATACCGAAGTTGAAGACTGAGTTTTTGTGGTGAGTTTAGTTATAGTATTTCGCCTTTTACATAATACCCAAAAAGTTAAGATTCCTAGCTTGTATTTTGAATTTATTTCAAATATGATGTATACTTGAACCACTTGTCGGACGGAAAACGTGGCAAATAAGACACTTGGTAGAAAAGTAAATAAATAGTACAACATGCGATGTGGGAGAAATGTAAATGGCAAATCAAAGGTGGTTCATTAAGTTTGTGTCCCACATATGCCATTTTTTTTCTATTGAAGTCGCAGAAGCCGTGCTGTATAGAGTCACAAAGGATTAAAATTTCTTTCTACAGTTTATTGCATAGTTTCTGTCCCAGGCAATTTTGAATTACTCTTTTTTATTCAGCGTTCGGCGACCGGAACAGTACGTTTATCAATCTGCCTATGAAGCGAAACAATAATCTCATCAATCATCGAACTAATCACAGCAATCGTTATATATTAAGATAACATAACATCCACGTTCGTAAGTATAGTCAATCTCTTTCATAAATCTCATTCAATGTCAACTTAACGTCGCTGGGCAAAAATAATCGTTATTCGAAGTAATTGGCTAGTACATCTCAGTGGCATGGCAATGGTGTTTTCAATGACAGGTGTCTCTAATGTTATTAATAAACTAAAAGTTTTTGTAGGTCCATTTATCAAAACGCAAAAAACCAAAACAACCTAACAGCACTCACCAAAAAGACAAGGTTACCAAGTCTTTTGAAAGTCACATCAAATTGCTAGAATGTGTATCCAGCACACAACGCATTTAGAATGGAACAAGCAATTTTGACTAGACGACTCTATCTCAGATTCAGAATGTTTATTTTGCTTTTGTGCTTTGTGTGCACGTTAAGTAGATTGTAAAGAGATTAATGGGGATTTTAAAGATTTACTGCAAAAAGATGGAGCGCGATAACAAGTTGATGGGTTCAGCTTCAGAGGCTGAAATAAGATTTTTCAAATATTGATTCGCTAGCGATGGATTTTTCAAAGCTGGATTTAGATGTGTTGCGTCTCCAGGATTATGACGATAGTTTCCTTAGTGATCAAGGAGTATTCTTGTGGTCCTTCAGATCCATCAAGTGGCCGAGTGGATCAAGTGGCCACATTTCAGCCACTTCTGACTCCATCAAAGAACGAACCAACCAAAGGCTGAAAGTCTCTCAAATATATAAAAATCCCAACTTCATCCACTGTTTTGCGGAACTTCAGGGTGCCTCACAATAGGTATCACTAAATCAAAACGGGATTACAGCAAAACAAATCAACCAAATCATAGTATTTATTTTTCATTTGAAAGATACATGTTATAGAACTTAACGTAATTCGAATCTCTCGCCCTTTTCTTTGATAACTTTTCGCAAACGCTTCGTAAACCCATCGCAGCTTGTACGCATGACTTCCTGAGGAATTTGGTCCCAAATATCAACCAAATGTTTCTTGAATCGATCTAAAGTAAGTCCTTTCGTTGGGCCTATATGTTGAATGCATATAACCCTAAACTTTCAAGTGCGTTGAGATCCGGTGAAAATGCAGGCCATTCTTCGCTTGTGATGAAATTGGGCAGATTTTCCGCGCACCACGCTTGTGTCTTCTTTGCCTTGTGAGCTATTGCTGAGTCCTGTTGGAAACAATATGGTGTACTCTCATACAGCGATGAAGTATGAGGAAGCAGATGGTTCTTCAAAACTTGCTCGATTCAGTGTTGATTTTTACGTTAGGTTCTATGAAAAGAAGTAGAAGTTTTCCTTTCCGTGACACGGCACCCCATACCATGATTTTCAATACATTCTGATAGCGTTCTACAGCTAGTTTATCTCTTGGAATATTGGCAAGACTTTTGCCATACACACGATCATTTTGTTGATTATGACTGCCTTGAAGGAAAAAGAGCTTTTCATTCGAAAATATAGTCTCGCAGTTAACGTGTCGAACCAAAAGATTTCTGCTTCTTTGTACCCTAGCTTGCTTTTGATGCTTGTCAACCCGTGGACCCGTTGCTTCATGAACGGCTTTCATTCCAGATTTGTTTGAGGAGCCTGTTCATTAAAGCAGTGGACATTTGAAATTGTTTTCTCAATTTACGACCAGATACGGCCGGATTACGTCTTATTCGCTCCCTCACACATTTGATCATTTTCTTTGTTCTGGCAGGTTCGTCTGGCACCTTCTTTGTACACTTGATATTGTTCTTTCCTTGTATTCTCCCATACGCGGGGTAACGATCTGTGATGATGTTGTTTTTGAGAAGGAAATAATTTCTCATCACCATGAGGCTCTAGGAGTAGACAGCATTTTTTTTTGCTAGAACAAAGTTGTGAAGAGAAAGTATTGATAGTTCCGTTAGCTCACAGGCAGGCTGTGAAAATTGAATAGAAGTAGTTTGAAATTGAGCGGAGGGCATTTTGAGGTAGTATTCCGAAACAGGAAACACAGACTTTTGCCAAGCATCCCCATGCGGGGTAGGTCAAGGCGTGATCGAATACACCACCTTGACTGGCAAAAATCTGTGCACTTGATCGTGCTCATATACTACCGATAGCTTTTTTTTTTTTTTTTTTTTAATAGTTCTAACGAACTGTCTACTTTTACTCCCAAATCCCCTACATGGGAGAAAAACTATTCCCGCTCCTTTTGGGTTTATTTTTGGCAGGCTGCATAAGTAAACCACGACTGAACAAATGTGACACCTAAAGATTGGACTCGGAAAAAATGCGACACTTTGTTTTGGGTGTAACTTTTTATCGCGTGGGTAAAAATTAATGAAATTTTGGATAATACTACTAAGAGTGTTATGATTATGAGTGTAATGTTTATGTTATCGTGATCTGTCAAGTAGTTTTCAAGATGCATTCGAAACAAAAAGAGCTACGCCAGCAAATCTTGGGCGCGGTGATCGATAATCCTGGTCAGTCGCACAGATGGATCGGCAAAAGGCTTGGAAACCACCATTCTACCGCGTCCCGCGTTGTGAAGATGTTCCAGGAGACGAAAACCATCGAGCGGCGCGCTGGAAGCGGCCAAAAGCCGAAAACGGAATACCCAGAGAAGGCGCGGAAGATAAGGCAGTACTTAAGGCAGTACTACTAAGAATAACCCGAACCTTTCCACCCGAGACGTGGCTGAAAAGGTCAATTCGTCGAAGTAGTTCGTCCAGCAGACAATGAAGCGGGCTGGGCTACGTGTTTTTAAGGTCAGGAAGGCGCCAAACCGGACTGACCAGCAAAACACGGTGGCCAAATTACGTGCGTGGAAGCTGTACTGTGAGTGGCTGGTCACGTCATGGACAACGAGACATATATCAAGACGGACACCAAACAAATCCCCGGTCTCGAGTTTTTTCCGGTACGTCCCGCATGGAGGTTCCGGAGAAGTTCCGGAAGAGAAAGATGGACAAATTCGCGAAGAAGTATCTGTTGTGGCAGACGATCTGCGAGTGCGGACGGTACAGCAAGCCGTTCGTTACAACCGGCACCATAAACGGGCAGTTTTATTGAGGGGAATGCTTGCAGAAGCGCTTGCTGCCCTTTCTCCGCTCTCACCGTGGTCCCTCGCTGTTGTGGCCGGATCTCGCTTCGTGCCTTTACGCCAAGCCTTTAATGGATTGGCACGAAGCGAAGGGCGTTAATGTGGTCCCGAAGGAGGCGATCCCGCCAAATACACCAGAACTACGTCCGATCGAAAAGTTTTTGGGCGTTAATGAAGAAGTAGGTGAAGAAAAGCGGAAATACATTCAAAACCGATGAGGTTTGAAGAAAAACTGGGAGAAATTGTATAAGGAAGATGGACTAAGCCCCAAGAACTCATGAGCAGTGTTAAGAAAAATGTACGAGCATTCAGCTTGGGGGAGGAAATTCAAAAATAAATTATGCCTAAACATAGCTAATATATAGTTATTTAATCCCTGAAATTGAGAAGTATCAGATTTAAAATGAATTTTTGGTGATCATTTTTGTGTGTCTCATTTTTTCCGAGTCCAGTCTTTATGGTGAGACACATTGTACACAAATAGTTATAAATATCAATCTTCGTTCAGCAGCTATACATTATTGAAGTAGACTTAATTTCTGATGATCATAATGATGATGATTATGATGATGCTCCCGCAACGTACCCTCACAAATGATTGAGCAGAACGATTTATCTTTAAGACAAGTGAGTAGTTAATAACAGTTGATCATCTTTAACATCAGATATATCATTCTTTATATAATCGCCTTTTCCCGTTTGCACATGACCAACGACTGAGAAGGTAACTTGACGACATGCAAAAATATGGTGGCTGCCAGGTGGAGAGAGCACTTTGAGGTTTTGCTGAACGAAGAGAATGTAAGCGCATCGGCAAACAGTTTAAGCATTGGATAGCGATATTGGAACCCCCAACGCTAGATGATGTTTAATAGGCCATCAAAGAGCTGAAAAACAGTAAGGCTGCTGGAAAGGACGAACTCCCGGCCAAACTTTTCAAACACGATAGTAATCAGCTGCACGAAATACTGCACCGTACTATGTTGAAGATATGGGAAGAACAACTACTAGCTGACTGAAGGGCCTCATTTGCCCTCTGTAAAAATAGGGACACAGGCTGGAGTGCGCCAACTACCGAGGGATAACACTGCGCAACTCGGTCAGGTATTCTGTTGAACTGATTGATACCGCTGGAGGAGTCCTTCGTCAGCGAACTGGTTGCCAGAGGGTCGATCAACGACGGATCAAATGTTTACCTTGCGACAAATCTTTGATGACTCCGGGAGTACAATTTGCAGACCCACCATCTGTTTATTGATTTCAAGGCGGTGTACGGTTCGGTGAAATGAAACGAGATATGGCAGATAATAATTGAACATGGTTTTTTCGACGAAACTAATTAGACTGATTCTTGCTACGCTGGATGAATCGAAATCAAGTATACGGATTGGCGATGAGATTTTAACATTTCGTTATCTTAGATGGATTGAAGCAGGGAGATGGGCTTTCGAACTTGTTGTTCAACATGGCTCTCGAAAGAGCTATTCATCGGCACGACGATCAAGTGCCGTAGAAGATGCATCCGTGCCATTTAAAAGGAAGACAGTGAGAATAATATCGGCGAATAGATATTTTTAGGGTCTGTGGAACCAGCTAAATTCCCGTAGTTTGCAGACGAAGGCCGAATTCGCGTTGTATAAGTCGACCGGAAAGCATTCGGGGTGTTTAAACGTAAGGTGCTGCTAACAATACTCGGCGGTAAACAAGAAGATGGCATCTGGCGGCGTCGCATTAATCTCCAGTTGATCAAAGTATATAAAGAGATGGATATTGTCAAGAAAAAACACGACAGGTTGCCTTGGGCTGGTCACGTTGCACGGATGCCAGAAGAACGACAAGCGAGGATAAAATACAGTAGAGAACCAGGAAGAGGCCGTCTACTCCGTGGCAGATCACGAACACGATGGCTAATTTCAGTTAAGATGGACCTAAGAACCCCCTCCCCAACGGAATTAACCAGGTGGGTCGGTAGGCGACACGATGAAGTGAACTTCCACTTAACGCAAATTTTGTCAGGTCACGACTGTTTTAGGCAATATCTGCACAAACATGGGCATGCACAGTCCTCCGCATTAACCGAGTAGGCGGGAGTTGAGGAAAACGCGGAACATGTGTTCCTCGCATGTCCTCGTGTCGACGGCGCGAGATCCAGCATGATAGCCGTAAGTGGTCAAGACACGACTTGGAATAATTTGGTCCATAGGATGTGCCAAGACCGGGACAACTGAGAATCGGTATGCATAGCAGCCTCCCAGATCGTCCTCGATCTCCAACAAAAATGGCGAAACGACCAACGGCAGTTCGCAGGGACCACCTAACTACTTAAGCCCTAAGTAGATAGACATAGTGGTTGCTTAACAAGCACAATAGCCTTCCTGAAGTAATATCCTGAGTATACTTGATGGAAACCACAAACCGAAAATTTATGTTAGACACCCACTTCGAAAACCCGACGCAGTCAGGTTCAACATTGGTGAAGTAGCCAAAATTGGCTCAATCGATCGTTTGCATTTTCAAGCATTACCATGAGTGGCACTCTATCGATTCGCAGGATCATAGCAAGGGTCGTAATGGAACTAAGGATCGTAGGTTGCATTCAAAGGTGTTGGTTTGCTTAGGTTTGCCAGGTACTTTTTCACAGTTTGGCCGGTTGAACCGACCTCCCGGCCAAGCGCACGCAGCGATGTAGCCACTTTTCCTTCAATGTTCCTCTCCAGCATCCTTTGGTGCTTCTTGTCGCTCAGGGTCGTCGGCCATCCGTAAGTTGCTTCACTGTTTTTGCCATCACGGTTAGAGTTCAACTGAGAGAGCTGTCAAATTTTGTCTGCTGACTCATGGGTTACTAAGATTGATGTTGCATGGGTAGTGTCGTCAGGGCGGGTGAAGGTAAACCCATGGAAAATTGGAAATTTTAAAAAATGCAAACATTAGATAGACTTAAAAAACACGTCGCAACCATTTGGAATGCTTTCTAGCCTATCTCACCGATTGCTAAGTTGATGGTGGACATTGGAGACTGCCATAAAGATATTGATCGAGCCTCGTCAGGCGTCCTCTACTTCATCGACGTGAATTTGGTTATCGAAGTCCAAGGTTATCGTATGTAGATGATCTCAAAATAGATTTGCGAATCCCGCCGATCTATGACTGACACTCTCTTCAATAGCAGTTAGAAGTATTTGCCACCTGGTGCAACGCACACCTAAGAAAAGAATTAACCGTGTTTTTCTATAATCTTCGTGGCAGCAAAATCGAACATGTTCACTATATCAAAGATTTGGGAGTCATTTACGATTCTCAACTAAGAAGAAATATATTTTGTATGTCGTCGTTATAGAGACAAGAACGTCGGCCTTCTCATTTAGTGCTGTAAAGAAGCACAAGGTAAACGAACTTACAACGCTCATTTTTTGCAGCTTGGTGCTTCATCTAGTGAAGCATCAAACCGCAAAAAAATTAGCGTTCTATGTTGATGTGCTTGGAACAGGTGAGATTTTTATTATTTTTGTTTTCACTTTTTTTTCGGGTTGAGTTGAGTGGCCACGTACAAGTATCCAGCAGAAATCAAACCAATTGGTTTAAATACACCTGAACTTTTGTGCTCCACCCTATCTTCGGGATTCTTTGTAAGATAGACATGAAAAAAAAACACTTTGAAACCCGCAGCGATTAAATTTACATTGGTGGAAAATTGAAATTTTACCAATCCAATCACGAACGCAAGCACGAGTAGCAATCACCGTGGAAACCCGTGTGGGCACAACATGCATGTCGAATATGTGTTTGCTCCGTAAACTACGATTGCTATGCGCTTCAGTTTCCGCCCACCACTAGGATCACATCTTATCTTCATTGCCTAGCCCGACTACGGGTCGAGTATCGTCCTACTCTGAAGCCCAGCCGCAATATGATTTGAATGCCCGAAGGAAATGGAGAAAATTAAATGAAGGATAAAGACATCTCGAGAAAATCAAATCCTTCTTTTTTTTCCAGACGCTGCTGCTGGCTGTTGGTTCACTCGTTTATATTTAATGTTTTATCCCTTGTGCCAGTGGTGAACCAAACAATCAGTACGCACACCAGGTTTGAAAATAGGGGGAAAGGGATCCTATTTTTAAGAGGGTTAAACCCAAATGCTGATATGCTAAATGCCTTGAGGCTCTAACGTTGACATAAGGTCTTGAGGCGGTCTCGGCTTTCAATGATTTATTCAAAGGATTAAACAGGGCTCGTCAAAGTTTACGGTTTGGGCTTTCCATTAGAATCTTTTTGAAATAAAATACATTGCATACATATGTTAAATATTGGATTTGACAGAGGTTTCATTTTGAAAATAAATTCATTTTGAAGCTGTGAGACAGTTTATTTGTAAAGGATTGGGCTATGTTGGAAAATTTTATAATTCTATTCTTCAACAAGTCCATTGACAGACTAGGCCATATTGACAGATTTCCAACAGAACAAAGTTAACGAATTTTAATATTGATACGTGTTTTGGAACTTACCAACAGTGTACAATAGCGTACATTCAAGGATCGTGGTCAGTTAAATGGACATATTCTATTGGCAAAACGGTATTAATCCACTAGTTTTTTTTATTGCGGAATCATCATCATTGCAGTTAGTTACAACCTAGATGAATTGATGGCCAATCCACCCAAATAAAGTTAAACAATATAGGGTAAGGGGATGTAATGTTAGCCTAGCTCCTTCATTCGGCTTATGTACCAAATGTGTCATTAATTTAGCGATAACCAACAAAATCATGTTGCTTTCAGGATGACCAATGTAATACGAAGCAATTGAGACAATATTACTCAATTTGTAGTTGTTCACTTCCGCGTAATTTTCGATTTCTTGAACTTTTGGGGCATCATGATTTCACTGGTTAAGCTGAACAGATGACCTACACGATCTTCAAGTGATCTAAATTTGGCTTAATTTAATCAATAAAGCGAGTAATATAGTCAGGATGTAGTTACACGCTACAAGCTAACTGTTCACATAGCAAAAATAACAATGATTTTACATGAATATCGTAGACCCAATGTTGGGGACATATTTTTTTGAATGCTCCCAAGTATGGCCTGTTGTATCAATAACGTAGTAAAAAGGTTGTTATTGGTAAAATTTTAAGTGTAAATGCATAAATTTGCGGTTGTGTATATTCAAGTGGTTCATCTTAACACAAACCGACGGGACAAAATCATTATAATGTGAATTATAATGTTTTAATTATTGAATGGCTGATGAATCATATATGAACATTACTTAAGTGTTTCGAGGTAGTTTTATAAAGTTTGTTTTGTAAAATGTTGTATTAAGGAAATTGAATACAGCTAACAATGTCTTAAATTCATAAAATTAAAAGAAAAAAAAAACGTACAAAGGCTGCATTCTGTGATAAATCCATCGAATGGGATGAAGTTGCATCCATGAACAGACCCAATTTGGTGCCTATAGACCGACATTAAATCCATATCCCTCGAAAGTTTTTGACTTTATAAAAAGAGTTGTGTAACTTTTCGTGATACATACTACCAAATGTCTTAACAAACTTATCTTAGCAAGCGTCTAACTAGTAAAATCTCGCTTACAGCTTAAAAACTTTACGAGTTATAATGAAAAATTTAATCGATCATTGCATAATAGGCTGAGTTAAGGGACACATACCCTACACCAAAAGCACAATTAAGCGTTTCAAGGTCAGCTGTGTGGTTAGCTAGATGGGAAAAACTTGCAAATTTCTTCTGTTGAATGAAAAATAAAGCAAGGCAATGTCATATCTGTTATAACATTTTATAGATAAAGTTGTTGAAAAGTTCAAAAAGTCAGAATAAGAATATAAGTGAAAATGAGAAGTTCATTAAAAACCAACAATAGTTTTTGAATTTTTCAGACATCAAGGTTCGATTCGATCGCTTTTTGTGTGAACTCTTGTCTGTTTTCGAGAGTTCTGTGTAAGTGCCTCTGCTTACGGGTCTTGAAGACCACAAATTGCAATGCAATATTGATCAATTCGTTTTTTTAGATTTTCTAGTGCTACATAGCTTTAACGCTATGATTGATGGTAGTATGTCACCATACGTATCAGTAATGAATGTTAATACTTACAGAGACTTTTCAGTCTTAACAGAAGTAACCTTAGTCCAGTTATCTTCTATAGCTTAACAGCTTCGATAAGCCATGTAGTGTTGGCAGTAGTCGTTTAGACCTACTAAAGGGTGTTTCGATCAAAATTTGGTCGACTTAAACTTGACGCATTTCTTTTCATCGTACATTAAAATTATTTGCACACCCCTCATTTTGTAGATGTGTGCGTGTAGCATCATGACTCTATTTTGATTTTGAGATTAGCACTTTAGAGATCAAAATGTCGTCGAAGGAAAAGAAGCCACGCACCAAAATTTTGCACGTGCATGGCGAAAATCCAAACTGCTCTTCTTAACATCCTCAATCCTGTCCAACATCGTCAATTTGTTAAACCTGGTGATCACAAACTATGGAAATACTAATTTATACTAATAGTTAGTATGCTTATTGTTTAGATTTTTGCCATGCACGTGCAAAATTTTAATGCGTTGCTCATCTTTCTTCGACGACATTTTGATAACTAAAGTGCTAATCTCAAAATCAAAATAGAGGCATGATGCTACACGCACACATCTTCAAAATTTTTAATGCACGATGAAAGGAAATGTGTCAAGTTTAAGTCGACCAAATCTTGATCGAAACACCTTTTAGACATCATTTGTTGTTCACGTTTCAAAAATTCATCTGTGGAATGAATGCAAATAATTATTATCGCTTTTTTATCAGTAATGATTTCATTGGCAGGATATTGGAGAAAGGGATCTATTTGTATTACTGATTTAAATTTAAATTTACTGATTTACTTACCAGCGCTGTTTACCGAATAAATTTCATGATGTTTGAAAACGTAGTCTCAATTTTTTGTTAGAGCCAGTGTTCAGGAAAACATAAATCCTTACAACTCAAGCATGAGTTTATTCGCTCATGAGGTTTCCCAATTCTGCAACGCAAAAATTACCTATGAGGTTTCAGGCTCAGACGTTCATTGCTCTTAATGACGTTGTTAAATGTTATTATAGTCGTTATGCAGTACCGGGTGAAAACTATCGTAACATGCAATACATTGTCGGCTGAGCCATTTTGAAGAGTTTTCGGTCGAACTAATTTCTTTTGCAGTTTAAGCTTGAGTGCCAAAATCTAGAATTACATTTGCTTGCCAAATTCATACATGAGATGACACACACAAAGAGACTCGATGAATGAAATTGAATCAAAAGATGACAGAACCATACATTCTGGTCTTATCAACTGGTATTCTGCTTACTGAAGTTTGTAAGTAAAACTACGAAAGAATAGGGGAAATTGAATTCTAGAGTTCAGTCGATGCTCTAAATTCGAGGAAAATATTGTTTCTTTCATTTCCTGAAAATCGAAAATAAACTCACTTTTTCTCATATCAAAATGTCATCGAGACAGTACCAAATAAGAGCCATTTCCCTTATCATACTTTAATGATACACTGAAAAAAAAATATTTCATTTAGCTACCACTGGTAAAACATTAAGATTGTTTCCAATACTTAAACAAGTGACTTTTACATGAAGGTCACACAGAAAAAGAAATTGTACCTGTCCAAACATTTACATTTAACTGGACACATAAGATTCACCTGATTTTGCAAAGCATTCTCCACTTCCTGAATCACATTAAAAGTTAAGTGAATTTCTAGTGGATATTTTTCACTGATTATGTGAATATTTTCTTGAGTGTATGATAATTATGTTGGTGACGATGGTTACAATGATAAGAAAATCATTTAAATCTGGAAAAATATTGTTAAATTGGTCCACCAACTCAATAATTATTTGACGCTTCCTCATTTTTCTTCGCTCTCGAAAAAAAATTGGCAGCAAGTAACCTACCGCTACAGATTTAATGTTATTTTCATCAAAAAATTGTCATGAATATCTAAAGCATTCATTTTCTTCATTGTTAGCAAACTATGTTGGCGATTTATTTAAATGGATTTAATATTGTGTTCGGTTCGGATTTCAATAACAAACTTGTTTTTGGCTATCTGTTCCAAAAATTTTAGTTTGCTTTCCGTCCACAGCTTCCTGTTCCTGTTCTACCATGTTCTTTTGAATTTCTGCCTGCCCTACAACGGCTGTCTGTTCTACGTCTTATGTTGAATGTAGAACGTTCTCGTAACTGCTCGTGTAATGCGCGAATGAGTTTAGGCACCACCTTACCGTTCACCCTCTACGTAGTCAGTGTCCTCTGTGTTGTGATCATCTAACCGGAATTTACCTAATCCACGCAACTGTACTTAAATTAACTCACAACTTAACTGAAACTTAAATTCACAAAAACTTCCCTCAATTTCTATCAAAAACATTCACGGCCAGAAATTGAACTCAATTTGAGAGGCCACTTTACTCAGTCTCATGGGAACTGCAACTCAGTTTCGTAAAAAGTGAAGTCACTCATTGACTGAGTAACTCCACTTTTTACGAAACTGAGTCGCAGGTCCATGCAACTAAGTAAAGTGGCCTCTCAATTTGAGTTCAATTTCTGGCCGTTTACTGACATGTTTACCTCGTCGTTGCGTACGTTGCCAGATCAGCTGTATTTACACATAAACCATAAGATGATGTTTGGGACTAACATATATCTTCAATGTGTAAAAACTGGTGACCCATTATGAAGCAATACCGGTGCCGGCCGTGCCCAAATGCTGGTCAAGTATGGAATGGGAAGGAAAGTGTTGACATGATACCCGCTCTGGAGGGTTCGTTTTGGTTAACGATACACTGAAAGTATGTAGTACTTTCCGCCAAAAGCAATGGGCGGATAATAGACAAAATAAAATAAAACAGGATATTGGATATTGTCTTCAAAATTTGGTAGAAATTAATTATTTGTTGCTTTGCAAACCAGCTCTCCTCGATGTCCAAGATCTCGGTCAAGTCCTGCTGGACCCGTAGCTGCTGCAGTCGGCAGGAAAAAAGCACTAGTTTCGAATACGAAAGTTTCTCTGAAAATCGATCGGAAATGCACAAATCGTTTAACACCAGTGAGCAAAACCCGAAAATTTCGATCGAAAACACGATTATTTTTCAATTATCCCAAAATGTACACTATGACGGGAAAATCCGTCTTCTTTACTTAAAAGCACAGCCTACAATCCAACAATAAGCTTCTTCCGTCTGATTCTCAATAAACAGAACATATTGATTGCACATTGATTGTTGGTTTTTATATTCTCCCATGCGCGGAAGTAACGATCTTTGATGAAGTTTGACAGAAGCAGATAATTTCTCATCTCCATGCGAAGCGCTAGGAGTGGACGGTAATTTATTGCTAGAACGAATAGACATGAAGAGAACGTGTATTGATAGTTCCGTATAGGGCAACGGCAGGCTTTGAAATTGAAAGATACAAGATTGAAAACGAGCAGAAGGGGCATTTGAACGGAGGGGGCATTTAATCTAGGTAACATGTTTTCAGGGAAAAATGTAAAATATTTTCGTTGAATATTGGAGAGAGATATTTTCGCATATGCAAGAAAGAGGATAATGAATTATCGGCGAAAAAGAAGAGATGAAAATGTGAACGGTTCATTATTCATCGAAAACCTGCTTGAGAGAGAGCATGGTTTTCACCAAGCGGAGTGAGAATTTCGATCTCTGCTTTAAACTCGTCCTCAAAAACAAGTATCTCGAGTGACTGTCATGAAATATTCAGAGAATAAAATACAATGTATAATCTTGGTTTAGGTATTTTTATTTAACTGCATTTCTTTACCAAATCCAAAAGTTCGAACTTTCTTCTTAATACCACGCATAAGATTTTGTACAACGCTTGAACCGACATTTTTTTCCTCTTTCAACCATGACTTCAACATTTCCTGTTCTGTAGTGACAAATTTAGGATGCTTACGAAATGCTTCAGATCGACAGTTAAATGTTCCCCAAAACATTTAATGACACAAGACACTGTAGACTGGTGAATTTTCAACATCTTTCCGATGGCTCGGTGCAAAAGAAGTGGGTTGCGTGTGCAAAATGTTCTCGCGCACTTGCGTTCCTTCGACTCCAGTTTCGAAACTACGACACATTTCACAATGTAAACAATACACACTGGGGTAATTTTACCCAAAATTTCGTTGAAATCAACCCAAAGGGCGAAATGTTACAGCTTACTAAAAGTGATGCAATTTAACTGTGGACACCCTTTACTCGCATATCTCGCAGATAGGGTTTTTAAAAATTATAAATTGTTTTTATTTTCGTGGGGCCCAAGATGAAAAAAAGGATTACGAACTTCGTTGACTTATTGAAATCATACCAAAGAGATTAAGGTTTTGCCTTCATGATTCCCCTGGCTACACGAGTGACGCTCGGATTGTTTTTTTTTTTTTTTGGTAATCGATTTATCTAGTGGTTAAAGTAGATTCAGTTTGATACGGTTTTCATCATTGGCTTCAACCATCTGTGGCAATTTTTATTCTGTGATGTACAATCCATATTGACTTTCATTACATTACTGAACTCATTGCTCTCACTAAAAACATGGCAACATCATAAATCAGAGATGTAGGGTCTACGCAAACCACAAATAGCACTTTGACAGCTAACCACAATGAGAGTAATATTGCCATTTCCATGAGAAAGCTTCAGTGTGGGGATTCTAATCTACATCGCTTTAATCACTAGTCTGGCTTCGAATGTCCTTGAGATTGATTTGTCCTGTACGTTTTCCTTCATCGTGGTTTATTTTTTTATCGTGGTAAGGTAATACCGCACTTCAGCGTTTAAGATGGCTTTGCTCTTATGAATAGGAAGAATGTTTGATTATGGTCTACCTCCTTACGGGGGAGGTGCCAAGCAGCTTAAGCGAGATTATGTCAGTCATGTTCGATACAGGAAGAAGAAAAAAAACACATTTTGAAAGGAAATGGTTGTCAAAGAAACGGAAAACTCAATCAAAATGGTAATGGGAAACACATAATCCCATGGCGATAGAAAGCATACGTCAAAATGCTACTCAAGTCAATGAAGTTGTAAGTCGAGCAAAGTGATGTATCTTCTGTCATATATCAGTTTGTGGTGTTGTAGCATTATGTATTTTCTTTATGTTTACGTTTTACAAGTCAGAATAGTCACTGGGAAAAAAAGAAGATCATCAATAACCCAATCTTCTCTTCTGCAATTTCTCATTATTCTGTTTACAATTCGAGTCATTTCAAACTGCGCGAATATAGTGATCTATTGTGCAAAATCAGTAAGTCTAACTTGAATTTCATCATAATGAAGGGCAAAGCTGTTGGTTTAATTGTTACTTTCAAATAACTCTTTCAGCTATTTGCTTTTTTTCTGTTTTCATGCAGTTCTATGATTACGGTTTCGTCTTCACTAATGCATTCTTGTTTGCAAGACTAAAACATGATTTAGGCTCTGACAAAAAACTTAGTGTCCAAAAAGAGTCAAAAAAACAGGGTACAGTACTTTGGCTCATCCATTTCTAAATGCTGCAAATCCTATCATCCCGGTTAACAAGGCTGTCTCTGCCTAGAATGCAGATTGTTACTTTCTTGTTGACTTTAATCCACCACGAAAATGTGTTACAATCTTGGAGCAATCGGTTGCAACGTTCAGAGTATAAAATTATTCGTGCATATTTAATGTTACTGAAATTTATGACCTACTATTTTTATTTGATAGTCTGGTCTGGGAACGAGATGTTGTCTCGCTGATTCTTTCTGTTGCGCTTTGCTGGTATAACATTTTCCTCTATAAACACAATCATCTTCTGGTATATAACTCAAAAGCAGCAGACAGCAAAATCGGATATACATCTGGGAAGTGGTATCTGTAAATTTGCACCTTCTTCCAGTTCATTACACACAGATCCTGCCAGCAGTATCATAATGATGATCTGAACCTTTATTTCAGTAATATCCCATCATTCAGCACACACCGTTCTTAGCAGACGTCTACGATGACATTTTTTTTCCCGGTGGGTTATGCCACTCAATCCCTTCTTCCCTTTCGGAATTGTAACAAACAAACGGGAGAACGATCAATATTCTATTTAAGCAACAGATTGTATAACATATGTATCAATTTGAGCTCATGTAACGACGAATAAGTTGCAAACGGGAAACGGGTCAGTGTCCTATGACTTCCTTCTTGGTTTCAGTGAATTCATGGTTTCGACATCCGACCAAAAACAGACAAGCGAACACGAAAATGGCAAAATTCTCGGACGCCACATATACCTATAACCTATGGCACGTTCCATCGGGGGAGAGTGTATAAACTTTTAAAAAGTGGCAAGTTCCACTCTACTACCTGTTGTTGTCGGTGAAGTGCCGGTCATTGTTGAAGCTTTTTGAAGGGGCACGTCATTTGAACGGAAATGCTACCTTTTAGAAGAGGACTGGGAAAGTTGATCGACTCTCGTTCAATTTAATAGTAATTCACTTATAACAGAAGTGAGCGTGTCCAATTTCGGCATCGAGAACAAGTCAATGGAAGCATATTTGAATTTCATTTAATTAGCTACATTCGCCTAGAAATACTAGGAAAGGAATTTCTGATGTTTTCTCTTCACTCTGGCCGTCGAACCAGACCTCAAAAGGGCAATACAAAAAGCATCAATTATGGGACGGCAGAGCTGTGGCCAATTTCATCCTGGAACTACATAGTCTGCTTATCTCAAATCATTTACATAGCACAAGGACACCACTTGGGTGCTTTTTTTTCGTCTTTATATCTGTCGTCGTTTTGAATATTGAATTTACCCCCACCATCATAGTGAGCTACTGTTGTTGGACTGATAGCAGAAAAAAACGGCATTTATGCTCGAATGCCATAAGGGACCCACTTATCGCCCATCAACGACGTCATCAGCGTAATAGGGCAGAGTGAAGGGAATGGAATAAATTAAATTTATTGGATTACTTGTCTGGACCTTTTATGGCTAATCCTTAATTCACCCTTACCGCATACATACCGAGAAAAACAAAACATATACATCTATTAAATTAACTTAGAATATAAGTAAGAGAAATGGTAACATCAGAGCAAATAGCTCGCCAGTATTGAATGTGGGAATCATTGTAATCTAATTTATATCATGCAACAGATTTACAAATACATCGTAAGTAAACCATTACCGGAGGCATCGCAAAGGAAATGCTTTTGGGGTCAGAAACAAGTAGCTTCATGTTTGGAATTAAATAAAGGGTTGAGAATGGATTTGCTCCCCCAGGACCACATTTGAAGTATGGATTACGTTGTTCTTATTTTGCTGTACACCATAGAGTATCGTTCAGATTATTTTTTTGTCTGTTTCAAACTCTCATTTGGGAAGCATGAACTCAAATATGTATAGCAAAACATCGAATGGAGATTAATGATCAGTGCAATAAAAAGAGTGATTTGTGAACATTATGTGATCGGTATTGATTGTCAACAGTAGGCCTAAAGTAGGTCACATTTGTCAAATTTGTCGAACTGAACATTTGTCAAGCATTTCGTAATCGAAGAAGTTTCCGTCGACAGCTCAAAAGCAACAGAACATACATTTTCTGTTTATTTAGTGGAGAAATGTGCATCTTCCTATGATAATATAAATACGTTTATTTTCGGTTTGCTTCAATAATAACTTAATTTTGTATACTCAGGTTGCTATGGGATTTGTTCTAGTACTTCTAGCAGTACAGAAGCGAAATCCAGATTGACCGAATTTGAGACCTCATAGAGTACATAATGTTTTTTTAAACGAGCATGTCATAAATCTTCAAAGTAACGATCAAAAATTTCAATGGCTAATATATTTGAAACGTGTTTTTAGCTACACCTGGCTGTTTTTTAATTCATATATTAAGCTTTTGAACCATTTAAAACTGCTTATGCTAAGTGCATTTCATTCGACCTTGTAAACAGTTTTGGAGATTAAGAAGAATCTTGAATCCTGAGAAGTAAAATGAATTGCAGAATCTAGTCATACAAATTGAAAAGTGGCACTGCAGCGTAGATTTATTTTGGCCTTATTTTGTCAATAAAAACCAAAATCCAACATTGAAGGTAACTCCAACAGCATCCCTACTGTTGGCTGAAATGGAGCCAAAACGCTATTTAACATTTGCCTTGTTTCTCTATGAAAAAAAAACCACTAACCCACTTTGTGAAACTTTCCACTTTGTTAATTTACATCGGTCCCAATCGGTTCTCAAGCGTTACTTTAAATTTACATTGTTTTTCCTAAAAGAAACCACCTTCACAGATTATGAGTGTAAACAGCATCGTAACTGTTGGTTTAAATCGGCTCAAATCGGCTCTCTTCTTCTTTCTTAGCGTTTCAAGCTAACTGCTTTCGCAATTAGCTTATTGCTTACCCTCAACTTCCACAGTTATTAATTCTGAGCTTTCGATGACAGGTACCATTTTTGAATTAGTATGTTTGTGTGGCAAGTACAATCATATTCTATGCCCAGGGAGTCGAGAAATTTGCCTTGACGAAAAAATCCTAGATAAGACCGGTAATGGAACCCAGCCACTTCCAGCATGTTGTTCCTTTGTAGCCACGCCTTTACCGACTGAGCTAAATGAGGACCCAAATCAGCTCTCAAGCGTTTTAAAATAATCACCTTGTTTCCCAATGAAAATCCACCATCACACTTTGTTAGTGCCTCCAACTGTTGGTTCAAATCGGTACTTAAATTTAAGTATCTCGTATACGTCGTATATTATATTGTGGCTCAAAAACCTACAAAAAAAAAACCTACGGCCTTTAGTAGCAACGATTGTCGACTCATATCCCTTCTCTCCGCCAATTGATCTATAAATGAGAAAACCACTAGTGCACATTGAGAATGATTCACTGCTCCCAAGTGATATTCTATTGGTTATATGTGCAACATCAGCTGACATCATGCTCATGCTCATGCTCATATTAAACAGCATCCTAACTATTCATTTACAAGCGGTCTAAAGTGGTTCTGAAGCGTTGTTAAAAATTGACTTGTTTTCCCGATGAAAAGTCAACTTCACATAGCATCCTTATTAATGGTTTAAATTCATTCAAATCGGCTCTCAAGCTTTACTGAAAATTTAACTTGTTTTTTTTTTCAATGAAAAGCACCATCAGAACGTTGTGAGTGGACACAACAGCATGCTTATTGTTGGTTTAGATGAGGCCAAATTGGCTTTCAAGCGTTATTTAAAATTTTCCATGTTGCTTGAATAAAAAACCATCATCACACTTTGTAAGTGACTCCAAAAGCATCGGTACTGTTGGTTTTAATCTGTTAGTTTTGTATGGGCTATTTTTATAAATAATTTTTTAGACGTCCAGCGTATCGTATACCAAAACGAATTATGTTGCCAAAACAAACCCTTTTGTCCATCATCCCAGTGATTTCTCCGATTTGGATATGTAGAGATGTTTTGGGCTTCTAATAAAGCGAGTATCACGTCAACATATTCTTACCTTTTCCTTATTTGACCTGCATTCGGGCAGAGCCAGCACCGGTATTGCTTGGTTTTGGATCAACAGTTTTTACACATTGAGGATGTATGATAGTACCAAACATCAGCTGTTGCACTTTGATTGTTGTTGATGATGAAATTTGTCAGAAGCAGAGGCTCTAGGAGAAATGAAGAGAAAGTATTGATAGTTTCTGTCTCAAAAAATCTTAATGACGCCGACAGGAATCGATTCTAAACAACTGAAGTGAGAGGTAACCACGCATACAGCGTTGTACTCCTTTAGTCTAGTACCTGATTTTAGTACTGGATTAAAGTATTTGACAGTTCGTACAACGCTGTACGTTGTATATCTGTACCAGGCATAAGTTCTCGTTGTTTGTCAGGAGATGGCTCTAGCAGTTAGAGCTGGTCGATTTTGACAAATCCAAAACGTCATTACCAAGGTTCGTCTATGGTTAACAAACTGATTTGACACATTAGTGATTTCGTTTTTGCATTGTGTCAAACAATCGTCCTTTGCGGGAAGTTATGATTTTCTTCTTCGATTCGAAGAAAACGACCACTCAAGCGCATCGAAAGCTCTAAAAAGATGCTGCTTTAAGCGAAACAGCATGCCGTGATTTGTTCCGTCGCTTCAAAAATACTGTTTTTGATATTGACGACCGTCCACGTGAATGAAGGCTCTAACCCTTCGAAGACGCGGAGTTGGAGGCATTATTCGATGAGGATTCGTGCCAAACGCAAGAAGAGCTTGCTTCAGCATTTATAGCTCCTCGTCAAGCCATTTCCAAGAGATTGCATGCGTTGATAAGAAGTAAGGAACTTGAATTCCTTATGATTTGAAACCAAGAAACTTTGAGCGTCGTTTTTTTCGCCTGTGAACAACTGCTCTAGGAAGAGTTTTCTACATCCCATCGTGATGGATACAGGAAGAAATCTTGAAGACTACCCGGTCATCCTTCTACGTCGTCGGCTCGGCCAAATATTCACGTGGTGGAGGTTATGCTGTGTATTTGGAGGGACCAGGTTGGTGTTATTTATTATGAGCTGTTGAAACCGAGCGAAATCATCACTATGGAACGGTATCGAATTGATGCGATTGAGCCGACACTGTGTGCAAAACAACCACAATACGAGCAAAGGTTCCAAAAAGTGAGTATACTGCAAATAGGAAGTCCTACCTCACCCACCCTGTTCCCCAGATATTGCGCCGTCCAATTATTACTTGTTCCGTTTGATGGCACATGCCTTGGCTGATCAGCAGTTTCACTCATATAAAGACATGAGAAAACGGCGTGAGTCGTGAATAGCCTCAAACGACCATGTTTTTTTTTTACTTATTTATTTTCCGTCGGCCTATTTCCTCACATGGTGACAATCACCGACGCCAGAGAGACGACTCCACCACCTGGACCCTACCTAACGACTCATGACTATGAACCGGGACCAACGGCTTTACTTCCCTTCCAAAGGAAGACGTGACCAAGATTTTTTCGCCTCAGAAAAACCACCGACGTCGACTGGGATTGAACCCAGACCCACTGGGGTGCCAAGTAGCAGTCACGCTTACCACTACACCACCGACGCCGGCAGGACAAACGACCATGTTGAACTGAATTTTTTTTTTGTCAAAACCGGTCCAAAAATGTGGTCTATGGAATTAACTTATGCTATGCTGGATTTTTTTTTCGAAAAAGATAATATTAAAATTATCAAAACTTGCGGTAGTTTTATCATAGTTTTAAGCAGATCTTGATTGTGATCATAAGCACGGTTTGATAAAAATTTAATTTTTTAAAAAGTGATGTACAATACTCTCAAAAGTCTGCTTCAGCATGGGCCTCAATGGTTTTAGTAGGGTTTTTTGGCTGAATTATCGACTTCTTACAGAGTAACAACTGTTATAATCGATTAATAAAAAAAAGGCAGAAAAAATGCTGCAAGTGTAGCATAAAACAGAAATTGAAACTTGGAATTAATATCTACAAACACTAGTCCATGAAAATCCTCTCTGCCCAGACGTTTAATTTAAAAATCATGGAAGTTCATTCATGGAAGAAAGCCATGTTTCGCCAAATTATCACAATCAAAATGGTGAGGTAAAAATTTGAACGAGTGTTTTTTTTTTTGCATTACCCTACAGCAGTATCACCAAAACATAGAGTTAGTCATCATCTGTGACGAATTATCCATCGAAAGATATGATTGTGTGCAACATGTTTTCAATATTTGATTGATTGAAGTGCTTGAAGAAATAGCATGGATGGTTTCTCAGTTCCGTCATGTTAAAAAGAAGCTTTAAGGCTGCAACCATTGATGAAGAAACGTCATCCTTTTTTATTGCAGGGTTGTATAGCCTCAAATAAACTTGTGACATAATTGAAATGAAACTTTATACTCTGTTCTTTTGGAGAGTCGCCTTCACTACACTTTCAAGGCATAATAATTGTTGCATGAGAGACAAAAAAATAACAAGAACAAAAACTTTTCATGTATCATTAACTTACTGCCACTGCCAGTGGTTCACTGGCAAATTGGCTGCATCGAAATTGTCTACGGAACCAAAGCTTGTGCTAGAAAAAATGGTCCATCGATCATCTTTGCGACGGGGAATTGGTTTTGACACTGATGATCCTTCAGGGTATTTCAAGCTTTTCACATTTTTCGAAATTAATGCTAACCACGTTCGTTAAACGAAAATAGCAATCGATGCTCTCCAACTCAGTGGTGGAGAAAATGGCATTTATATTTTTCTCTGTTCTAATTTCACCGAATCTGCAGTATTATAGATGGATATTGTTATTCAGATTCCCCTTTTTAAGAAACGATAACTAAATCGGCTGCATTCTTTTGACGTAGGCCACGTTGCGATTGCGAGAAGTTGGAGCGTCGCAAAAAATGGTTAGATTTTGAACATTAGTAACTCATTATCTTACGATCGATTTCCACAATTTTTACACCAATCGATAGGGACTCGTCGTTTATTTTTTTATTTGTTGAATCATAAATTCACATCAACAGGCTTTCTGCTGCCCCGATGATGTTGGTAAAGCTTAAAAAAAAAACAATGTTACAAAAATTATCACATACACAAACGAACAAATCAGAATTAGCCGAGTCTAACAAAAGAAACATACTAATATAGACACAAAAATACATTTTTTTCGTAGTCATCATCAGCTACCGCGATACTCGGAGGCAGCGGCATATCTTCGACGGAAAACTGCACGCAAAAGATGGAAGTCGAACATTGAAGCCATTGAGGCCTCAGCATTATATTATTTCGCAGGGGCCGAGGACGAACATTCAAGTCGATATTCTCAAGAATCGCCCCGCAATCAATTCTGTTTGTAGGGCATCCACGATGATCATTGCGTTGTTGACGTCCCTTCTCACTCGCAAAGCTTGCAGGTTGATCAGACGGCAACGATTTTCGTAGCTGGGCAATCGGAACCGGTTTTCGGAGGTAGTCTTCGGAGATCGAAACGAAGAAACGACATGCTGCCTATAATCAAGTTGTGTATCCAAAATCTCCCCAAGATCCTTCACATGACTCACTCGGCCTATTGACGATCCAAGCAGTTCATAATTGAAGGTTATCGGCTGCTTCTTCCACGAAAACGTTACGACATAACACTTGGCAGGAACGATCACCATCCGATTAATCGTGCATCAATTGGCCACTGCATCGAAGTTGTCGTTGAAGACGGATACAATCATTAACTGAACAAGTCCTCAGATAGATTTTGAGATCATCTGCATAAGAAAAACACGGACTTTTAATGATAAGATGCACGTCGTTGAACTAGAGTAGGAAAACTAGTGGGCCCAGATGGCTGCCTTGTGGAATGACAGATGAGGCACATAAACTTGCAGAATGACAATCTCCTATAGCAACCTTAAGTAGCCGATCAGTAAGATATGATCGAAACCAATCTAGTAGATTACCATTCATTCCGAGCTCTGTCAAGTTTGGCTATCACTATAGCGTGGTTCACCGGACGGAAGCGACTGTCATCCACGAACAACAATCGTGAAGCCGAAAATTTGGTGCTGCGTGTTGTGCTAATTTGACAGCTCGGTTTTCTTGAAGGCTGTAGGCAGTAAACACAATATACGCGATGGAAGTTGGCGTAATGTTCGTTAATTTGATTCGAGAATAAAGTCTTCCGTGTTGTAATTAGTGCAGTGATTATCACAACGATAGTATTTTTTCATTGTTTATCAGCCAGATATAATAATGTTTTATCTACATTACTGATAATAGTAGGTTGATAGAAAAAATATTATAAGGAATTATAATCCACTGTGAACCGAGCTTAAAATGTTCAACTCGTCATTAGCGCCACACCAAAAGTAGCAGGCTTCATGAACTAACGCCTGCTTCAGTCCTCTGGCTACACCTTGTCGAAAGCAGCCGATAGATCGGTGTAAATAGCATCCGTCTGAGTCCGTTCCGTCATAGCTTCGGTGACGTACGATGTCAAGCATAACAGATTCTTGTAGACTGGAAACATATGAGCAGATTTTCAGCACTGAGGAAAAGTATCACATGAAATATAATTCTGGAAAATACGACGAAGCGGCCGAATGAGGACATCAATGTGTTTCTTGATTGTTGCGGATGGAACTCTGTATGGTCCCGACGTCTTAAGTCGCAACGTGGAGCTGGAAATCATTGCATCGATTACGTTCACACCACTCATCGATTGTTTGTATACCGGAACATTCTGCGCAGCAAGCGAGATTTCATCAGAAGAGAGTTGATCATCTATAAAAACATTGTCAAACTTGATGAAGAACAAATGGCAGATATCGGGTTGCGACAAAGCTGTTATGCCATCGAGCACCATAGAAGATGGTAATCCGTACTCCTTGCGTTGTATATCTCTTTGGTGACGAAGATAGCAGAACTTGCTTAAGCGCTTGTACTCGTGGTTAAGCCTGACGTAATATTGTTTTAGCGAAAGCGAACCTCCTGAAGGCAACTTGCTTGGTAGTCTTTATCGACCGAAGTTGGTTGGTCATCCAAGGTACACGAGAATCAGCACGGATGGTCTTTTTCGGGACATATCTGTCAATGACATAAGACATGTGAAAACCTTTGTGGAGCTTGGTTGACATCTCCGGGATCTAGAATGTGCTCCCATTCTAACCGAGACAAAAAAAATGTCCATACTTTGGTGGTCGGCCCTTCGAAAGTTGTACGACACGGCAGTTGAAGTGCGGACGAAATCCTGAGCAACGTTGTTTGCAACTGTAACAAGCAGTGGTAGATAATATGGAACTAACTTTACTAATGGCGCCGGTGCCACGCAGATGGAAGGAGCCGTTTTGCAGCCGCTTACAAAGCAAAGATCAAGGGCGCGATCATTCTCGGTTTTCACGCCGTTGATTTGGGAGGAGAGAGTCGCGATGCTATAGCTGTCAAGAAGTTTATTCGCTGCTGATTTGAAAGACGAGAGCTCATAATCAGGGCAGTAGAACCCGCTATGGATTTTAGTCCAGGCAATGCTCACCAGATTAAAGTCACCATTATTTCGTCACATGGAGTTGCATTTTCCGATAAGAAGGAGATTGAGCGACAATGATTGTCGATGAGATCAATGTCTCGAGTTCGATCCGGAGGTAAGGTGACTGCGCAAATGAACAGGTGTCGATCCCCAAGCGGAATAGCTACCAAAACATGTTTGACCGTGTTCCAAGAGTCGTCATCGATGGCTCTGGCTTTAAGCATGGAATTAACTGTGGTGTACTTACCTCCAGTAGTTTTCCTGCTATTTTTTTTTAATTTTATTAAAGACTCTTTAATTTCCTGCTATTATTTCCTGCTCCAAAAACACGATTGGAAAGGGTTCGGGACTCGAGCCATGTCTCAGTTAGGACTATGATGTCGTAGCACTGATCCGACGCTGCTAAATGATAGTCGTCAATAAGGCTGTTCATTCCACCAAGGTTTTGATAATGGCAGCATAATTAATCATCAATTAAAAGAGAGATTTGAGCAATAAAAAATGAAAAAGTGCCACTAAATTATTAAGGCCTGTGCCAACAAATAATGTGTGATCAGCATTAAAAAATTAGAATGAGCAATAAAGATGAGAAAAGATCTTCGGATAATCTAATTGTGACCGGTAAATCTGTCAAATAAAGCAACAGCTATTAGTATATGTGCAATTAAATATGGCAGTATTTCCGCCAAATTATGTAATTTGAGCACTAAACTATTCGCATATGTCTTTCAATTTTATTGGATTTTCCCATAAAAACAGTAAAATGAGCAATGGATATTTATATGGTTATTTATTTATCCATTGCTCATTTTACTGTTTTTATGGGAAAATCAATAAAATTGAAAGACATATGGATATTAGTGCTCAAATTACATAATTTGGCGGAAATACTGCCATATTTAATTGCACATATGCTAATAGCTGTTGCTTGATTGACAGATTTACCGATCATACTAGATTATCCGAAGATCTTCTCTCATCTTTATGCTCATTCTAATTTTTAATGCTGATCACACATTGTTTGTTGGTACGAACCTTAATAATTTAGTGGCCTTTCATTTTTGGTGCTTTTCTGAATTACTAAGTGCAGGTAAATATTTTAGTCTTTTGATAATAGACAGCGATGTCCGGTCTCAGTCGTCTGGGGATTGACGACCTGGAACACTATCAGGTACTAAAACGTTTGGAGGCAGATCATACTTGTTTGGAGCTCGGAAGGCCCCTTTTCCAACACCAAATACAGGGCCGGCACGGCTGTTGGTCGCTGACTAAAATATTTACCTGCACTTAGTAATTCAGAAAAAGCACCAAAAAATGAAAAAAGTGCCACTAAATTATTAAGGCCTGTGCCAACAAATAATGTGTGATCAGCATTAAAAAATTAGGAATGAGCAATAAAAGATGAGAAAAGATCTTCGGATAATCTAATTGTGACCGGTAAATCTATCAAATAAAGCAACAGCTATTAGTATATGTGCAATTAAATATGGCAGTATTTCCGCCAAATTATGTAATTTGAGCACTAAACTATTCGCATATGTCTTTTAATTTTGTTGGATTTTCCCATAAAAACAGTAAAATGAGCAATGGATAAATAAATATCCATTGCTCATTTTCTGTTTTTATGGAAAATCAACAAATTAAAGACATATGCGAATAATTTAGTGCTCAAATTACTAATTTGACGGAAATCTGCATATTTAATTGCACATATACTGATAGCTGTTGCTTGATTTGACAGATTTACCGGTCTAATAGATTATCGAAGATCTTTTCTCATCTTTATGCTCATTCTATTTTGTAATGCTGATCACACATTATTTGTTGGCACGGCCATAATAATTTAATGGCACTTTTTTCATTTTTTATTGCTCAAATCTCTCTTTTAATTGATGATTAATTATGCTGCCGTTGGTCGCTGGCAGGAACGGCTCGAGTGTATTGGGAGAATCAGGAACTTCCTCAGTACTGGCGGCAGGGGTGGGCGTCGATTGAATTGAAAATTATTGATTTTGAACATTTGACTATTGCTAAATTAATAAATTAACGACTGTGCATTGTTGATGTACCTTCTGCTCAAATATGAACGAGACTGGTTAAATAAAACACAAACGGTTAATTATTCTTCATGAAATATTTATTTTGTCTACTTCGAAATAATCATCACCGGAGGCGATACACATATGCCAACGTTTTTTCCATTCCTTATAGCACTTTTCATACGCCTCTTTTGATAAGCCTTAAGCTTCCTCTTCGCTTTTATAACTTCAATCGTCTGAAAATGTTTACCACACGAAGCGGCAATTTGAGTTTGGGGAAGAGGAAAAAGTCACATGGTGCCATATCAGGCGAATACGGCGCTTGAGGAACGATGTTAACGTTGTTTTTGGTCAAATAATCACGAACTGAACGTGATGTGTGAGCTGGTGCATTATCGTGATGCAAAAACCATGACTTGTAGTCCCACAATTCATTCCTTTTGAGACGAATATTCTCACGCAAACGCTTCATAACGCCTAAATAATATTCATCATTGACCGATTGACCTTCCGGAAGGAATTCCGAGTTCACCACACCTTGGCTATCGAAGAAAACAGTCAGCATAACCTTGATTTTCGATCAATTTTGACGTGGTTTTTATGGTTTCGGCTCATTATGGAAGCGCCATTCTGATGATTGCTGGGCTGTTTCGACGTCGTACTTGTAGACCCACCCAAGTCTCATTTGTATTTCCTCACATGGTGAAAATCACCGACGCCAGGAAGACGACTCCCCCACCTGGCTTTCGAGTCATGAATATGAGCCGGGACCAACGGCTTTACTTCTTTTCCGAAGGAAGACGTGATCAGATTTTTAAACTAATTCTTTGCTCAACGTTTGATTCCATAGTAAAATTCGAAAAACACACTGGAGGTTGACTTGTTTATAATGCCGTAAACAAAAACTGCGTGACCGATCGTGCTCAAATTTGACATGTAAACGTAAAACGGACCGTTTTATTTATTAAGTCTCGCTCATATTTGAGCAGAAGGCATAGGGCATAGAAGAAAAAGAGTGACATTCATTACGTGATCACTCCACACCTGACCGCAGTGCGCTCTTAACGAGTGTTATCGTGTTTCTGCCGAAATTCTCCGTCCGATGATGATCACCGGCCTTTTTCAGGGCCACAACAATTATAAGAAAAGAGTTTTCTTCCAAGTTTCCAGCACAAAATAATTAAAGAGACTGTTTCAGGAAAGAGGTGACATCTCATCCATTTGGTTTCCAGCTCAATTGGCTCATAAATTAAGTTGTTCCACTTTTTACGAAAATTTAGTTATTTTTCCGTGAGAAAAAAGAGACAGTGATACAAATGAAAGAGAGACTGTTTTGTGCGTGCAAGGCTTGCACTGATAGTCGCTTGCTCTAATCGATCTATGTAACCTTTAATACAGGCTCCGACGTCACCTTTGCGTACAGCCCCATTGGGCTAATGCTCAGCTTTTCAGCTTATGCTTGAAAAAGAAAGATAATCCGCTTATAACAACTCAAGATTTAGAAGAAGTGATTTGTACTATTACTTGTAAAAAAAGTGTAGTATCAGTTTATTTTATTCATTAAGATTGTGGATATTCTATATCTCAAGTGGTGATAATAATGCTCATGCTATTATTATAGCAATATTTTCTTTTCCGACCTCACCATTTATTAGTTTGGTTCGATTTGTGAGCAATTGTGCTATGGCCTGGAGCCAGGACACAGGAGAAAAATACCTATCATCCATTCCATGAGATCAAGCACTGATGGAGTAAGTGTACATTAATATTGTTAGCTCTGTCACACCCAACGGTTTATCTGATTTCTTGAATAATCCCGTAAACGGAGCGGCTGGCACGCGATGACTCTGCTGCACCGTCTAGATCAAATGTAAGGCAGATGACCAGAAGTCAAATACGATTTAGTGATTGTCTAACATGGGGTCAAACAGTTCAAATATTTTGCTTTCTTTATTCAATATTCATACAGAAGAATGTGAATGTGAATGTGTTATGTTAGAATAAAGTCGTTTTCAAATGTTAGTTCAAGCATGATTGTAAATATTTGTGCTAGACAAGACCAGATATTTCATGTTTGAAATATTATTTATTCCTGCTAAAACTGGACTAAGACATTCGATTGAATTGAAAATATAACTGAGCTCTACTAACCAAGTTGTTTTAACTATTGCAGGCGTATTTACAACGCTTGGCAGAATCTTCATTGCTCATCAGGAGATTTATTTCCCGCTCATGGAAAAGTTATTAGAAGAAAAAGTAGGAATTGCAAGCGTATTCACGTTGCATATAAAAACTAGAACTAGTGCGTTGAAACTGCAATGCGATGCGCAGCACAACGCACTACTTTTGGCCTTTGATGTAAGATATATATTAGAAGAGAATATATCAACAAATAACAGCCAAACATGAAATATGCTCAGAGGTATAACATTCCATCATATTTCAAGCATACCATAAAATTAGCTCGAAAGTCCTAATTCCAACACAACGAATCCTGTTCCCAAACGGTGATTGGTTGGTTTGCCTCAGTGTGCCATGAATTATTTAAAATCATCAAGAGAAGTTTGGAAATGCGACTGTCACCCTAATCTTTAGTAGTAAGTACATTGACAGCTGCGGCTGTTCGTTGTTTAAACATTTAAACAGTTATGGTAACTCCCGTTCTATTAATGCAAAATACATGCAAATACGACCCCTTCCAACCAGCGCACTTTGCTGTATTCAAGCAAAAACTCATTCTTATGTTTGCCACTAGTGAACCGCAGTGTGGTTTTCATAAGCAAAACGGAGTTACACCACTAGTTGCTATATTGTTACATTTTCTTTCCCGCTTGGTATACCTTCAGGAGCAAATTTCGAAGCATACTTGGATCGGGGATGCTTTAAAGCTTGCCGCGTTAAGTACTTTAATTTCACTATGAAACGTGTTTCGTCGGGTTGTTAGTTTATTCCGTTCAGTACTTGCCGCCGTTGACGGCGTCGTTTGTGGTCTATTATTAGCGCTGTACCATCCAAAAGAGATGATGGTGTACCGACCCATGTGCAGTGGAATATGTAATTTCTTACCAGTAAATTGTGGGATGAATGATGAAAGCATGGTTGTGGCATTGCAAACACGTTTCCAGCACATGTACAACTCTCCGAGGGCAATTTGCACACACGTCTAACACACAGTGGACAGATCCGGTGTCCGGGTTTGGCGTGTGTGTCTTTTTCTTTATGGTTAGATATTCCTGCTTCGACAGGAAAATTCCACGGCAGCTGATTATGCATGCAAATATATTTATAAAACATTGGCAAATCTGCTAGGGCATAGGAAAGTCCAGCCAGCGCTGTCAGGCGAATGGATGAAGTTTCTATGAATCTACCTACATCTGTGTAAAAACAAATTTTGGAAACATGTATTTTATTAACTAAGGCACAACAAAGACATTTGAGAAGTCTCCTTTATATGTTCAGCTTCCGTTCAAACTAAACTGATTGACGCAATTGAATTGAGTCATCCACTCATCACCTTCCTGAAATTTATATGATTTTCTATGTAAAGCTAAGCTTTACCGACCTAACAATCAATATTTCTGAACGACTTCCTGTCAGGCGCTTTTACACTAAAAAGGAAAATACATTTGCAACTTTCTTGTTTATCATGTTATTATGTCCTCTTTCTTACCTAAAGAGCTACATTCTTTCATTATTCCTGTGGTTTTTCTACCCCATTCTAAATCACCGTCACCATTGACGTCATCTTATTTTCATTACGTGCGAAGGGTACTTTATTAGCAGCTTATGCCAAGCCTCAGGGTGGCGAACGACAGAAATCCATTTCTTTAGTTTCTAAGTGAGGTTCTCCAGTCCACTGCTATCCTTAGCTCCCCGATGACAATAGTTGTCGTCAGCATTGAGTGTAGCTAGAGAAAACGAATGTAGGATATTTCTGCGTTTGATGGATTCTTTCCTCTTGCTTGACTGAACTGATTACAACCAAAGGCTCTTTTTTCAGTTGAGGTTGTTTAGATATGTTTTTAGACTTTAAGAGTGACTTTCGGTTTGAAATATACGCAATAAATGGTTATTTTAATGCTGGCTTTCTTTAACGGGGTATCATTGTCAATTTGAACCAGCAGAACAAGGAAACATTAGTTTTTTTTATAAATCTTCTATATATGAAAATCCGTTTTTCAATCTGATAACATTAGACTTTGGAAAGCGACACACTGAATAATTAGGGGGTGTCCCTTGACTCAGCCTATTATGCAACCAGCGTTCACATTTTTCATTAAAACTCATAAAGTTTTTAAGCTGTAAGCGAGATTCAACTAGTTATACACTTGCAAAGATAAGTTTGATAAGACATTTGGTAGAATGTATCACTAAAAGTTACACAACTATTTTTATAATGCCATAAAGTTTCGAGGGATGTGGATTTAATGTCGGTCTATAGGCACCAAATTGGGTCTATTCGTGGATGCAACTTCATCCCATTCTATGGATTTTTTACTAAATACAGTCTTTGTACGGTTTTTTTTTCAAATTTTTTGAATTAAGGCATTGTAAGCTGTACTGGATTTACTTAAAACAACATTTCACAACAAAAACTAAAGTAAAACTACCTCGAAACACAAAATGATGTTCATATATGATTTATCAATTATCAATTATTATATGATTTATTCAATAATGAAAACATTATAATTCACTATGCAATGATTTTGTCTCTTCGATTTGCGTTTAGATGAGCCACTTGAATATAAACAACCGCAAATTCATGCATTTCCACTTAAAATTTTACCAATAACAACCTTTTTACTACGTTATTGATATAACAGGCCATAGTTAGGAACATACAAAAAAATATGTACCCAACATTGGGTCTACGATTTTCTTGTAAAATCATTGTTATTTTAGCTATGTGAACAGTGAGTTTGCAACGTGTAACTATGTTCTGCACATCCAGACTGCATTACTTGCTTTATTGATTCAATTTAGCCAAATTCAGATCACTTGAAATCGTTTAGGTCATCTGTTCAGCATAACCAGTGAAATCATGATGCCCCAAAAGTTCAAGAAACCGAAAATTACGCGGAAGTGAACTACTATAAGATGATTAATATTGTCTCAATTGCTTCGGAGTACATTTATTATGCTAATAGTAACATGATTTTGTTCATTATCGCTAAATTAATGACAGATTTGGTATATAGGCCGAATGAAGGAGCTAGGCTAACATTACATCCCCTTACCCTACCTATTTCACACGACACGAAGTTCATTTTTGACGAGAAAGAAGAATCGTTTATACAGATTTTATGGAGAATTATGTCTTCCGAACATTAACATACGCAACAAAAGGTGCACTGAACATTTTCCATACTCCAAAAAAGAATTCCTGGTTTTATCATATTCAGGCTAGGGTGAATTACAAAAACATAAGCAGTGGATTGGGAATGGCCGTTAAGTTTCTGCTGCTTAAGATCCAAATCTGAGTGAGGATTTAACTTTACACTGTGCTATAAAGGAGAGGTTTGCTGTCGGATACAGGAATACGCATCGATACGAAAAAACAAGATATGCCAGAAAAGTTTTAACTTTTCATGAATAATTTTCTATTTTCTATTGAAATTTATGAGTTTTGTTTCCTAAAAAACTAATGCTTTTTCCGTGGAATTTTTTTTATAGAGTTTTGTGATCCTTTAATTGAATACCTTAGTTATTTTTTCATGGAAGTTGGCAATTTTTAAATGGAAATTGGATTATTTTTTATTACTAGAAAATCTTTAAATTATAAAAAGTTTCAATTGAATTATAAGCATTTAAGTTTTACTATTATAACTTTCTGTTTCTTCATTGCTAAGGTCTGTATCTACAATAATCCGGACACCTCAAAACATAAGTAAAACACAAATTTTGCATTATAAATCGGTTGTAGTTGTTTATTTTCGATGCATGAGATATGATTAAATAATTCACGAAATCAAAACAAAGTTATTCGGTATTCGTAAAAAACTTTTGAACTCAGCGCTTACCTTCATCATAGGGTTTGACACTTCAGATACCGTGGAGACCGTATTTGTCCGAATTTGTTCGGATTATTTGATATCTCTCTATAACTGTCCAGAAAGCTTCCACGTCAACAAAGCCCAATATTTTTCGACTGGGCGTGACTCTGGACAATTTGGTTTGCTTCGTACCACTGCATCACAGTTATTGCACAATGAAATGATGCCAAATCGAGCCAGAACAAAGGTTTTTCTTTGTGGTTCTGATGAAGGGTTGCAATTGCTTCTGCAGGCATTTTTTCTGGGTAATCTTCTTGTTTTTTTTTTTCTGTCGGCCTATTTCCTCACATAGTGACAATCACCGACGCCAGGAAGACGACTCCACCACCTGGATCCTACCACCTATAGACTCATGAATATGAACCGGGACCAACGGCTTTATTTCCCTTCCGAAGGAAGACGTGACCAGATTTTTTCACCTCAGAAAAACCACCGTCGACTGGGATTGAATCCAGACCCACTGGGGTGCCATGTAGTAGTCAAGCTTACCACTACACCACCGACGCCGGCGGTAATATTCTTGTTGATTGATTTACTTTTTCTGCCAAACGTGCAAATTGCTTACCAAACAGGGTATTTTTCAGGAAATTTCGATGCCTTCTTCGTCCTGAAATGCCCAGCTGTAGCATTTCTGGTCATAGCAGGATAGACATCCAGCCCAGTAAACTGATTGAAATCCCCCGGGACATAAGTTTCATCGTACATAACATCGCATGCAAACTTTCTCAAATAATCGTAGTACAAACATTGAGCCCGTGATTTAGCTGTCAAGTTCTGTCTGTCGTTGCGATTAGGAACTGTTTTTACTTCATAAGACTTCCCAAACGGTGTAGCGATTGTTGGACAGGTCCAGTTGACATTCCTATTTCACGATTCGATTCGATTCGAGTTTTCCTTCAATATCCTCTACACCACTCGGTACATGACACAATCAGTACGTCTATTTACGTCCTGTTAACTGCGCCACGTCGGCTTTTTTAGCGTGAGTATCCCCACTGTTTCTTTGCTCGGCCAATGGCCATACCCAACGCTTGTGAAGGCGATCGACAGCAGCTCTAGACAGAAACAAACCAATGAATAAAGTTAAATAGAAAGATCAACAAATTCGCAGCCATCTCGAAATCATGCAGAAGCAAACCAAATTATAAAGTTAGTGCTATCCAGTGTCCAATTCCATTTGAAACTTATTACTAGTTTAAGAACTTTTGTTAATTAAACTTTATGTTACCTGTATTCACTATCTTAATCTAGCTTAAACAACTAAATGTAGGGAAAAGATCTTGTACGAGTATTAAACTGAAGATCAATTATGCTATATTGTACTTACTCTAGACGGAGAGGTGCAGGAGGTTTTGAGAACCTGAAAGCAATCCATGGTTATACCATCCTTATTACTAACCTACAGGTAAGGAATATCGTAACTTTACTTTCACAACTTACCTAAATGGACATTCGACCAGTGTTTACTGGTTGCGAGAGATAACCATAAAATTAGAATACACTAGAACTAAACTACAATGCATACACCTTGTTTGAAATTGTATTAAGAGATTTCTTTTCGCAGGAATTTTATACTTTATCTTCCACCGACGGAATAAATTCATGGAATTTGTATTCTAATTGTTTCTCTACGTATGTAACAGTTCCGAAAATTATTTGAGCACATTTAGCAGGATTTAGGTACATAATTTATTTTTTTTATTGTCATTGTCTTATTTCCGTACAAACTTTGCTCACACACGAGCTTTTCAATCGCCGCCATCTTGAACACTAAACATGGAATCATGTTTCACACCAATCATAGTTTTTTTCGTCAAAGACTAGCGAACAACTACGTGTAATATTTAAAAAATGACAGTGGTTTTAATTTTAATACAGGCCTTATCACTTCTTCTTACCTGCTGTCAATTTATAGATTGCTTATGGATATTTTGAATTTCGTTGTGAGTCGGTTAAATTTTAGAGCATATACCAACAAATCGGAACTAGATCATAACACTGTCAGATAAAGGTATAAGAACAATCGAACGCAATATTTTTATAATACACTGAGGGATATGAGCATTCATTATATACCTAAACAATGAATTTATAATAATTTTCAAATCTTTTTGTGTCACTTCTATAGCGTCATGCATATTTTATATGATCTGTAAATAATTCATCATCTAACGAACGATAGATTTCAATAAACCATATTTGCTTTATTATAAACTGGAAACAAATTTTTGACGGGAATACTTTTGCGTGGACAAAAGTATTCGTCACCTGAATAAATTTTTTGATTTAGCTATTAAAACAAATCTGGAAACACTGCATATTCTTGCATCTGATTCTTGCATTTTTCTTTCATTGCTGTGAATAAAGATTGTAATAAAAAAGCGACACTTTCTTTTGGTAATGACTTTGTATTGCTAATATTGCATGTTTTGGATAAAACTTGTTAAGAGTATAATGTTATAATGTTTACATGTGTAACAATCTGTAAAATAGGTATCAAGATGGCTTCCAAGACAGAAGCGCTTCGACAAAAACTTATTGGCGTGGGCGTGGAAAATTCAGAACAGTCTCACAAGGGGATCGCAAAACAGTTGGGAATCAACAATTCGACCGTGTCCCTTGTGATAAAATCGTTCAAGGAGAACCACAAGACTCAGACCCCCCCCTCCTTCCACAAGGCGACGGCAGTGCAAAACAAAAGCGAAGACGACCGACCCCTTGAACGCAAGGAAAGTGAGGGGCTATTTCAGGCGCAATCCAAACCATTCGATTCGGAACATGGTCAAGAAGGTCAATGCTTCCGCCTGGTTTGTCCAGCTGACAATAAAGCGGCCCGGACGTCATGTCTTCAATGAAAGGAAGGTGCCTAACTGAATCGATAAACAGAATACGGTGGTCAAATCCCGTATCAGGAAGCTGAATCACGAGTGGTTGGTGCAGCCGAAATGCTTCGTAGTGCACGATGAGATGTACACCCAGGTAATCAATATGCAGTATATGCAGTAAATCAACCCTTAATCTGCATTTCAGTTGCTACAAGCATTATATTAGCATTATATCAGCCACTTGAATGCTATCTGTTGTAAAGTTGCATTTCAAATGCTATTTAAATGCTTGTTGCCTGTAATAAGCATTTCAAATGCAAAATAGCATTAATGAAGCATTATTTATTTATTTATTTATTTATTTAATCAATTTAGTTCATTGGACTTATTGTCTACATGACACAAACTTAAAACTAAATAAAACGGGCATTACAAACACGAGCCAAAAAGTGAGCTGAAGATTCGCCAAATTCAAACAATTCTTCGAAAGTCGTAAACGCTCGCATCATAGCTGTTAGAGGTTCGTTGTTTCCAAACGCTGTTCGATGGAATCGGGGTTGGAGAAGAGTACCACTCCGTAATGCTCTCGGAGGAACTCGGATGTTCAGTTGAGAGAGAAGCCTCGAGCAGTCGACCTCTCCATTCAAAAGTTTAGCAACAAAAACCGCTTGTTGATTATTCCGTCGACGTTCCAAAGTATGCAATTGCAGCAGATTGCAGCGATCTGAATACGGCGGGAGATTTTGCGGATCACGCCATGGTAGATTACGCAATGCCATCCGGATAAACCTGCGCTGTATTGTTTCTATCCTCAAGCTCCAAGTCAATTGATAAGGAAGCCAGACCAAGGCGGCATTTTCTAGGATCGGTCGTACCAGTGAACAATAGAGAGCTTTCAGGCAGTACGGGTCAGTGAAGTCTCTTGAGATTTTTGACACAAACCCTAGCTGGCGATTAGCCTTAGAAATCACAGCAGAGCGGTGGAGGTTAAACGATAATTTATGATCCAGTAGAACACCTAAATCGCTGAACTGGTCGGTTCTGTGTAGAACGACGCCATTGATGGTATAGTCGAAAACAATCGGCTGCTTGATGCGGTAATACGACATTACCATACACTTTGGTATCTGATCATAAGTTTATTCCGACGGCACCAATCAGTGAATCGATCCAATAATGATTGAAGACGAGTACTATCCTCGGCAGTCCGTACTACAAAAAAACAGCTTTAGATCATCAGCATACGCAAGCCTGCAGCCATCTCCTAGTAGAAGCAATACGTCGTTGAAGTATAAAACAAACAGCAGCGGTCCAAGGTTGCTACCCTGTGGAACACTTGACGAGTTCGTAAAGAAACAGGAAGTGCTTGTATCAAGTTTTACTCGCAGAGCCCTGTCTGTTAAATACGAGCACAGCCATGATGTCAATCTTTCCGATGTGCCGAGTTTTGAAAGCTTCACCAGCAGAATTTCATGGTTGATTGTATCAAACGCTGCTTTTAGATCAGTATAGACGACGTCTACTTGTGCCCCTTTCTCCAATTGATCAAAACAGGTCGTGGTAAAATCTAAGAGATTGGTGGTAACCGAACGTCCAGGCATGAAACCATGTTGATCGCCAGAGATGTAGCATTTGGTGCGCTCGAGAATGAAACCACTCACTATAATCTCAAACAATTTAGAGGCAGCTGACAGATTAGTGATTCCCCGGTAGTTTTTGACGTCACGTTTGTCTCCTTTCTTGTGTACCGGAACCATCAAAGACTCCTTCCAGACTGCGGGAAATTTCGATTCGGCAAAAGATTTGTTGAAGATCCTGCAGAGCGGCTCGACAAGAGCTCCATTAGTGCGACAATACACTGAAGACGGAATACCATCTGGTCCAGGCGAGAATGTACATTTTATTTTCTTGATGGCATTATTTACCATCAAGGGCGTTATCTCAAAAATATCCACGTCTACAAGGTTCAATGGAACGTCCATTGAACCACGTCCATCATAGCCTTGCAGTAAAGCAACCGTATATTGGGCCAAATGTAGTATTTATGTTGCATTTAAGGTGACTTAATGGCTCGATAGGCTGCCGTAAAGACGCTTTGGAACTTATTGGTTGTGTGGGCATTAAAGTGGACGCCTAGCAGATCCCCGGCCTGAAGCCTTTTGTCGACAAGTTCCACCTGAGTGTTTCGGATAAGTTCCGGAAGAAGAATGTCGACAAACTTGCCAAGAAGAACTTGGTGTGGTAGGCGATCTATGGGTGCGACAAATTCAACAAGCCGTACATAACGACTGGCGCCATCAACAGCCAAATATATAAAGAAGAATGCCTCCAGAAGCGACTGCTGCGCTTCCTCCGGTCCCACGAAGGTACACCCTGTTTTGGCTGGATCTGTCATCGTGCCAATACATGAAACCGGTGATGGAGTGATATGAAGCCAACGATGTTGTTTGTGTGCCGAAGGAGGCAAATTCGCCAAACTCGCCAGAACATCGCCCAATAGAAAAGTTCTGGGCGATTATGAGAGGGTCTTCAAAAAGACAAGGATTTGAAGAAAGAGTTGATGAAAGTGTGTAAGAAAGATGGCGCTAGTGTTGCACAGGATTTGATGGGTAGCGTTAACGCTTAAGTTAAGACTTAAGTCCATGGTAAGAAAGGAGAAAGCTAACATGCGTATATTCTTTGATTGTCGTTTTTTGTATTCTCCCATGCGCGGAGTAACGATCTTTGATGAAGTTTGTCAGAAGCAGATAATTTCTCATCTCTATGCGAAGCGCTAGGAGTGGACGTTGCTAGGACGAATAGACATGAAGAGAAAGTGTATTGATAGTTCCGTATAGGGCAACGGCAGGCTTTGAAATTGAAAGATACAAGAAAACGAGCGGAGGGCATTGAACGGTAGTATCCGAATCAGGCACATAACCCTTTGCCATACTACCCCATGTAGGGTAGGCAAGGGGAGGAAAGTTTATTGAACAACTGTACAAACAGATCATTTTTAATTATTCCGAGAAAAACCCTCTTTAAAATCTGAACAAAATTAAGTGCAGTTTGACCAATTTGAAGAATGTACTTTTATATCAGTTATCTGTTATTAAATGTCGTCGTTCAATCTTTCTAAATACAGTATGTAAAAAAGTTTATCCACCCCTTCTCACTTGGCACATTTGCTTAAAATAATCCACCAAAACATTGAAAAACGATATTTAATATTAAGTTTATTTCTCAAAGGTGAATGAATTCGAGTTCTTCAACGCCAGACGAAGCCATCGAGCCCCAAACCATGACTCTACCTGCACAGAAAATGATAAAAGCTAGTTAAGTTAGTTGAAAATTAATGATGTTGCACCTCCTTGCATTAATGATGGTGCACCTCCACCATGTTTGACTGTAGGCTTTAAACACTGGGTTCTGCACCATTTTCGTGTGATACCATCAGACCCAAATAGCATTATTTTATTCTCGTCTGACCAAATGACCTTTCTCCAATCATCGACTGTCCATGTAATATGTTCTCGAGCCCACTTCAATCGTTTTTTAATGTTTTTCGCTGACAACCATGGTTTCTTAATTGCCACTCTACCCTTCAGACCTTGTAGATGCAATCGATTTCGGATTGTTTGAGGTGTCACATGGATAGAAAATTCACTCTCAACTTGCTTTGCAATTTTTGGAGCTGACAAACCTCGATCTTGTTCCGCCTTTCTGACGATAGCCCTGTCAATCCGGGAACTTGTCTTCGCCGGTCGCCCTGATCACTTTTCTGGTGTGAAAGAACCACTATTTTTGTACTTCTGAACAATTTTGGCAACCGTATCTTTACGTATCTGAACGATATTAGCAATTTGACGGTAGCTTTTACCGCACTTGTGATGCTCTATGATAAGTTTTCGGATACTCAGTGAAATTTGTGCGTTTTTAGGGATTCCGAAACACGAGAACTCAAATTTGAATCACGAAAGCTTCCACACTACGAAAGGATAACTGTATGCAATGTTTACATTCAACAAAGAGACAGGAACCGCTCAGTACACGGCAAAATGGTACTAAGCATGTTTGGGTGGATAAACTTTTTTTGCATGTTTTACTTCTTCGGTTGATCTTGGCGTAGATTTTCAAGAGCAAGATTTATTCAAGTATATTTAATGGTATAATGATAGGTACTATATAATGGACCAAACGCATAACAAAACTCATTTTATCAACTAATATTTGAATCGATAACAGGAAAATTGTAAATATGAAGCAGGGGTGGATATACTTATTTTACATACTGTATATACAGAACCTGATGCTTATTTATAATTCTCATATGTTAAGAAAATGCAATTTTAAACAAACAAAAACTTAAAAGCAGATTTCCGACAAAAAACTGAAAAACCTTGTTTCCAGCTGAAAGAGAAACTATGTTGATGCTAAGCTGAGTGGTACACTCTGTAGATTTGAATTGTTTCCGGATCATGCTCAAAATTTATAGTCATATGACTGTACTACCTACTCTGTGCCAACGCTGACCGCCGCGCTGTACAGACACTTGACACTTCATTTATTTTTAAGATAAACATTACTCATTCAAGTAAGCACGCCTGCATCACACTGATGATGGCTTACCGTTTTGCACGTCGACATTGCGGCTTACAGAGAAGAATGACCACATGACAGAAATCTCGCAAGCATTCTTCTACCATTATTGGTACCCTTGGATGCGGTTCCAATCGACGCCTGTTGTGGATTTATTTTTAGATAGACGCCCGTTTTCCTCTCGGAAATGGTAACGCTAGAGTGAAGACATTAGAATTAAGTTATGCGGAAAATTATTTTTTTCTTCGCACAGCTCTAAGTCATGAAGCGGACGGTGAGGCCTCCGTGTGTGTGCGATATTTTGGATGGAATGGAATGACCTTTTTCTTCATGGTGAAGAGAGCGTTTCGTTAAAGTGGATTTTGGTGGAATATCATTTGGGATGTCTGCATATACAGGGAAGTTGATTCGATTTGAGTATTTGAACTTACTCAATATCAGAATAATGTGTGTCACCGTATCAAGAAGTTTGTAATTTCAATAAAACACAGTTCTGTGTTGGAAACAAGTTATGATCCCGGGTTATTTTATTTTGTAAAATAACGATTGATTTGTTGCTCGCAATCACTAAGTAAAATCCGTTGCAATATGAACAAGAGCCGTAGATCATGGTGCGGTTCTCGAAGAGGAGACTTGATTTTCCAATACCGAAAAAATGAAAAAAAATGTACGCTTTGTTGAGTTTTACATCCTAATAGAAATCATGTAAATTCAAGTGTGGTTGGATAGACATAACAGGAGTAGCCTGTGGAACATAAATTTACGTCTGTTTTTAATATTACCAGCGAGTTGAAACTAAACATCGTAATTTTCATACCATAGCGTAAAAGAAAGTCATAAATCAAAAAAATAAAATTTTCTTAATGCTCTAATGGTTAACACACTGAAAGTTAATTTTAGTTTATAGAACAAAATTGAAGGTAATACTCACAAATCCATTCGTTGTTTTCTGCAACGAAACTGATTTGTACTTTTTATGAAGATACATTCGTAATTAATATACACGCGCAACTTCCATAAGCACGAAGCTTTTGTTGACACAGAAAGAACATTCGTGCATTGTAGGAAAACAATACAAAAAGCTACGAATATTTGGTCACAAATTAAAAAGAAACATCTTTCTGGTGGTTGCATGAAGCACTGACAGATCTTCTTTATCGACTCAAAATGTAATTGACAAAAAAGCGCAACCACGTGGAGTGGTCCAGCGTTTTTTTAATGTTTATGACATGGGGTTCGAACCTACAGTATTTGGAAAGTGCTGATTCTGAATCCGTGGTTGATCTCACTAGGCCACGCAGACTCGTGAGAACATGATTGATTAATGAGCATGAAGTTGTAGCTCTCCACAACGCTTTATTTTTAATTTGGGTTAGATAAATTTTACCCGCCCATACCAGCCGAAACACCATCATGCATGAGTACGGTATAAAAAAGAAACAGTGATTGGCTGGTGATCACGAAATTCATTTCGTGCATTTTACAAAAAGGTGTAATGATAGCATTTCACCAGATAAAAAGCATTATGAATGTTTCATACAATATACGAGACATTTGTTCTACGTACAAAATCCATGTTTACGAAACGCGTGAAAGCTTCTTTACGAAAATAAATTTTCAGTGCATAATTGTAAATACTATATTGGGCACAGAAAAAAATAATTAATTTAAACAAGTGCGTTAAATTTTCCCTCGTTTAATTCCAAGTCAAAGGAGGCGTAAGCAACGAAATTGTTTGCAATCTTTCATGCGCCATACAACAATGTTTGCAATCTTTCATACAAAAGGCTAGATTCGGGCGTTATCTGGCTTTAATTTACATGAAATATCCCATTATTTTGCGCCAAATCTAGCGTTTCCTTTATGTGCATTAGATAAAGTAGAAAATTCAATGTTTCTTTTGTATCTGTGGATTTCAACAATCAAATCTTGCTAATTGAAAAATTGAACGACAATTTGGTGAAGAGTTATGTACAACCATATATATAAATGAAGTATAACGGTTTTTTTTTGACAAAAAAAACAAATGCGTTTCGAAATATATATTCTACTTGATTTGTTGTTATTATATTAAAACACCATTTCGAAAACATCAAGTAATCTGCAACTGAAGAGCGTTCCAGGTGTCCTGAATGTCCGTGGATTTTTGAATTTAGCTTCCAAACACACACTACCAAAAAGGCATGTAATTTTGCCAAACATGCCAGCGAGATTTGGGACATAAGAATCAGTCGAAAAAGACGAGAAAATCAATTCAATCAAACACACCTTTTGTAGGTTGAAAATGAAATCTTTGTTTATGTTCCTTGATAGAAATTTATTTTGAACTGTATCTCGTGTTAAATTAATAATTTCTAAGTGTGCAGAATCACAAACGTCAGTTGAGTCTACTTAAAAGTTCGTAAGAACGATCCTAGCTCCTAATAAAAGTTATTCATCTTTTGAAAATTAAGATTTTCAAGCAGTGGGACGATGATTCACAGTGCTTCACAATTTTCAGAGATTTTACTGCAGTTTTCTCCAACTGCGCGGTAAAACGGTACTTATGCTGTTTGCGTTCTTGCAGACATTTTGCCATCATACCATTTAAAATTGCAAGAACATGATTGTCTCTGTGGATAATTTGCGTTTCATGTTAACCTAGTATTTGAACTTTTTCGATTATCGGACAGTGACAAAAAGTTCCTTTAGTTTCGAAAATGTCCATGTGATTCTTTGCATCACAAAATTTAGTCTTTCGATATTCTTTGCAAATTTATTAATTTAAATTTATTGTCATCATAAATATATTAGATAACATCCAAATGAACTCAAAACTCAGTCATTTTTTAATTTAAATCTTAAAATATTAACTGGCAGTGAAGATTAAGTCACGTGTAATATTCATTATTTTGAAGAGGGTACAGTATTATGTTATCATACATTTACACTTATTTATCAAGTTGAGTTGGTCTAGGACATTCAAATATCGTTTTAATTAGTTAGAATCTAGTACGAGACTCGCGGACAGAAAAATCATACGTCAAATGCAGCCGAAAATAATGTCAGATTCAGCTTAAATGCCTTTACTGTTTGAGGTGAATAGGATTATTAACAAATAAGAAAAATAAATTAGGAAAAATACATCTTAACACCAAATTGCTCAGTTTGAACTAATCAAGGATCGAATTCGCGTATAATTTCAATTTATTCATAATAAAACATATGATTTGGTGGTTCTGTTTGAAAGCTGTTTGAAATCTCTTTCCCGATTGGGACTGGTATTAAAGGGCGATACGGTCAAAATTTGGTCAATATCAACTTGACGTATTTCTTTCAATTTTGCATTTAAAAAACCTGAACACCCCTCATTTTGAAGGTGTGTGTGTGTAGAATGTTGCTCCTATTTTGATTTTGGAATTCACTCTTCAGTTGTCAAAATGCCGTCCAAGCAAGAAGAGCAGCGTATCAAAATTTTGCTCGCGCATCGCGAAAATCCTAGCTACTCGCACGCAAAGTTGGCAAAATCGCTAAAAGTTGCCAAATCAACCGTTACAAATGTAATTAAAGTGTTTGGGGAACGTTTGTCGACAGCCAGGAAGTCTGGATCGGGGGGAAATCGAAAACCGGAAGCCGCTGAGACGACAAAGAGAGTTGCCGGTAGTTTCAAGCGAAACCCTAACCTATCTCTCCGAGATGCCGCAAATAAGCTGGGTGTATCGTCTACAACCGTGCATCGAGCCAAAAAACGAGCCGGAATATCGACTTACAAGAAGGTAGTGACTCCAAATTGCGATGATAAACAAAATACGACGGCCAAAGCGCGATCCCGGAGGCTGTACACGACGATGCTGACGAAGTTTGACTGCGTGGTAATGGACGACGAAACCTACGTCAAAGCCGACTACAATCAGCTTCCGGGACAGGAGTTTTATACGGCAAAAGGAAGGGGAAAGGTAGCAGATATTTTCAAGCACACAAAACTGTCAAAGTTCCCAAAGAAATATCTGGTTTGGCAAGCCATCTGTACCTGTGGCTTGAAAAGCAGCATTTTCATAGCTTCCGGGACTGTCAACCAAGAAATTTACGTGAAAGAGTGTTTGAATAAACGTCTGCTGCCTTTCCTGAAGAAACACGGTTGTTCCGTACTGTTTTGGCCGGATTTGGCATCTTGCCATTACGGTAAAAAGGCCATGGAGTGGTACGCCGCCAACAACGTGCAGGTGGTTCCCAAGGACAAGAACCCTCCCAACACGCCAGAGCTCCGCCCAATTGAGAAATACTGGGCTATTGTCAAGCGGAACCTAAAGAAGACCAAAAAACTGGCAAACTGGCTTTCTGCGGCGAAGAAGGTGGACATGGTGGCAGTACAAAATCTGATGGCAGGGGTCAAGCGTAAGGCCCGGCAATTCGGATTTGGAAAAGCGGAAGCCTAACTGAATATTTTTCCTGAATTTTATACTAATTGAACTTGAAAAAGAAATTTAATTTGATTTTTTAAATAAACGATTTCACCGATTTACACGCGTTTTCCCTTGACCAAATTTTGACCGTATCACCCTTTAATTACGGCGCCAACACGTTGAGATTTCGAAAAATCCTTTGATCATGTTTTAGCTGCCATTCTCTGGCTGGTGACCTTGTTCAGCAGTCACATTTATGTCCCTGTTTATTTCAATCTCTTAACTTTTAATTCTGTCACCTAGCTCCACTCCACATCCTTGGCAGTAGACTACACTGCCACTAAGCTGGGTCCATCAGTCCACCGGTTAGTTGTCAATATATACTAGTTGCCTAAATACTGTGAACATTTGACAGCTCCATCAGTTTACGGCAACTATGGCGAGAACATTGAAACAACTTCGATCTATGGTTTGTTCGTACCGCCTGCTCCATCCGGGCTTAAAAAGTTGGCCATCATGGCCCACTACGTGTTGGCCAGATACGATCCCGGAAACTTCGACAAGACTCTGGCACTTCTGGAGAAGATAGAGTCCATCGAGCGGAAGCCTGGTTCCGGCCGTCCGACCGTTTTTAGCGACCAGGGGATTCAACAGAAGCTCAAACGGTAGACATATAGCAAGGTGGCCACTCCTTCCAAGCGTTGGGCCGAAAATCAGTGCGACATACTAAAAGTCAAAAAGTAGTTGGCAGGAATGGATATCCGAATGCGGAAGCGTCAGTGCAAGCCAGCGTGTCGGAGAACATATAAAAAAATTGGATTTTCAGTATTATCTAATGCACATGAAGTGAATGCTAGATTTGACAGAAAATAATAGGATATTTAATGTAAATTAAGGACAGATAACGCCTGAATCTAGTTTGTTGTATGAAAGATTGAAAACATTGTTGTATGGCGCATGAAAGATTGCAAACAATTTCGCTGTTTATGCCTCATTAAACAAGGGGAAATTTTACGCGCCTGTTAAAATTCGTTATATTTTGGATGCTGGGTGGTGCGGGTGCAGCGAGCTCGTGGTTCATCCTTCGCCGCCACACACCGTTCTCCTGCCACCGCCGAAGATCGTCCTTAGCACGCGTCGCTCGAAAACTCCGAGTGCTTGCAGGTCCTCCTCGAACATGGTCCATGTCTCGTATCCGTATACGACAACCGGTCTTATTAGCGTTTTGTACATGGTACATTTGGTGCGATGTGAATCTTTTTAGACCGTAGTTTCTTCTGGAGTCCGTAGTAGGCACGTCTTTCACTGATGATGCGCCTTCGCATTTCATGACTCGTATTGTTGTCAGCCGTCAGTAAGGATCCGAGATAGACAAATTCCTCCACCACCTCGAAGGTATCCCCGTCTATCGTGGCATTACTTCCTAGGCGGATCCGGTCGTGTTCGGTTCCGCCTACCAGCATGTACTTTGTTTTCGACGCATTCACCACCATTCCGACCTTTGCTGCTTCGCGTTTCAGGCGGGTATACAGCTCTGCCACCGTTCCAAATGTTCTTGCGATAATGTCCATGTCGTCCGCAATGCACACAAATTGACCAGATTTCGTGAAAATCGTACCGCGGCTGTTGAACCCGGCTCGTCGCATTACACCTTCCAGAGCGGTGTTGAATAGTAGGCATAGGAGTCCGTCACCTTGTCGCAGTCCCCGACGAAATTCGAATGAACTGAAGTGGTCGGAGAACACAGAAGTTTGAGTCCAATACGGCCTCTTGCTTGCAAGAGCGCATCCCAAGCAACACAGCTTGTATTAAACAAGTTGAAAGAACGGTCAGAAGGAAGAGACAAGATTCCCAGCTGCATCGGTTCATGGCCTCCCCAGACACCCTACACTACCGTAGAGTCCTATGCTCGTTTCCATAACCTACGCCACTTAGACAACGTAGGAACTTCTACTTCTGTCGGCTCATACCACCACTAGGCTGATGCAAATTTCTAAATGTTTGCTCCCCTAAGCTTAATCGACGCCAAGTTGGGTTCTGATAGTCCCCAAAAAAATTGAACATATTTGATTTTAATTTGGCTTTGCACACGCTATTCAAAGTTTGTATGGGAATTAGTATGAAGAATCTCAAATTTGCATCAGCCTAACCACCACTCTTTAGCTCTTCAGACACGATCGTTGCCTGAGCAACGAGTATTATTGGTTAAAGTTCAGTGCGAAGCTTCAGAAAAATGGCAAATATTAAACATTGAGTTCATCGCGTTTAAAGCTCGAAACTACCACAAACTTCCGGAAATTTTCCTCTTAGGCCACCATCCGGCCTTGGATGTTTAATTTCTTTAGGGTAGTCAAGATAGGAAGCCTCCATGTCAAGGGACACTACATGAACACGTGGGTCCTCTTTCTTGGCTTTGTCCAATACATGATTGAGCTTAAAGAAGAATATCTTGGTGAATTTGGCTTCTGTCAGCGAGTATGCTAGGTTGTTGTAGGAGAAAGATGATAAATAACGGATGGCCACAAAAAAGCAAAAAAAAAGCAAAATACTGAGATCATAACTAGTCAATTTAGTTAACATCCATGCTGTATATAGTCATTGTGCTTGAATGCGATTCATTTGTCGATAACTCGTTCCAGAAGTTGATTTTCAAAACATCACGTAAGATGGAATTATTGTTCTTGATGATTTTCATATTTTTTTTCTCATAGTGTATTGCTCTAACTTTAACGTCTATGGCATGATAGCAAAATATTGGAATATTCGATAGATATTCACCATTGAGCATAATTTGAATATTACTGTGAATAAACTACTTTCGATGTACTGTGTACTGAACTGTTGGACATACTTGTAGAATTAGTCAAGAACTACAATTTCATCATACCCATATTAAGAAATTCAGCTACTGGAACAAATCCTAGAGAGTTTGAGCTGTTTAGTGAAATACCTGTAACTAGAAATGAGAAGAAAAATTATTAAGTGGAGTTATTAGTACGAGACACTGAAGCACATTGTAAACGAAATATGCGTATCTGTCACGATAAGCAAAGGTAGTTGGAATTAAATGGAAAATACTAATTTTTCTTCTCATTTCTAGTTACTGGAACAAGTTGTCGGTGAATAAATCCATCTGAGTCGAATTGACTATCCATATTTATGTTAACTTAACAAGGAACTTGGGAAAACATTGACCTCTGATAACTTTGTTTGTACCTGGATTACATTCAGCACGTTGTTTTTACGTGACATTCATTGCACTTTCAGCTGAAAACGTTATTGAAAACTCCTATCAAAAATATGATTACGGAAATGTTCACGTGCAACACATGTGACCTTTCGTTGAGAATAATTATCTATGAAGAAATCAAGTAAACCCTGGTGCTCGCTATTGGAACTAAAACAGAAAAATATCACGACTATTGAAACAATGTGACGAGTGTATGCTTTCGCTAAATATTTAGTTATTTGAATGCACAAATGTAAAATTTGAATTAGGCAAACATCGAAATACCCATAAGGGGCCATCCATATACCACGTGGCAAGTGTCCCCGATCCATACATTCTATTGAAATATTATATGAATGATTGTCCACGTCAGAAATCGGCCAAACCCAGTTCACGTGGTATATGAATAGCACCTAATATTAAAACAGCATGCCATGTTTTTAGGAAAATTTCTTATTGTGATGCGAATTTTTTCTAAGTACTCCTCTGTGCATCGCATGAAATGAGTAAACAAGTAGACATTCGAGGAAAACACCCCGAGACGTGGGCATATTCGTGAGTGTGTTTTCTTTTCGGTTATTTTCACTTTAATAATGATGCGCATTCACTTACTTGACTGAGTGCCGACAGACGTCCATCGCATGTAGGAAATACACATTCTACAGGCCTGAACAGTTGGTGTGGAAATGTTTTCATTTATGTTCTGTTTTCTTTCGGCATATTTTCGTTCGACAATCATCAGCTGACTGTGATGTGAACCAAACGACGGCAACGACGACTGCGATGTTTTCGAGGCTGGGTTGGTTATCATATTTAAAATAAGGAATTCTACGAATATGCAAATGGTTATTGATACACGTAAAGCTAACAGATAGAGTCACATGATTATGATTATTTTGAAGAGGGTTTCATTTGTTTGGGTTTCAACAGATTCTTTAAGGTGTCTCATTTCACAAATGTGCAAGAGCATGTTAGCATTAGGTTTTTTTTGGGCCAGAAAATGATTTGGCTCGCATTTCAAAGAGTTTTCGTCACTGTATTATAACTCTAAGTTGTAATTATAGTTGTATATAATTAGCAGATGTAGAAGTGTGCTAAGCGCCAGTCAAATAACAGACAGGTAGGCACAATTTTTCATGTAATAATGTATTCGTATGGTTACATTGGAAAATCGAACATTTCTATCATATTGTTTAATAATATTTAGGGACACGATAGACTGGAAACAATATCAACAATTCTACAGAAGTTTGTTTTTGTTGATGCTCAAATGAAATATTAGTCAGATGTGTTCCAAAAATTCTCAATATGCTTTTCCTGCAAGAAAAATACTTCAAACAAATTGAAACTGTATCACTGTTCTCAGTGATTCCGATTGTGCCGCTTTGATCTGAATGTAAGTTTTTTTTTCTAAGGTTGTAGTATACTTTTTGTACAGTAACCAAATATGTATCATTGGCAGATAGACACCTGACAGGAGCTTGTCTGGCAGATGAATTTCTGCTTAAGAACGTCAACATGGCTGTATTGTCTGTAGATATGCACCACTCCTTACTGGAAATGTCTCTTCCGGTTCAGTGTCGGCAAATGGCTGAACAACAGGATGCGATTGCAAACGAAACGAGCGTTAATTTTGGGAAAATTTATTACGATACAAATCGGGAATATCTTTCTCATCCAGACTGGACGTCTCCAAATGCTTGTAAAAACGATGATAAAATGGCCTCAAACTTCTGCCTCATTAGTCCTCGATGGTCGCAGTGCAATGTTCCCACCAAAAGGCGACCCTTTCCCATCGGTTTGAAGTACTCCTCAGCTCCAAACGAGTCTGCGCTCCTTGTATCAACGATTCTCGTTCTACTTCATAACTTCCAATATGCGCATAATTGTCACGGCATTCGGAAAAATAGCGCATGGCTCTTCAGTTTGAACTGGTAGAAAAAAATCACTCCGTGGTGCCCTCGCCGGACGCCACACTCCAATCAAAAACGATTCGACTCACCAGATGACGTAGGGACGGTTGTTCACCTACTTGCGTCGATCGTCACTGTCGATGACCCTAAACTTTGATGCACCGATGAATGGTACGATGGCGGTTACTCGGCTTAGCCGGACGGTTAAATAGCCGGCGCGTGGACGCTGTTCATTTGGAGAATTCTCGGCCGCTTGGTGGATGCCGGGAATCTTCCGTCCAATTAGAAGAAAGAGAAGAAAACAACTGGACAGAATAGTGAATACACCAACGAACACACATATGGACAGCACATGTGAGCACGTTAAAATTACCTGGAGATTTGGTAGCCTATCTTCTATTTCGCACACAATTCACGATTCACACACACTTAATCTAATATCTATCTATGGAACAAAAACTTAATCAATCTAAACACTTGACATCACTTTAAATTACCTACCTTAACTAGCAAAAACGACCAAGAACAAACGCATACACTTCCAAATCTTTGAGAAGTCACGGACTGAATGATTTAGACTATGAATCCTCAGAATAAAGTAAGAAACATAAGATTCTAAGAAACCATAAGTTTATCTTTTCTCGAAACCCATCGTGTATTATCGTGAATCTGATGGCTCCAAGGATAATTTGGTTCGCATAGTGCCACGACTGTCCCTTTCCTACCTTATCCATAAAATTAAATGGACCTGCCTTAGAAAGTATTACAGCTAAAATGCTGATGGTCTCACATAACCTACTCAAAGGAACTAAATTTATCTACATCAAAGCAAACAAACTATGTACAAACTCTACAAATTTACAGATTAAAGGGTGTCCACGATGAAATTGCCTAACACAAAATTGATTCGCAAAATTCGAGTTTTCATCCGATTCCCATCAAATTTTCAGGGATTGAGAAATAACTATTAAACTTCATTTTACCATTTAACTCGTATTTTATTTACAGTCCATACGCAAATGCCCGCACCTTGGCCTTAACCCCGGCCATAAGATTCTGCACAACCTGTGAATCAACCGCTTTTTGCATGTAAACCCATACTTTCTTCATTTCCTCGACTGTCTTCACTACCTTAGGTCGTTTAAGAAGGTGCTGCTTCATAACCGCCCAGTACTTCTCGATTGGGCGGAGCTCCGGAGTGTTGGGAGGGTTGAACATTTTCGGCACGAAATTGACCTTATTGTCCGCATACCACTTTAGCACGTCCTTGGAGTAGTGGCATGAGGCCAAATCCGGCCAGAAGATTGTTGGGACGTTGTGGGCCTTCAGGAGAGGAAGCAGCCGCTTCTGGAGGCACTCTTTTATGTACACCTGTCCGTTCATTGTGTCCTGGGTCACGAAAGGTGCACTCCGCTTCCCGCACGTGCAGATGGCTTGCCAAACCAGGAAATTCTTCGCAAATTTGGACATCTTCTGAGTGCGGACATGCTCCGGAACGCTGAACTTATCCTTGGCCGTGAATAAAAGGTTGCCGGGGATCTGTTTGAAGCCGGCCTTCACATATGTTTCGCCGTCCATGATGCAGCATTCAACTTTCGTCAGCATGTTGAGGTACAACTTCCTGGCACGGGTTTTGGCGGACTTGTTCTGCTTTTCGTCGCGATTAGGGGCCTTTTGTACCTTGAACGTTTGAAGCCCAGCCTTAGTTTTGGCCTTCTGGACAAAACTTCGGCTTAGGTGCAGCTTCTTAGCCATACCCCGAACGGAGCCGTTCTGATTTCGGTTGAAGGCCCCAACTACGCGGTTGTGATTTTTGGTGTTGTACGGAATACTTTTTCCTTCACTTCTGGGCTTCCGATCGGTGGTCAACCGTTCCTCGAACCGCTTAATCACTCGCGACACTGTGTAATTCGCGATTCCCAGCGTTTTAGCGATGGAACGATGCGAGAGATCCTTGTTCTCGTGATGAATGCGCAAGATTTTATCACGCACGAGCTGTTCTTTCGACTCCATTTCCGCGAGTTTTGATCACAGGACTTTAAAACTTGCAGGATGTAAATAATGCACTATGAACTAAATCCACCCAAATGTTCATTAAATTCTACCCAACGGTTAAAAAGTTAGAGCAATTTCATAGTGTGGCAATTTCATCGTGGACACCCCCTTTATTACTCTATTTTTTTCTTTCCTTTGTAAACCGTTCCTTGGAACTATTGTGGTGAGTTCTCAAACAACTACAAAAGATAATTCAATGAAACAAACTTTTCCTCAAGCCTTCTACACAAATGTTTCGTCGCTGACTTTATGCCAGTTGTCTGAATTCTTAGCCATAGTCGATGAAAAGAAGGACGTTGGCATGATCTTAATTTTTTCGCAACCAGCTAATCCTCCGTTTTGGTCACAAAGTTGTTGGAGTAGACCCTTTGTTTGAGATTCGCCCAAACATTTTCTATCGGTCGCAGCTGGAGACGTAGTGAAGTTTGGGCGTTTTCGATGTGACGTTTATCTTCAGCCGGTCCTTCTCCTTCAATGATCTCTTGACAAAATGGAACGAGACCAGAAACATCCTCCTTCGCATTATACATCTCGGGAACATCCGATAGGAACTTCGTGCTGTATATCTTCCCGTTCACCGCAAGCCCCGTAGGAAAGAACAACGGCATTCCCTTTTCGCTGTTCTTCAGCCACAGAAGGACTTTCTACGGGAACCTTTAGTCGCCTCAGCGATACTTCTTCACGGTTCTCCGATTTCACTTCCTCATCAACTATTGCTGCACTTTATGCACAACACCTCCTTGCGAATTGATATTTAGATAATCATTGCTTGTTAAGAATTTTGACTTAAAATTGTTCATTCAATAGTTTCTCCAATAACTTTAAACATTTTGATGATATTGATCTAAAAGGCTTTGGTAAAATTTATTCTTTTCTGTTTGCTCTAGATATAAATACTACTCGGATTTGTCTCAATTTTTTGGAATATTTCCTAGCATAAGACTTGATTGAAAAGTCTATTTAAAATAGGCATTATAGTTCCCTTACACTTTTGAATGAATAGCTGAAAATTTCTATTTGAACCTGGAGATTTGTATGGTCTGAATTACTCGATATTGGGTTCTCGAATTTAGTTCTGTACGAAACTGATCTTGTTATAATGCAGACTAATGTCCGGAAGTCCGAAAACAATATTGGTAGTTTGTAAACAGCATGACGAACCCACGTGATCTATGACAAGGTCAAAGCGAAATTTTAAGCTGAAAGCTTTTTACCAAAAACTTATTCCTGCCTTCGAAACCAATATCGAAACTGCCTCGTTGGATATTCAATTGGATTTCATTATCCAGTCAACGTTTTAGGTGATTGAAACAGAAAAGTTCGTTTTCTTGGAGTGCAACTGACTTAGCTCCGAATTTTTCATTCGATCACTTGATTATGAAGTATATCCTGAAGTGTGGAAACAGTCATTCATCTTTCCGGTCTTCAAAAATGAAGATATGAGAAATGTTAGTAATTTTCGGGCAATAACGACTCGAAAAATCACACCTCTATCGATTGGTACTGTGTTACGCCAAAAAGGCCAAGATCCATGAATTTATTAATTTTTACAAATTACCAATTGGACTTTGAGATCATCTATGCTGATGGCCTTAATATGGTGTTCAGAATTACAATCAAGATTTCTTGATTTAGATGACGATCAGTGATTTAACTATACGCCATCACTCAGAACTCATGAACCATCACATCTAGAACTGTGACTCTTTTAATGTGAAATTAACAGCCTTTATGTGCCTAACAGCTGCTATACACCCTCTAACATTCATTTAACATTACGAAACATCAAATCATGTTATGAATTATAAATCAGGAAAACAAAACCAATAGAGCGGGGCAAAAAGTCAGCCCTGAGTATATCCATGAATATTCACTCTACACAGAATGGTTAAATAAAACAAAAGTCGGTGTTAATGTAATGGCATTGGAGGGAAAGAAACAAGCGTTTCCATCCGCTACTCAATTCATGACACCACAACAAAGACAATTAGAACCATGTCAGATAACGGTTTCGGAAATCTTGGAAACCGTAAGGTCACCATCCATCGCTCACAGAACATTTTTTCTTGTTTTTTTCCCGTGAAAATTTTCAACCAGAAGTTAACTGGCTTGATTTTTCACACTGTTAGTCTCTGACTGGAACTGGGAATCCAAACCCCACACCATAGCACTCACAATGATACAGCTTACAACACGAGTTTGTAGCCAATCGCCGAACTACAAACTGATGAAAAGTTTAGCTAGCAATGCCGAAATTACGGTACCGTGTGTCATGTTTTCTTCATCGCATCTGAGCGTCCAAATGGTGATTGTCTACATGTGTTTATGAAATCTAATTTTATCTCCTATCCACGGGAAAAATTGCCCCTGTAAACCATATCTGCTGCAAAGCGTCTTATTCTTACTGTTCCGGTACTCAACGAGTTTTAGGGACGCACAAGTGGATTATCTTTTGGCAGCTATGTTAATGTATTATAGTTTTCAGCCTACTAATTTCGATTAAAACAGTTTAAAGCAAATGATGGATACTCATAAGACTATCAGAGTTATGAAAAAAATAATTTAACAGAGACGTGTCTTCTTTTTGAGATATCGAAGGGGGTAAATATTAATGAATAAACATTTTGAACTCTTGATACTTCACTACGCATCGAACGCTTAGTCGGATTAATAACTTATCGGAACGATTCTCCAACTATGGTATCGACAGAAATGTGGTCAGTGTTTTATCTTAGCTCAATTTTAATCAACAGTTCAACTAGTTTTCCAAAAGTACAAAATTTTTAGTATGGGAACGTCCATTAATTACGTCACGCAAAAATGACTTTTTATAACCCCCCCCCCCCCTTGTCACGTTTTTTGTATGGACCTTTAAATTTTTTTGTATGGATCGTCACGTTTTACCAAACCCCCCCTCCCCCCTTAGTGCGTGACATAATTAATGGACCTTCCCTATGATATATGGAATGAGCTACCAAATATTGTTGCTTAGAAACTAAGTCCGACAGCAACTGGCTCTCCTTTATGTTGACTTGATCGAACATTGATAACCACTGATTTTTCTTTCTTAAAATAGAATTTTGTCTGTTCCGTGCCTATCCCAAGTAACATTGCCAAAACCATCCAGTTTTAATGTAGTTTTATTAAAGCCACTCGAAATCAATTTGGTTCAATAATGACACTAAGGGCTGACTATTTTAGTCAGGTTTATGAGAACCTACACAGTTTATTTACAACGATCTTAAGACCTTGTTTTTTCAAATTGATTTTATTCCTATCAGAGGTTTTATTTCGACTTTATTTATATTTATTTATTTTAATTGAACTCGTAAATTCAGTTTTAGGACTAATCCATATTATTATGGTCGGTTAAAAAAGCATTTAAAAAATCATTTTGCCTCCACTTAATGTATTAAATGGCAAATTGGTTTTATAATAGCTATTGTGTATCGCCATGTTGAAATATATAAAATAATTGAAATGTGGAAACATAAATGCACAAAATTTTATATGTAATGCAAATGAACTGTAGATCGAAGACCAATTTCAGCATTCGGTTTGATAACCTTATCGAATTCCTCAAATTTTCAGAAAATTCATGATCAATTTATTGATTTTATTTCTTAAATTTTGTTCTAGTTGTTGTTGTTGTTGTTGTTGTTGTAAACGCACATAATTTCCAAGGCGCATTTTTTTTAGCATTTATCGTGCAAATACTCATCATAAAATTAAATATGCGTATGATATGAAGCATGCTAAGCTGTAAAAAAAACTCATTTTGTTTTGGATATTTTGCTATCTAACAACATTTCCCGCAACACTAGAACTTTTTTCTTAGATATTATTTACTGCTAAATGAATCAGAAAAGCAGAGATTCGAACAAAGCAACACAACGAAAACTAATCACGATATCACAGTGATGTTTGACAGCTGTGGCCATTTGGCCGTATGCTGGTATTCATGACAGCCAATAGGTTTTATGAAGCTTCTCAAGTGGTCATAACATCTTTCACTAGAACATCTTCAAAACCTTTGTGGTCTTACAAAGGTTTAATTAATTTCTTTTAATAACCGTCCATAGAGTGGGCCACTTAGTTCGAATTTCGACTTTAAAGAAGCATAGAGAAGCTGTTGGTAGACGAAACAGTTTTGAATGTAGTTTTATCAACAAAGCCAAGAGAAGTGCTATACGTCTACTTAACACATTGTTGCTGGATATGTTTCATTCCACATTCGTTCTCGAACGGTGTTGCAGCATTTTCGCAGGAACTGCAATCTTCTCATTTACTTCCTGGTTGCATTCGCAAATAAACCAGTCATTTTTTCAAATCGGTGCAGAAGTACCAAGTGCCAATAACTGTTCGAATATCTCTCCAGCCATCTTGAAGAGTAGCTACGCCAAGCTGCTCTTCCGTTGGTAGGGTTGCTTCAAGCTTTTTTTGTTGATTTAAGTTATTTTGGTTGTCTTTTCCAAGATCTAATCATGCAATCACTGTGCACTGTAATCATGCAATCACTGTACTAAAGTCCGATTCAAAGTAAACTTGGACGCATTCAAGCAATCATAACTCAAGAAGTAAGCAACATACTCGGTTGATCAGAACGTCAAATAAAGGGTATTTATTCAGCTTTCAAACGATATAACACAAGATATTACATTTCACCATTTCGAACGAACTGTCACACTTTACTTGATCGATGCCATCATGATCTCCGCAGTCACTGGTGACACTGTACCGGCGAACTTATTCCACTCTAAAAGCATTTCTTGTGCATTTTTCACTTTTTTACCGCATTCTCACAGTTGTCGCTTGACAATTGCCCAATATTTTTCGATCGGTCTGAACTCAGGGCAATTCGGAGTATTAATCTCTTTGGCGTCGAAATTAACATTGTTTGCAGCATACCATTCTTAGAGTAGTGGCAGCTGACTAGATCCGGCCAAAACATATCGCTTTTTCAGATACTCTTTAATGTAAACCTTCGACGTGATTGTGTGAGATGTGATGAAAACCAAGGTTTTAAGGCTACAACTGCAGATTCCTGGCCAAATCATTAGTTTTCGAGCAAACTTATCAACAAAAACAAATTTAAACCAGGTAAGGACATCACCACGACCAGTTGCCAGATAAAATTTTCGGCCGGGAATTTGTTTTTAATCCATTTTGACATATGTTTCGTCATCCATTAAAATACAGCCATCAAATTTCGTCAAAACTCGTTCGTATAGTAATTGTACTCGCTTTTTTGGCCTCTTAATTTTGTTTCAGGGAGCGATTTGAATGTTTACTGTTACAAAAAAGACATATCCTTCTCATGAAAGGATGTTACGCATGGTGGAAAAGTTGGAATCGTATTTCTTTGCCAAATCACGTATGGAGGCACCTGTCTTGCCTATCACGTGCCTCAACAACTTTCACCCCAGATCTTGCCACTTTTATCTGCCAATTTTATGATAAATGCGCCATGCTCTATCCACATTCAGAGTACCCTTGTAACGTTTGGTTACAAGACACACCGTTGACTTTGGGAATTTTAACACTTGTGCTATTTTTGAGGCAGACCACGAAGGATTCTCTAGATGTTTGTGAACAATTAATTTTCTTTTCTCAAGTTCCATGATCCGTAATATCGCGATGCGTCGATTAATCGAGAAAAATTTCTTCGTCAATGAAACATCAATAATTGTCTGTCAAACGTTTTTTGTTCCAACCACCAGGGACACGGTGGTGTATTAAACCGTGCGTCCAGATTTACTTTGAATTGAGCTTTACTTATTGAGGGGAAGTACGGCAGTAGAAAATCATAGCTTACTGACTCATTTTTTTAAACAACATATCAGCTGTCGTGGGTTGGTTCAATGATTTTACAGATGACAATACCTTCTTCGTAACTCACCTTGGGTTAACCTGTCTTTAGAGATATTTTGAAGTACTTAATAAAGCGCAAAATGATAGGGTTCAGCCAGCCTAATTTTACATTTTTAATTGCAACTCATAGCTGGAAATAATATTCAACTAGTACATTTGCTTCGATTAATTTAATAAGGCGTTCGTTGTTTTAAACCACGAATAGTAAAAAAAACTTACTTTTTAAAGATGAAAAGTTTCGACGGATATGGATGCAATGTCTGCCAAAAAGCATCATCAGAGTTTCTCGCTGAACACAATCGTCATAATGTTTATTTTTATTATTTCCTCAGGCATAACATTTAGTGAGGCTATAATCTGTATAATCTAGGATGCAAACCTAGGCATATTGGCCCGTTTTAGCAAAATTAAAGTCATTTAAAAGTTGTGATGATAATATATTCAGCTAAATAAGTGTAGCCATGGTGACTTAAACGTTGAGGAAATCGAAAATCTAACTCAAATGCATAACTATTAATTGAAGAATAAAGTCTCAACTTCTTAAGGGTACATAGATAGTCATAATTCCATCTTGATTTTGTCGATTATCGCTAAATTTATGTCGGTACACAGACTGAACGAAAAAGCTACGCTAACAATACATACCGTTACCCTACTTGAGCATAAGCATGAGCATGACCATGCTTGACCGCCCACGGATGCTACTCCGTTATTGCCAGATCAGCTGTATTTACACAAAGAACCAACAGATGATGTTTGGGACTAACATACATCCTCAATGTGTAAAAACTGGTGACCCATTATACAGCAATACCGGCGCCGGCCTTGCCCGAATAGGGAATGGGAAGGAACGTGTTGACGTGATACTCGCCTTTGAAGGAAGCAACAAGAAATCATTGGGATGTTGGATAGTTGGGAGAAGGTTAGCAGCAGGTTTCGTTTTGGTTAACGAAACCCTGTGAGTGGAAAGAGACAAGAATAACGAAAAATAAAACAAAATTAAATAAAATAAAAACAAAATAAAACAGGATATTCGATATTGTCTTCAAAATTTTCAGAAATAAATTATTTGTTGCCTGAAAGGAAACAAAATTAAGAACAAAAATTTAAGTAAAATCCTTGTAATCTCCCGGTTGTATGAAGAGCATAACCATTTCTCTGAAAAGATACTAAGAGTTATTGTTGCGGGCTGTTGTTTGTTTATTATAACTATGTTTTGCACACCATTGGCTGAAATGAGCATTGAATGAGAATAGTGGAAACATTTAATTGAATAAATGACTGAAATACTCAGTTGTTTATTAAGCTGAAGCCCATTCGAGCTATGATGAAATTAGTCGGCTGTTCAACTTAATTTTCAATTGGGGCTAGTCCGGATGGAAAAAAATCACGCTGAAGTGGATGGAATCTTTGCTCAACTTGGCCTCAGGCTAGGGTTAATACGTTCCATGTTGCGATTCTAATCCGTTGTTTCGCACTAAAGGTCTTTGCTGATAAATCAATCATTAGTTTTTCTCCGTCGATTTCTTGAATGTTTATAATATTTCAGAAGTAGAAGGTTGTTAGCCCAAGGCTCCCTATCTACGTGATGGGGCTACCATCTTTAGTATAGCTTCCTGGGTAGATGATTTCTTATGCAGACGCTGGATGCCAGAACAGGCGCTATTTAAGCCGTACCTCCATGGTGGACAGACGCTATATTTGCACCCATCAAATAGCTGATGTCAGAAGGACAACAGTGTCTAGGCTGCGTTACCAGATAAGTGATGCAATCCTCAGCTGGCGGTCGTTTGTCATCGATAGACCTGTGGGAGCGTGAGGCAGACTTGTGAGAACCGTAAGCTTTGTTGGTCCTTCCAGTTTGTCAAGTCACCATTTATACAATTTGTTATGTTACTGTTCACCATTCTCAAAGTTCTATGCAAAATTATCCTAACACGGATTCAGAAGAAGATCAATGTGACTCTTCAACGGCAGCAGGCTGTATTCCGTGCCGGAAGATCCTGTGTGGACCATATTGTCACGCTCCGTATCATTCTGGAGCAGGTCAACGAACTCCATGAGTCCCTGTATTTGGTGTGAATTGACTAGGAAAAAACTATCGACCGACTCAATCACGAGAACATGTGTAGCGCCCTAAGGGAATCGCTGAAAAATCGTCGACCACACCAAAGCACATTACGAGGCCTTTTCGTGCCGAGTTCTGCACAATGAGGTATTGTCCGATCTCAAACGGGTGAGGCTAGGATGTACACTATCACCACTACTGTTCCACACCGTAATTGACGAGATACGGGTGGAGCGATTGACCTGGAACCAAACCGCGGATTGTTGTGGCAACCTATTTCAATGAACCACCCAAATGACCACGAATTGGCTAATGGTATTGCATTACCAGCACAACGGCGCTCTGGTATGCAGAGTCAACAAGACCAAAACGTTGGATGTGAACGTGGCGACTCCCTTCAGCTTTATGGTAGCCGGGCTTGTTGAGAGCTTCCTTTCCACATCCCGTTACCCTACTTGAGTTATAAAAAACTGGTTGCATAACATACATTTAACATTTTCCTGAAATATTGGTCTCGAAACTTTCTCAAAAAGTTTCCCGTTGCAATTAAATATTGCCATTTCAGAGAAAAATGAGCGTTCGGCAATAGTCTTAGCAACCTGCACTGACAACCGTCACTAGCAGCCACTACATGTTTTTATGATAATAGAAATATGAAATAATAACAAAACAAAAGTAGCAGAAATTGATGGAAAATTAAATATTTTGTTATTTGTTTTGTCCTGTTAAAAACTTACAGACATCGAAATTTTCCAGATCCAGCCGTTTAATTTTTTTATTAGATAGATATTAATAGAAAGTTTTGGCTTGTTTGGCACGAATGTCAGGTGGGGCTGTCACTCTTTCTGCAGAGGTTGTAGCATAGTACAAAAAATATGGTAATGCCCATAAAGTTTAAACTAAGTCCCAGTTGGGTCCAGTTATACACATATGTATGATAGAATTTTGCATAATATAGTATTATGGTTTCTTCTTTAGCGTGATCATGTTGTCATTTCATAGCGTCAACATTTCAGTGTGTTCATACTTTTGTGTGTGAGCGCTACTTTTCCAAATAAACATGTATCGAATTTGCCCTCAGTTAAATCAGTATAATTAATAATTCTTGCATGTACATGCAGTTGCTCAATGTTACCATATGACCAAGTTGCACATTTTCTACTTAAAAAATCCCCTCGATCAGACCAGGAGTATGTTTATTCACTCGACCAGAGTGAATTTTGGTCAGTCGGCGTTTATTTACACCAACAGATTTCAGAAATTTCGATGGTATTAGCCTTTAGTTTAAAAATTGACAAAATGAAAACTAACCCGGGCTGGGAAAACGTTTTATGCTTGGTTTTAAATATATAGAAATTTATATTTTATTATTTAACATTTAACATTATACTTCACCCTTTATTTTGCAAATTTATATCAGGGTTAGAGAGTCAGGAACAAAATAGATATAGTTTTGAACTAAAGAAGTACCAGCACATCGGTCCCAAGCCAAATGAATCACCTCTGTTAACATAACTCGCAATGGACAACTCCTGAAATATTTTGTAACACGGCGAGTCAAAACAAAAACAAAGATTCTAGTACCGAAAATTGCAAGAATGTATTGCAAGGTGTGAAATACAAGGTGTACTTGGGATCAACGGTGTTCTAAGGCAGTGAACAAATTTTAAATTGCTAGATTCCTATTGATTGTTAATACGAAGTGAGTTTATACGAAGCTATGAGTCAATATCTATTTAATGTTAGCATTTTTGTTTAGATTTTTGCGAATGTGATATAATTTTAACATGACCCTAATTTTGAATCTTTACAACAAAGTCTTGTTGCGATTTTTAATGGCTGTTTGATCAAATTCTCCGAATACAGAATTCCAAAATGTTCGTGCTCTAGACCTATTTTTTAAGCTTCTGAATTATGTACTTTCTTTCATTTTCACAGCCACATCCACACGAAAAAAAACATGCTAATTAGCATTAATACAAAATATTATGGGATTGAAATAGCAACACCAGATTGAAAGAAAACTTACCATCAGCCAAACGAAAAGCATACGTTTCGAGCACGAATTAAATAGATTGTGTGCCTTTTTGGACACCCTCAACTCGGGCACCTATTTTCAAACCGAGCGCCAGTTTGACTCTAATGAGCAACGAGCACGTTTATTTGTGTGTATGAAGATGTTTGCTTTCGAAAAACCGAAATTTAAAATTTGTCATTCCCAGCTTTTGATACAGCGTTGCGCGCAAAGCAGGCTGGCACTGGCACTTTTCCGAACAGTTTACTACCGTCGTCCGTGGCGCGGTTTGCCATTCTCGGTCGGTTACGGAATATTTCATTTCGTTTCTCAAGGTATTTCTTCTGGCATGCCGTAGAGATCAATGGAATATTCGATTCGCTTTTTGTTGTTGTATCTCGTGTGAATTTAATATGAAATATCTACCGCTTAGTGTCCCCCGAGTTTCGCATTTTTCTTAGCTCTACCTTTCTTTATCCTGATTGAAAAAACGTCAGCGCACGAAAATTAATCGTGGGAAGAAATTTATTAATGGTTTACCGTGTAGAATGACGCTCAACGAATGGAGCTCCCGCAAGCAAATTCCAACGAATGACACATATAAATGAAGAATGACGAAGAGTGTAACGAACTACGGTCCTTGTGGAATTGTGATTTACGTTGCTTATATTTGCTTTTTATTTCAAGTGATTGTGTGAACAAGCGTTCGGAAAGAGAGTTTAAATTTGTCGAAATTTGTGATGATGTAAATTACGGTTACAGGTACCTAGCGGACTGCATTAGATATTTTTCCTTTGCTCTAATCTATCATCCTAAGCTAACTCGATCCGTTCTATTTATTTTGCGAAGGTCGTAAATGAAAAATAAACATTGTTGCCACGGTTACGAAACACGTTTTATTTAGATTTAATCGAGACTATTAAATGTCGAAACGAAAGCTCGAATCCGCTAATTAATTGAGCATGTACGATTCAAACGGAAGCGTCAACTTTTTATGTCAGTCTTCTCCTACAAATTTCGGCGCTATTTTTTTGTAATCAAAGTGTGCTCCAAGCTTATGTGTCTTAAGCAACCGTCTGGATTGAGCATCACGCTTTCTACAAGAAACAAAAATAATGTGCTTATAATATCCGCCTCTGTGAGCTCGTAAAGTCTAATGAAGGTTACAAAAACTTGCTAGGAAATAAAACTTTTTTTGTTCACTGACTTTCTCCATCACCTATCGCGACTCAAAAGATGGAAGAGGAAGACGATAAAGTGTGCCCATTGGAAGGGTTCGTTCAACAGCAGCAGCATATGAGATCAATGTTCCAACACCAGTACCAACAGCAGCAGCAACAACAAGAACAACATTTAATGGCCGTCCAAGAGCCTGATTCAACTGAGGAACAAGTTACAGAAGCAATCGGTGACTGTGGCTTGAAACACGGCCGAATGATGGAAAACGTTCGATTTCATGGAAACTTTGCAGCAACAAGTGTGACTACAAACGCAAGCGTACAATCATTTCAATCTGTACTAACTTCGTCGTCCGCGTCGACAGCGTCCTCGGTATCCTCGAAGAAAACCAAGTTCCACAGTTTTCTGCAGAGCAGCAGCGCAACAACGACGCAGCAAAGTTTGTCCAGCATTGGAGCTTCGGATTTTCATCAAGCGCTTTCTTCCCCATCTTTGAAGTCTCCCCACACATTTTCCGGATTGGTCGCAATTTCCTCGGCTCCGTCGCTTTCATCAAACTCTCAGCTAGGAATTTCTTCTGGCTTCGAAAAAATGTTCAGTGAAATGGAAGCGACCAATGAATTGAAGCTCAAGAAAAGCCTCCAATTGAATCGTAAAATTTCAATCCTCAGTCCTGCCCATTTGAACATTCGTAGTGAGCAGACTAAAGAAGAAAAAACCTCCTGTTACATAAACGCTGAAACACTGGAGTAAGTATTACAACAAAGTAGGCTGTTGCATTTTCCACCCATCACCCAGTATGCTTTAGAACGGCTTTACAGTTTATGAAGGCAATGTCGTCACAGCAAAAACAGTGTGGTCCTTGTGCTGGCCCGGCTGCAGAAAAACACTCTCACATTTAAGTTTAGCACACCCAAACATGAGCATGCCTTAGCATGGATAGTTATCATTAAAAAAACATAGAATAGCATGTTGCTTTCCGTGGACATTTCATTCTAAACATAAAAAACTCGTAAGCTCAAACGAATGCATGCCGATATTCGCACAGTTTTCTCTCAACTACTCGTTCACACATACATGCTTCTGCTTTTAGGGTGTCCCTGGTTTACCGATTCTCACCCACAATGAAAACCCTTATTCTGTATGTATTTAGCATACTGTGGGCTAAGGTCAGAAAACTGAAATGCTATTGGTTCATTTGTTTTGATGCTTTCTTAGTTGTAAGTAAAATGGATTAAGTTTATGGTTATCTTAAAAATCTGTGCACTGTGCAAGAGTGCTTTTGCTGATTATATCAAGCTGAACAATGCATTAGGTCCTAATTAATATTGAGAGGCTCTCTTTGTCGACATTCTCTTTGCGTTCCTACGGCTATGTAAACACATTTTCAAGTATTTTCAACACACATTACGGTAATATTAAGTGTAATTAAGGATCCAATACGTCAAAAACACCAGCGAATCGTTTAATACACAAACTATTAACGAAAGAGAAAGTCGATAAAGAGAATCTCTCAATGTTACTAAGGACCTAATGCATTGTTCAGCTTGATATATGCTTTAGTCTTGTGTAAGGTGGTGCGGCGTCTAAAATAAGTGATTATTTATGTATTGAAGTCAGTTATATTTGTTCCCAAGGGCTCAGATTAGAGTCATTTTCACGAAAAGAGTCAATGGTTTTTGTTGGGTTGCTTTGTTCGAATCTCTCACTCTTCTGACACATTAGGCAGTAAATAATATCTAAGAAATGTTCTAATGTTGCGGAAAGTTTTGTATATACAAAACAAATTAAGTTTTTTTATAGCGTATCATGCTCCAAATCATATGCGCATTTAATTGTATGGTGAATAAAGGGCGAACACGAAATTATTGCGACACCGAAAATGTCATGCCAATTTTCTTATAATGTTTAGAATCAAACCAAAATTTTAGGGTAATTTTATACATATATTTACTTCAAAAATCAAAAGAAAAGTTAATCGATGGAGCCTTGAGTGTAAAATTGAACGCATTTTCGCTTGATGCCCTCCATCAAAGTCTTTACAGTGTCATCCGGTACCAGTTTCTCAGTTTTTTTTTCATTTTCTTAACATGTCCTTCTCGTCTTTGACTGTCTTCTTGCTCTTCCGAAGTTCCCGCTTCATCATTGCCCAGTACTGCTCCACCGGGCGCAGCTCCGGACAGTTTGGCGGATTCATGTCCTTTGGAGCAAAATGGACAGAATTGGCCTCATACCACTCCAGGACACTTTTAGAATAGTGGCATAATGCCAAATCTGGCCAAAATAGCGGAGCTTCGTCGTGCTGCTGCAAGAACGGCAAAAGGCGCTTCTCGAGGCACTCAGATTTGTATATCTCGCCATTTACTGTGCCCTTTGTCACGAAAGGCTCACTCCTCAGTCCGCAAGAGCAGATGGCCTGCCAAATGAGATATTTGGAAGCGAACTTCGACATTTTCTTCTTCTTAAATTTGTCGTCCACATAGAACTTGCTCTTACCGCTGAAAAACTCCAACCCCGGAATTTGCTTAAAATCGGCTTTTATATACATTTCGTCGTCTATCACACAGCAGCCATATTTTGTCAGCATCTGCTCGTAGAGCTTCCGTGCCCGAGTTTTAGCCGTCGATTGTTGCCGCTCATCGCGGTTTGGGAAGTTCTGTACCTTGTATGTATGTAGTCCAACTCTCTTCTTTGCATTCTGGACGTAGCTCTGCGACATGCCGATCTTTTTAGCCAAATCACGGCTTGAGACGTTGGGATTTGCTTTAATCATCCACTTCACCTTTCCCTCCGTCTTTTTGTTCTCCGGTCCCGATTTTCTTCCAGCTCCTTTGCCGTGGTCCATCGTCAACCGTGGCGAATGTTCAACATTTTTCCCAACTGCCGGTGCGACAGGTCAGGAAATTCCAGGTGTTTGGAAAGAATTTGTTATCTCGACTCGCGTTGGTTCACCTCCATTTTCGTTGAATCGAAAAACACGACTTCGAGTTTGACAGCATGTAAACAATACACATCAATGAGAAATTGTGCAAAATTTGGTTGATTTTTACCCAATGGTAAAAAAGTTATGCCCTGTTGAATGTGTCGCAATAATTTCGTGTTCGCCCTTTATGGGCACAATAAAAGCCGAAAATTAATGCGCCTCGGAAATTAAGCGAGTATACAACAACAAAAACAAAATTGAAACAAATATATTCTATAAACTAATCATAAATTACTCAAAAATGTATGGAATTAAATAAGGTTATCTAAAAGAATGCTGAAATTGGTTTCTCATCTACAGTTCATTTGAATTAGATTTAAAATTTGGTGTATTTTCACATTTCAATGATTTCTTATATTTCAATATGGCGATTGGAAGATATCACAGTTTTGCCAAAAGACAAATTAATCTTCGCCATGGCTACTATAAAACTATTTGGTCCTTTTGTGACTTCCTTCTATGCCAATTGGCCGTTTGGTTTTTAAATGCTTTTTCAACTGACTATAATAAGATAATTCGAATGAGTCCTAAAACGGCATTTCAAAACAGCATTTTACGAGTTCATAAAGCCAAAATAAAACCTTTGATAGAAGTAAAAGACAAAGTTTTAAGAAGTAGATGCGTTACAAAAAAGCTGTATAGGTTCTCATGAACTTGATTAAAGTATGAAACCTATTGGTACCGGCCATATTGCTGCCATCACCAAACCAAAAGGATTTCTAGTGGCTTTCATGAAACTTTAATAAAACTTAATAAAGTTGGGTGGTTTTGGCAATGTTACTGTGGTAGTGAGGCAAGCGGCACCACCAGTCATTGAGGCGATTTGTGATTGCCATGAAATTAAGATTCGATTCCAGTTATAGCCGGTTGAACTTTGCGTAACCTGAAAATTTCTATTCTAGTCCACTGGATGTTGTGAGTTGTTGATTGTCTAATATTAATTTGGAAGTCCTTCTTTTTGTATTGACGTTGATGGTTCGATGCCATTCCAACACCGATTTTGCATAATAGTGTGATACTAAATTAGGCCGAAACATTGTCGAATCACTATGCTGCGTTTAAAAAAAGCCATTATGAGTATTGGGAGGTGTTCTTCGAGATAATCATTTCTGATTGTCAATTCAAGCGGTGACATAAATCAGATTCCATTCACAATAAATTTAAAAAAAATTAGGTAAAATTTAATGTTTGTTTTACTTAAAGTATAATTGGCAATGATATATTCAAAAAAAGTCAGCTATACGTATTCATCATTATAATACAACAACTAAAGGGTGGCAAAAAGGCAAAATTTGGTCAAACAGTAATGCGTGTGAACGGTCAAAGTTTTTATTAATAAGTCAAATTCTTTTCCTTTTTCAAGTTCAGTCAATACATAATACAGGAGAAATATCCAACTAAGCTTCCTTTTTACCAAATGAGAATTGCTGGGTTTTTCGTTTAACACCTGCCATAAGATGTTGTACACTTTATTCGCCGCAGAACGCCAATTTGCCTTAAACTGTTTCTCGCTCATAACAGCTTTTTGAGTCTTCTTAAGGTTCCGCTTGATGATGGCCCAATATTGTTCGATTGGGCAAAGCTCTGGCGTGTTGAGAGGGTTCTTATCCTTGGGCACAACTTGAACGTTGTTGGCAGCATACTACTCCATGGCCTTTTTTCGTAATGACAAGCTGCCAAATCCGGCCAAAATAGAACGGAACAACTGTATCGCTTCAGGAAAGGCAGTAGACGTTTTTCTGAGCACACGCCCAGATAAATTTCCTGGTTGACGGTTCCAATCGCAATGTAAACGTTGCTGTTCAAGCCACAGGTACAGCCACACCAGACATTTCTTCGCAAACTTTGACAATTTAATGTGCTTGAAAATATCTGCCACATTTCCCTGCCCAGTGCCGTATAAAACTCCTGTCCAGGAAGCTGTTCAAAGTCTGCCTTGACGTAAGTTTCAACGTCCTGTACCACGCAATCAAACTTCGTCAGCATCGTCGTGAATAACTTTCGCGATCGTGCTTTGGCCGACGTGTTTTGTTTATCGTCGTGATTTGGAGTCACCACTTTCTTGTAAGTCGGTAGTACAGCTTTTTTACCTCCATCCACGGTTGAAGGCGCACGAGCTTCTTTGCTACTTCTCGGACGGAGAGGTTGGGGTTCCGCTGAAACGGCGCTCACCTCTTTTTATCGTCGCTGTGGGCTCCAGCTATCGATTTCCCCCCGATCCAGACAAACGTTCACCGAACACTTTTAATACGTTGGTAACAGTTAATTTAGGCACATTCAACAATTTCGCCAACTTGGTGTGAGAGTAGTTTGGATTTTCGCCATGCACGAGCAAAATTTTGATGCGTTGCTTCTCTTCCTTCGACGACATTTTGATAACTGAAGTGCTAATCTCAAAATCAAAATAGAGGCATGATGCAACACGCACACATCTTCAAAATGAGGGGTGTGCGAAATGTTTTAATGTACGATGAAAGGATATGCGTCAAATTTAGATTGACCAAATTTTGATCGAAACACCCTTTATATCCTGTTGGAATATCAAGGTCAGTGGTGAACATTTACACTCTCCACAAAGCTGTCGCCTATTGCGCCTCCTCACCATCAATATTTTAAAGATAAATTATAATCGAACGCGGAGGATAGAAAACAGAATGAATGAAATGTCACCTTAGTTTTGCCGACAGTTTCAAATAATTCTGAAAATTCGTGTGACTATATTGTATTTGATAGCTTTGCAAAAAACACACTTATTTCATATTCTTTGGTTATAAGTTGATAGTATCCATTGATTGCATTAATTCCATTCCATATGTATGCATAATAAGTCAGCAAATAACCCAACATCAAAACAGAATAAAAATGTCATGACATTTTCTCCCACGATAGTTTTTTTTCGTGTGTTCAATTTTCTCGTAATGAGTGAGTGTAAAATGTTATGGAAATAATATCAAAATAAAGTAATGGGTTTTTGTTTCCTTTTTTAGTTAAGCACGACCGTTTTTAGGTTGTTTTTCAAAACTTTCAGTTTCAAGCCATACAGTCAGGTTTCCTATAGTACGGTGGGTGATATCATCCACCAACCTTAATTTCTCGGCTGTGCAGCCACCAATTGAACTAATTTTTATATGCATTTACTGTCTATTACAAACTTGCAATATACAAAAAATCTGCTTAATTAGCTACAAGACCGTTATGATAATAGGAATAGTGGATTGTTACAGCCACCATATATCTTACAGGAGCAGTCGGATGACTTTTGAATGCACGTAGCACCTTTTGTTCGATGTTCCTCTTATTATATGTGGTTTTCGACCAGCACCGAGTTTGTGTTCGATGGTCAACCGTTCATCAAATTGTTTAACCACCCTTAGAATAGAAGTTTGAACAACTCAAGATGGAATCAGGATCAGGATGGAATAATATTAGATGTTCGCAGTGTGAGAGCAAAATGCTCTCAGCGTTGCTTTTCTTGTATTTTGAAAATTTTAAAATTTAAAGTTGAAGATGTATGCAATGTACGTTAAACTGAGTTTCAGTAAAATTTGATTATTTTGTGACATTTTTAGGAGTAAAGAGAGAAGTAGGTTTTTATAGGTTAGCCTAATTTCATGTCTAGTGTAAATCCCTCAAACAAAAAGTTTTCCGGGGCCTTGCAAAAGAAATCACCGTTTGTCCAAGCACTTAATCGTATAAAAGCTGGAGTCATTAAATATCTGAACGCAAGAAAAACGAATCTGTCTCGGAACCTTGTTAACGAAATAAAAATGTTGAGTTCTCAAAAGGAAGGTCATGTATTGTACTTCAGAGTAAAAATAACGAAAATGATTCCGATTTGGTTTTGTGAAATATCAAACTTTTCTTCGAACCTGAGCGGCTCTTTGTTACATTCCGAGTCACTTTCAAAAATTTTTATCAACTTCGATGTGACAAATAGCCAATAATTCTCAAATTTGCAGAATTTAGAGAAGTTGCATGTCCTTTTCAAAAAAATCCACTCTCTTGTCTCGGTACCACTGCTGTAGTGGCAGCTTCCAAAATCTGGCCAAAACTTTACATGTTCATTGTGAGCTTTAATGTACGGGAGAATTCGTTTTCGCAAGCACTCCTTTTCGAACATTTTGGAATCCACAGCTGCAAATAGATTGGCAGATCATAAGGTTTCTTGCAAATTTATTGGCACAAACGAATTTGAACTGACGCGGGACATCACTTCGACCGATGGACTTATAAAACTTTTGTCCGGGAAGCTGCCCATAAACCATCTTTACGTACGCTTCGTCGTCCATGAGGATGCATCCGCTGTACTTCGTAAGAACATGTTCCTGGCACGTCTTTTATCCACTAGACTCTGCTTCAGCAGTCCTGTTGGGTTGCTTAAAAATCGAAACCTTTTCTCACGGCGCTTTGGTGATATCTTGGTGATATAATAATCTGGCAGGCCACCCTTAACCAATGTTAAAAGTTTGCCTCAACCAATGTTAACATCCAATGCAGCTTCCGAACCTCCAACTCCAACGTCCATTACGGCCCTTGCTATGATCCTACCGATCGATAGTGAGCCGCTCACGGAAATGGTTGAAAAAGCTGCACACGGTTGATTTAGACAATTTCAACGACTTCGCGGGTTTTGAAATTGACATCGGATTTTTGAAATGCGGGTCCAAAATTTATTATCGGCTCGCGGCTTCCGTCAAGTATAACTTCTTTGATGCACAATGAATTGTGATAAAATTCTCAGCAGTGATATAGAAAACATTTTTAAATAAGCCACTACATTCCAGATGCGAGCACTAGCAGCGCTGCAGTGATTTTTTTCAGTGCGTCCAGATATTCAATGACTCATGCTTTAGTTGTGCTTTTTGTTTTAATTCTTCTATATTTCTGTCACTTAACCACGGGTGGGCTAAGTTTAAACATAAAAGTATTCCAAAACTTCCCGTGAGTTTAAAAAATAAAGTCAAGCTGCTTGAATCAAATGGCATCTGATTAAAGAATAGACAACGACAGTATCAAGCAAATCGAGCGACATTTTTTTTAAATGTACAAACACTTCCATGTGTATCCCAGCCCTCTCATCCAGTCTTTAAACAACTCTACTAAAACTATCTTATTCAAAACGCCAATAAACAGTGCATGAAAACCATCTTCCGAGAACCTCAAACACTCTTAAGGGACGCAATAGAAATATGTCTGTCATTATCGCTAGCGGAAACGATTAAAGATGGTATCTTCAGAAAACTATCAATTTTTGATGTTGTGATTTTTACTGGCATCTGAAATCTGAAAACTTATTGTTGTCAGTGAGAAATTGCGTTTTAAAATCTACCTGTAATTTATTCCCATATTCACTAAAATACATTTAGTATCTTGCTTGACATATTGCTTGCGTTCTGATTCCCACTTGACGGCCGTGAGTTTTCACAAACAGCGATGTTCGCGATCAGTATGTCACGAAGATCTCCCAGGGAAACGTTCGCGAGCCATAGTGAACTTTGATGAACTTTTCCAACACTCTGCTGACGGCAGTCAAACGAAACTAGTCTTGTGTTATCCTATACATTAAGAAGGCACAATGTCATCTCCACGACCAATGTCATCTCCAAATCAACAGCCCACAGCGGCCTCCCGACAGGGGTGTTGGTGTGCCAAATCGAGAGACATTGCAAGCGTCTGCGCCGACAACAATTACCACAATGATTGATTATAGAATCTGGGCAGGCGTACTTGTCCGGCATGGAAGCAGCGAATACTTTTTAGAAACCGACCATACAAGATAGCATTATTTACATTTGAGCTCGAAAATTTTCCTTCTTCCCGTTTTGGACCTTCCTCTGTATTTCGGTCTATAAATAAAACGTGACTGTTTGCTTATTTTCCAAGCTTTTAAACTTTTCTTAAACCAGCAACAGTCAACCTATCAGTAGTTACAGTGATTCAAAATCTCCGACGGAAAGTGAACTTGCATAATTCTCACGTTCGTGTCAAAGGGGGAGTGCAAAAGTTGTTCTTCGGAAATTAGGGCACTGCAATTCTCGGAAGGAAAAGTGTATCTTCCCCCACACCATTCCATGCTGACGGCATGTTGTGAATAAGACCAATCTCGAACCTAAACCTTATCAGTGGAAAATCTTCTCAACTAGTTCGAGCCAAAATCCTAGAAAATAATAACAGTGCTGATGATTAACTAATCAACGTAGTGCTGAGTTGTGTCAATATTAAATTTGAATTCGGTATTAATCTAACAAACAATGATATGATTGTTGCTGTATTTGTACTATTCTCACTGTTCCGTGGACTAACACAGAAACGAAAATCCATCACCTGCAACAACCGGTCATCACCGTCAGTAGCGGACGACCGTCACCAGACCAAGCTCAACGAATCGGCAGTTGTCGAGGCTAATCTCAACTCATCACTGGAGGAGCTGTGCGTTTCGTTACAAAGTGAATCAGTTTATTCCTCTGCAACAAGTAAAATCTACGACAAACGTCGTCAAGACTCGTCCTCGATATGTTCGGACATCTTCAACACGGACGAGGGACGCTCGATCGTAGAGGAAGCACGAATAACCACACGCAAGAGTCTGACCCGCATTCGGCGATGCATGTCCAGAACGAGTCTGAGCCGGAGGAGGCGCACGACGGGAAGGTACTAACATTGTTGCATTAAGATTGATGCGGGGCGGGAACGGTGATTGAAAATGACGTAGGAAATGCCGTGGAAGTGAGCGTCCAGCGGCAATGTGCGCTTGTGTTTTGATTGATGAGACGTGAGGAGGAATTTATGGATTTGTGTTTATTTTTGTATTATCTTTCTTAAGCGCTTTGGACTGGTTTTTATAAAGTATGCTAATTTACACAGATAAAACGAAACACTGAATTTTCTGCGTTATCTAATGCACATAAAGGGAATGCTAGATTTGGCAGAAAATAATGGGATATTTAATGTAAATTTAAGCCAGATAACGCCTGAATCAAGCCTCTTGTATGAAAGATTGCAAACAATATCGTTGTTTATGCTCCCTTGACTTGGAATTACACGAGGGGAAATTTTACGCGCTTATTAAAACTAATTATTTTTTTCTGTGTAGAATGCGATAGTCATATTTTGATGTGTGCCCATTTTCACCATGCGTCTCCATGTTTTTAACTGTTCGATTGGTTTTAAATGTTGGCATTGAGCATAAATATGTGGTGTAGGGTTGTTGATATAATTTCCGTCATACTAAGGGCAACTCACTTTTCAACCCTTTTTTGTCGTTATAAGGGTGACTCTTAACGACCTGGGCTAAATCGTCACCAAACCTGTTATACTAACGAATTTCAAAAAACATGGGCAAGACACAGTAACACGTGACTTCCGAATTTATTCAACATTACATATACAGAAAAAATCTGAATTTACATAAGAGGATGTAATATTGTATTTCATTTCACACGAAGCAAAAACTTGCATGAAATACTTCTAACAAAGAATAGGCTTTGCATACAATATTATAATCTTAAGGAATATCTCAGAAATTTACGCGATGTACAAAGTAATTTTTCGTGCTTTGTGACGCTGTGTTATGTGCATGATATTGGACAGAAATTCACACTACTTTGTGATCTGTGTACCTACTCACTTAGGAATTATGAATTTCACACGAGACGTAATTCATGTTTGTAAAATGTCAGGAACTGTGAAGAAAGATTTCGTGTAAAATTATGTCTCCTGAAACTGGCACACGTATACGCAATTCGGCGAAAAATGTGTTGGATTGATTTTATTTTCTCCTCTCTTTCATCTCATTCTTATGTGCTGTAGGACGCTTGCATATGGTGGTCTCAGGGGACAGAAATTTACATGATATTTTGGTAGTGTGTACCATTGGGTTCGAGAGCAAAACATTGTTAAGATACTGTCAAACATATATTACTTCTTCTTAGACCCAATTTCGTTCTACTACTTTTATTTTCATGCTAATATCTTGCAACACCATTGTGTTGTTTTTTTTTGTTCTACGCAGAAAAAAATAAATCTAACAGACGCGTAAAATTTCCCGTCGTTCACTTGTAAACCAAAGCAAGCGCAAACAACGAAATCGCTTGCAATCTTTCATACAACAGACTAGATTCAGGCGTTCTGTTTCTTCATGTTTCTTTTTCAAATTGTTTAGATGTATTAATATCATTGGTGGTTTATGCTAAAAAACCGTCAACAGGCGATTACAACGAAACAACGCTCTACCCTATACTCCTCGAAATAATAAAAATTACAAGGCATTAATTTAAAGACTTAAATTTCTTGTTATGTAAACCAGTAAATTACTGGATTGTAAATACAAATAGATGCAAATAAAAAACAACATTATTCTCAAATAATGGTAGACCAAATATGATGTGAAATGATATCAAGAGCTAAAACCTATTTTTTACATGCGAATAGCGTTATGTGTTTAAACTATCAAAATTACACGACCGTGACTGAACTGAAATATAAGTACACAAATCGTGTCTAGAGAGTAGAGAAGTTTTCAACACTCACTTTCATGCTTGGCCGGCTTTGACAACGCATTGTGATTGAAGAATTATTTTATCATCACAGTTTGAAACAAGCATTTAATATTCTCCCTAAACTGTTGCTTCTATATGCCCCTATAATGCTAGATTTGGTATAAAATAATGGAATTTTGCATGTAAATTTAACCCAAATACCTATTACTGGAATCAAGTCTGTTGTATGGAAGATTGCAAACGATGTTATATGATGTATGATAGATTACGTGTTCTGAAGAAATTGTTCAATCTGAAATTCTCACTTGTTTCATTTAGGCAAAATAACGGATAGCAGCTGCAAATTAGGCGTCTTACGTATTGTGTTACCTGTTTTGGTTTCTCATTTTGCAAACGGGAACAAAGATAGGTTTATATAAGTCATTGATCTTTCAAGTTTCTAGAAACATAAACTTCGAAGAAAAATAGGCAAGCATTTGAAGTTTTCAAGTACAAAATGATACACGTGCATTGCGTACATACTGTATCAAGGAACTCGTGATTTCAACAGCTTTGACAGTTCGTAGACAATTTTCTGAGGTACCAAACTCTTTTCAGTTTGGTTCACCACCATATACTTTGCATTTATTGAAAATCCTCGCTCCATCGTCGCATTTGCGACCGAATGAGCACCTTTTTAACAAATGTTGTCAAATTTGGCAGCTCCTTCTAAGGATGACCAATCAGTTCTAGGCAAAATTTGTCCAATCGCTGTTGATTTCTCTGGATTCCGGCAAGCAACGTCTTGGAAGATTGAATTGAGCGAAACTGCACAGATTCTTCTCTCACTTTGTGAGCAACTACACTCAGTAGCAAAAAAAAAGCCGAGCAAAATTTTGTTAGCAAAAAACTCCATGTTCAACCTCCTGTAACTTTGTCAATTATCAATATTTTTGAATGAAAATTTGACAACATTAAAAAAGTTGTATAGACCTAATGTGATCAAAATTTCATGTTTATAAAATTTATAGATTTGAAGTTATCATAAAATATGTGAAAAAAGTCAGTTTTGGACATAGCAATTTAAAAAATCCGTATTTCTGTGAAAAATTTAGGTAGCATATTAAAAATTTCTCCATAGCTCAAAAAAATACAGAAAATAATGTGCACAAAATTTGAACTGTTTCCATCAAGTGGTTTCTACTACAGCTGGTGTCAAAGTTGACGCACCAACACGAGCATTTCCCCTTTTCACCCGATACTGACCTTGCTGAAATATCGGTGCAAAAAAAAAGCCGAGGTGAATTTTATTAATAATACTGTATAACACTGTATACGTAGTTTTCACAAATCTATTCATACTGAATGCCATATTTTCAAAGTTCTTCATGGGTTGCACTAGTTATTTGGGATATTTCACGCGTAACAAATCATGTGTATTAATAAGATGAATTCACCTCGGCTTTTTTTTTTGCACCGATATTTCAGCAAGGTCAGCATCGGGTGAAAAAGGGAAATGCTCATGTTGGTACGTCAACTTTGACGCCAGCTGTAGTCCAAACCACTTGATAAAAACAGTTCAAATTTTGTGCACATTATTTTCTGTATTTTTTTGAGCTATGGAGAAATTTTTAATATGCTACCTAATTTTTTCACAGAAATACGAATTTTTGAAATTGCTATGTCCAAAACTGACTTTTTTCATATATTTTATGATAACTCCAAATTCATAGATTTTATCAACATGAAAATTTGGTCACATAAGGTTTATACATTGGTTATGGAATTGTCAAATTTTCATTCAAGAATATTGATAATTGACAAAGTAACAGAAAGTTAAACAACGCGGTTTTTGGAAGCAAAATTTTGCTCGGCTTTTTTTTTGCTACTGAGTGTACAATACGTTGCTGAATACCAAAACGTCGTAAATTTCTGCGAATTCTGGCATTCTTTATTGCCGACTTAGAGGCAAAACCATAGTCCACATTAAGGGCTGGCAGAAGATTGCTCTCCGTCAATTCTTTTTCTATTTTGACCGATTTTGCTTTGACTGTTAGACGCTCGGGCTTAACAATATTCTCCATAGCGGTTCTAAGCAGTCCCGTCAAATCGTCGAAAAAAAACGGAACTACAGTTATACCTCGATGGTACGTACATCAACTTTCTCACTTCAAATCGCAATTGCATAAAAACTAATTATTGTATCTGAAATCTAATAACATCACACGAAGGAGCAACATTCTGCTCTTTCTTTTGAGTATATAAATTTTCAGGTCAATCTGTAGTTTTTATGCAATTGCGATTTGAAGTGAGAAAGTTGATGTACGTACTATCGAGGTATACCTGTATAGGAGATTAGGTATGGTATTCTCTGAGAAACTTTTGTACCTGCTTCTTATCAGCCACAACAACAAACAATTTTCATCTGAATTCCGACGAAAAGCTCCGTTCCTTTGAAATTCGTTTCACTTTAAGGTGACTGACATAATAGGTTTCTGTCCACTGCAGTGACAAATATGTGTCTATTATACAAATGGACTTAGAAGAAGAAATATATTAAATAACTTGCAAGGGCAATCTTTGCACTAAAATTTACAGTAATGGATACAATGGCGATGTTTCAGTCGAAAGGATCACCTAAGGAGTTCCAGTCAAGTGAGCATGAGCATGATCATGATTCACCACTCACGGATGCTACTCCGTTATTGCCTGATCAGCTATAATTACACAAAGAACTACCAGATGATGTAGAAGGAGATGTTCGCTCATCAGCATGAGGCACCAAGAGTGAACATTAATGTTTTTGGCTAGAATGAAAGATGTGAAGAGAAAGTGTTGAAAGTTCCGTCAGAGTGCGGCAGGTAGGAAATCTAACAGATGTTTTTTGAAAATTGAGCGAAAGGGCATGTATCCAATGGTACTCGAACCATGGTCGTCAATCTTTGCCTAACATCCCACTGCGGGGTAGGTTGCAGCAACGGAACAAGTCCGCCACCTCAACAGGCAAAAATTGACGCATGGAAAGACGCTCATGTACCACTGTGGCTTGTATAGTTATTCTAGCGATCTATTGTGTGCACTCTGTTTAATGATGCGCACATGGGAGAGGAACTCTCTCCTTTTTTGGGTTTGTTTTGATTCGCACCGACTGACGATCACTAAAGTGTTTCTCGTCGTTTCCAACGTAGAGACCTCGGAGAGAAACACCGTGAAGCGATGCGAAGATTGCACATCCATGGTTCGAGTACCATTGGATATATGCCCTTTCGCTCAATTTTCAAAAAACACCTGTTAGATTTCCTACCTGCCGCACTCTCAACACCTGCCGATCTTTCAACACTTTCTCTTCACATCTTTCATTCTAGCCAAAAACATTAATGTTCACTCTTGGTGCCTCATGGTGATGAGCGAACATCTCCTTCTACATCATAATCGTTACTCCTCGCACGGAGAATAAATAACATTAATGTATATACCAGATGATGTTTGGGACTAACATACATCCTCAATGTGTGAAAACGGATGACCTATTATAAAGCAATATTGGCACCGGCCGTGCCTGAATGCTGGTCAAGTAGGGAATGGGGAGTAACATGTTGACGTGAAACTCGCTTTGAAGGAAGCCGAGAAATCCTCTGCACTTCCACGAGAAATCACTGGGATGTTGGATTGTCGGGAAAAGGTTAGCAGCAGGGTTCGGTTTGGTTAACGATACGCTGAAATAATGCAACTACCCGAGCAGGAGAAAATAACATATGAATACCTAATTTTGATCTTGATAACTGGCCTTGGTATTAAGAGGTAAAATATCTAAGGATAATATCTAATCATAATACCTAAGAATTGCAAGCAAAATATCTCTCGAATAACAAAGCATTTAAATTGGTGATGTTATTTCGGATACCTTAAAATACCTGAGAGGTACTATTTTGGTACTGTCTGACCTAAATTTGGTATTCGCATAACATTGTGGGAACAATTTGAAGGTATTATCCTCATGTATTTTACCTCTTAATCTGAGCTCTACAATACCAAGGCCAATTATCAAGTTATTCGTTCCTGATCAGGTAGCACTATCTGCCAAAAGCATGAGGCCACTCCAATAAGCAACAGAACATCAAACGGAAGTTGCACCTAGTCATCGTAAAACTCGTAAATAAAATTCAAAAAAAAAATTGTTCGGAATGATGAAGTGGCACTACGCAACTTTATGTAAGCCATTCAGATTGTACAATGTAATATTCTTTGAATTAACCCTTCCTGGGTTATGATTTTCCAAACGTTATTATATCAGCAATTTGGTGTGTTTTGATTAAATTGGTGCTCAATAACAAACAAATTATTGAAAAAAGTAGGATATATTTGATTGTGATGTCCTAGGTCGTCCAAACTGTCCTGGAGTTCAGAACTTCAGATCTACAGTTGTAACAGTAGCTTTATCCGCTTGACAATGTTATGATATATATATTCAAACAAATTCAATGAAGGACATTGATTGGAAGACCAATAAACATTATGAGATAATCTCGGGAAATTCATGCCAAACAAACTTACTTAACTTTGTATAGCCCAATAAGCTACTGTTACAATTGTAGAGCTTACGTTTTGAATTACCTAAAACTAACAAGATTATCCTATGATGTCTGTGGACGTTTCAGAATTGAATATATTTGTATAGCCCAAAAGGCTACGGTTACTACTGCTCATCTTAGGTTCAGAACTCATGTCAGTTTTTATGAACGTAAACATCCCAAGATAATCTGATAAAGACCGGTGACCCTACAGAAAATTCACTGAATGTGTTCAAATGCAAAAAGCTAATGTTGCGGCTGTAGATCCTAACTTCTGAACTCAAGGGCAGTTTTGGTGACCTAGAGCATCCCAAGATATGTCATTATATCTGTTTACTTTCCAGAAGATTCACTTAAATGGGTTAAAGTCATATTGTTACTTTCTTTGGTCCAGAAAACTACAGTTACAACTGTAGTTACAACTGTTTTGAATTTCAGGATAGTTTGGATAACCAAGAAAATTATCTCATAATGTTTGTTTGTCTTCTGTTCTGTCTTGTCCAAGATATTCAATTACTATGTTTCAATACACAGCGTAGCCTTGCATAGCCAAGAAAGCATTTATTGCAACTGTAGGTCCTAGGTTCTGATCTCAAGGATAGTTTGGATGACCCAGAACATGCCATATTGCTTTATAATGTTTGTTGACCTTTAAAAATATTAATTGAATATGTTTAGATATTTATTGTTACCTAAACAATACTATTACAACTTTGAATCTTAAATTCTGAACGCCAGAACAGTTTGGATGACCTAGAAGATCAGAAAAATAAAAAATATTGACTGTTTCAGAAACTTCCACAAGATTCATTGAATATGTTTTAATACATATAGTCACCTTATATACACGGTGTTCAATAAGTTCGGATACACTTTCAAAATTTGTTAAAAAAATGAAAACATGTTTTTTTATTTTTTGGATTTATGTTATTGAAAGCTATGTTTTTTTTTTTTTTTTTTTTTTTTTTTTTTATTTATTTATTTTTTTATTTCGTCAATCATCATTGTACACTACATATACATTTACATTTATTCATTTATATTTACATTTATATAAAGTTAGTATCTATGAGGTATAACTCTTGCAGTCAATTTTTTTCTTATTGCCGCTTTAGGCATAGTAAAATCGATTATTTCACAATATTCATTATATATGTTCATCATTCTGTTCATTGGTCTATTGCTAGCATAAATTGTTCTCTGAGGCCTTACATGAAATAGATTTCTGATTCTTAAAATGCGTGATGGTGCATAAAAGTTCAAACTTTCTAAAAGGTTTGCCGAATTTATACGCTGCGAGATAACATTATTAACAAAACAGATCATAGCAATTTCTCGTCTTTTCTTCAGTGATTCAATATCAATTAACATGCAACGAGACTCATACGAGGGAATAGGCAATGAATTCCAGCCTAGTTTTCTAAGAGCAAATAACAAAAATTGTTTCTGTACAGATTCAATACGACTAATGTATGTTTCTTGGTATGGAGCCCAAACAACAGAGCAATATTCGAGAATGGATCTTACGTACGTTACATAAAGTGTTTTGATAGTATATGGATCCTTGAAATGATAACTGAACCTTTTGATGAATCCTAACATATTATTTGCTTTGAGAATTGTTGCATTAAAGGAACGTTTACAACATTTCTCTTGGAATGACCCCCCCTTTGTACTCCTTAACGAGCTTCAAACGTTTCTCGAACGCGTCGCAGGCGGCACGCACGGACTGCATGGGCATTTCGTCCCAGATTTTGAGAATTACCGTCTTGAAATGATCCAAAGTGCTGACCTTGTATTCGTTCAGCTTCGCCATCATATAGGACCAAACAAAAAAGTCGAGAGGATTCAAGTCCGGGGAGCTGGGAGGCCACAAAGTTTTGTCCAGAAAGTCGGTTAAATTGTCCCGACACCAGGCTTGAACCACATTTGCCGTATGGGCTGGTGCACCGTCCTGCTGGAACACGTAGTGCTCATCGCCGTAGAGGCTTCGGAGACTGGGGCAACAACCTTTTCCAAAACCTCAGTTTTGTAGTACGCCGCGTTGATTTTGACGTTTTTTCAATAAACACCAAGGGTAGCTTACCACGTTTGCATACTGCCCCCAAACCATCACCGACGCGGCACTTTGGAACCGAGGGATGTTTATATTGGATTCAGGAATGCTGTCCCTCGATGGCGCCCACACCCGGTCATTTTGCACATTGTGCGGCTGCTGCAGCACGAACAGTTTCTCGTCCGAAAAAACAAACTCCTGACCAGCGTGCCGAGAGAGGATCCTCTTAGCTCGATCCAACCGCTTTTTGCTGGTAGCCTCCGAAACGCCATGGACCTTACGTTTTTGTAAGGCCTGAAACCAAGGTCGTTGGTGAGTATGGTGTGAGCGGTTCCAATGGAAACGTTGAGATCTGCAGCCGTTTTCCGGATTGAGCGGTTCTTTTGCGCCGAATTCGCTCCTCACGATCTTGATGACCCGTGGCGTCCTCGCTGAACGCGGCCGACCGGATCTCGCACGGTCATTGGTCGAGGACGTCTCCCGGTATCGCCTGATGATCGTGTAGACAAAGTTCCGCTTGACCCCATGCGATTTCAGCAGCCGGAATATATCGCCGGGTCGCTCACCGTTCAAAAAACGCTTAATTACGAAGTCCCGATACTCTTTCATCGCGCGTAACAAACGAACAACAACTAACAGAATGTCAACACCGCGCACATTCGGTAGCGTATGAATGAAGCTAAAGCTGACACCAATACCAATGCAGAATATGTACATGGCGCATACCTACGCAATGATGAAAACTTGTATTCGAACTTATTGAACACCGTGTAACTCAGCTACTCTTTCAACTGTAGATCTTATGTTTTGAATTTAAGGACAGTTTGGATGACCTATAATATCCCAAGATTATCGCATTATGTCTGCTGACCTTGTACACTACTCAATGAATATTGTGAAATACGTAATGTAACTTTGCATACTCAAAAAACCTTATTTTACATCTGTAGATTTTACGTTCTGAACTCAAGGACAGTTTGTTGACCCCTATCATCCCAATATATCTTGAAATATTGTTTACGTTCGAAAATATTCACTGTCTATGGTTGAATACGGAGCGTTATTTTGTATAGCCCTAAAAGCTACTGGAACAACTGTAGATCTGAAGATCTGAACTCAAGTGCATTTTGGATAACCTAGAAAGCTAAAACATCCTAGAAAGATACAAACACATTTAACGTGTATCATCAAAATAATCATTCGTATGCATATGCACCATATTCCAACTCTTTATTCTATTAATAATGCATTTTTTTTGTCCTAAACTTCTTGATATTCGGGATGTTCTTGGTGGTCAATTAGATCGTAAACACACACACACATATATATATATATATATATATATATATATATATATATATATATATATATATATATATATATATATATATATATATATATATATTTCCCAGATAGAAAAATTAATGTAGAACAAATTTGCGCAAGACAGTGTACACTTTTATTCAGTCTTTAATTTCTACAGCCATTTTCCTTTTGGGGTTATATATGGGGGGTTATTAAGACGAGGCTTAACATTTATAAATTTTTCAAAACTATGGAGTCTGAATTCAACATTGTTTTCTTCTGAAATTGATGCGTAGAGATATTTTCGATCGATTGACATAAAATGTTTGAATTTTCATTTAGAAATAACTGAGATATTAACGCTCAAAAACTGACCACTTTTCGTTACGGCCGTAATGTGATTATTTTTAAATTGTACCCCAGAATAGAAAACAAAGACGTAAGCCTACGTCAAAAAAGAAAAAACGAGTAAAAGTCAATAAAACTGTTCCTTCTCGGGTGCTTCTGGGTGTCTTGAGTTGGTATTCACTTTTTCTGCCTGTGTAGGTCATATTTTTAAGAGTGTACGTTTTTCCTGAGCGGCGGAATGCCCCCTTTTCTGTGGATATCCTGCAAATAGAGATAAGACAAGCTGGGCCGCCCTCCTATTGGAGGCTCATCATAGCATTAGTAACTGATATTGATTCTATTGATCCCTACGCTTATTGATTTTGTATCAACCATGGGAGACTTGGTCCTATACCCAATGCATTCCTTATCTCCAATCCGCTCAATTACTCGCAATATATCGTGATATAGTGGGCAAATATTACAATTTAAGATAACTCAAACCAGTGGTTCTACAAAAATTGTGCAGATCGGCAGGTAATCGGTGGCTGAGTGACCACCAGGTATTTCAAAGCAAGATGTTAGGAAGCGGATCGAAAAAGTTAATAAGCAAACTCCCCCCACCCAAGGAGTTCCAGTCAAGTAAAATAAAAACAAAAGTAAGTCATCTGTCACTGGCGGTAAGTCAGATCCTCTAAGCAGTACGTTTTGGAACAGGCTGATCAAAGCCAGCATAAAATGATCCACATGGCAATATGTTTGTCTTAGCTCCTCCCTGATCAGCTGCAGCTATCGATGTTGAGGACTGCAAAGCCAGGGCTGGCTCGCTGATCCCTGATTTTCACAGACAGCCGGGCCATCCATGAAGCACTGAGCTATCTTCTTCAGCAATGCTGGATTTGTAGAAAAAACACTGATTCATTCCGTTACTGAGATCTTTGGACCGAGTAGATGGCAAAAACGCTACTCAAATTATCAATGTGAGCATGGTTCCTACCATTTTACAAAAAATCCCGTTCGAATTTGACATTCCTGTCTTTTTCCCGCATATTTTCCGATGATTTCGGATTCCCGCATTTTTCCGCATTTACCGATTTTCCCGAGTCTGTGGCCAGCTTGCATACGGAACTTCCTTGAATTTCTGATGAAAATATGTATCCAGTACCATATTGGCTAAATTTGCCATTATGGTGAAGTGTAAGTCCATAAAATTCCTTAAAAAGCATAAGTGTTGAACTTTATATCACAAAAACTTTTGTTGACTTTACAATAAAAGAGAATACCGTATCTTTAATATATAAACAAAATACAAATATAATAACAAAACAGAATAAAAATAATGAGTCAACAGAGTACTTATTCAAAGGGTTGCCTATACGTGTGAAATACAGTACCTTTTGAACTCTGCTAGTTTTTATGTAATCTAAAGATATCTCTAAAAATATCTATAGATATCTCTATAGATATCTAAAAATATATCTTTGAAAACAAAAAAAATATGTGAAGGTCCGCACAAACTGTTCCAAGCAGTACTTAGACGACTGATTTAGTAGGAGTAAGGCCAGTTTGTAGGTAGCTCATTTCGCAAGCTTAACTAAAAACAATTATTTGTGATGAACTTGTAGAGCATGTTTTTTTCCAGATTTTTTTCCAACAGAACGTGTTTCGCCAAAACTTGATATTTACAGCGTGACAGAACTAACTGTAATTTCATTTACTAAGGCAGTCAGTTAGTATTTCTTGGTATTAATCGCGTTCTCACGTCATACATATAAGTGTACGAACAATATAATGTTACGCAAAGTTGTAAGAACAATCAATTACCTCGTATTAACGATGCTCCATATTTTAAAACTTATCTTCTTTGTTCTGAAATATGCTTCAGACTAATGAGTCAAACTCATACCACACGAGCCATCCCAATCTTGGTTTCTAGGTGAATATCACTTCCTATTTCAACTCGATTACGCATACATGGAGCCAAATGATTAAATGTACTGACGAAAATACACGCACGTACACGCAAAATTCCCCCGCATTGTGAAATATGTTTTTTTATCACACCCGCATTACTAAACGCATCCAAGATAAGAATCAACGCACTAAACGTACCAATCAAAAACGCTCAATTTCTATCTATATTTCTAATTTCTCTCTTAAAAAATGAATAACTATTTCATTTAGCGATCGGCAGAAAACCAATCATGAACAAAGTTGTATCTCAGAATAAGAATAGCAATAGAAATTTTCACTTGAACGGTCTAAAAAAGGCTAATAGGGAGTAAACGAAAAGAGAAGACCTTCAAACGGGCCCTTCGAACTAGAAGAATCCCCGTCCGTTCCCTGTCCATTGCGTTTTTTAAGTCTATGTACAAATAAGAAAATAAGGAAGCTGTCTCCCTGCCATTTGATTATCTCCAATGGGTAGCAATCAACATTGGACAGTGATTGGCACCGACATGATATTAAAGGATCAATCAAAATTTTATTTATTTTTTAACCAAATTGCAAAATTGATGCACCAATTTATGTGTGAATGTTTTGTTTATCAGATAAGTTCTCCCGACAACTGATTGATGTGGCTTTCGAAATAATTTATGCGAATACGGTGATCTGTATTTATTCATACGATGGATTCTTGTATTTTGTGCAAATAACTCACTTCACGTTTTCTTACCGAGGCAAAAAGTAACATTCGATTTCTTTTTCTTTTCTCTCCCCATTTGCAGTTTCGACGTCGAAAATGGCCAAGGTTCACGATCACCGCTGGAAGGTGGATCACCAGCAGCCGCCGCTGCCGCCGGGTTAGTACTGCAGAATCTACCTCAGCGAAGAGAATCCTTTCTGTATCGGTCCGATTCGGATTTCGAGATGTCACCAAAATCGATGTCGAGGAACTCCAGTATCGCCAGTGAAAGGTATTGTAATCGATTGTTGCCATTACTTACGTATCTATGAATCGTCTGTATTGCTCTATATTTATTTTTCTATTCCCGGTTCTTACCCGTATCTTGCGACCGTTCTTTATCCCTGTAATGTATATTGCTATCCTTCCGAAAAACCAAAATCGTATTCACCCTCAATATCGACATCTGAATGTACGCCCTTCAATTGGTCATCCAATAACAACCAATCAACCTACCAACCACCAACACCTTCAACTGACTGTTCGATTTGAATTTTAAGAACTGATAAATTTTCTAGACTCAAAGAAGTGGAAGCACCAACGATTACCAGCACGGAACGGACGTAAGTACTCTGATGGGGGATAATGGCGAGTGTCCGAAAATTAAGAGACAAAACGACTTTTTTAAATGTGATTTCTTTATGCAGTTTAGAGTAGTCTTGGCTAAAATTCTTTTGATGAACACGGCTCAAAGTGGGAAAGTATTGAGATTATTGTTCAAAGTAAAACGGTGAAAACTCTACCTAATAACTGAAGTTTCTTATTTATTTGGTATCAGGTACTTTTTCCAAATTGATCTTTTTTTGTACGCCATATCATCTCTTATAACGTATTTATTAAGTCAAACTTATCAACTTAACTAGTTTTTTTGTTAATCTAGTTTCTGAGCTGTTTTTTTTTAAACGAACTGAAATTGGCAATAAGAAACTTTCTGCTTACCAACAATAGCATTCTTATGATTGGTCTGAATCGGTTTTAAAGATAATATTGGGCGTAGCAGAATCCTTAATGATGATTTAAATTAATTCTCAAACATCAAAAATGATATTGAGAATATTTACTTAATTTAAAAACACAAACTGTACTGATTTAAGTATTGGTTGATAATATGAGGTTACTTTGATTTGCATTCGATTCAATTTTTTTTTCATGTTCAATACTTCTTAAAGTTAAACAATTATCGATTAGTTGTTTGAAAACTCCAAATACAATGGATTTTTTTTACATCGACTCTCTCTTTCGTAAATACTTTAGCACTTTAATACTGTAGCAATTACTTTGCTCGTAGGTGGTGGAAACCAAATTTATTGTTAAGAGAATCCACATATCTTTATCGTAGTTATTCAGTTTGAATTTTGGAAAACAATTCCCTTGAATAGCAAACATTCAGCCTCCAATGGACAGAGTTAACTCTACACGATTAGGAGAAAATATGAATACCTCAGTTTGATATTGATAACTGATTTTGGTGGTATACCCGGACTATATGTACCCCGATTTCCTAAAAATGACAAACCAATGGTAAAAATTGTCAACAACATTAGATAGAAGAACCGTTCCTGTACGTATTGATAATGTTTTTTAATTGATTTGTCGTTTGCGAGAATTTGTCATTGAAGGAGCTAAAAGCCTTGTACATAAAGGGTGGAACGGTCACAAATTGGTCAAAAACAATTAAGTGCACACTGATTAGTTTATTATATAAATGATCAATCATTTTTTTTTTTGAAATTCATTGTCCACACGAAATGTTTTTGAGCAGGCTTCCGATTTTCCAAATGCGAACTGTCGGGCTTTACGTTTCACACCTTCCATCAAGTTTTGTACCAATGACATATCCTCCTTATTTGATGCTGAACGCCAATTTGCCTTGAACTGTTTTTCACATCCAACTGTTTTTTTTTGAGTTCTCTTGAGGTTGCTCTTTACGATTGCTCAATATTTTTCAATTGGATGCAGTTCCGGCAACTTTGGAGGGTTTTTTTCTTTGGGTACAATTTGCACACTATTGAAGGTGTACAATTCCTGAGCCATTTTCCTGTAGTGGCAAGAAGCGAGGTCTGGCCAAAACAGCACGGAACAATAATGTTTCTTCAAGAAAGGCAGCGTTTTTGCAAGCATTCCTTTACATAAATATCTTAGTTGACAGTGTCAATTGCCATGAAACTTTTGCTTTTCAGCGCATGGAGGCAAATCGCCTGCCAAACCAAACCAAGTATTTTTTCTTTCAGGGTTTCAAGTATCTTGAACCCTTTCTTTTCCGGAGCCCGTATAAAACTCTTGATCTGGGAGCTGCTTGAAGTCAGCCTTGACGTATGTTCCAAAGTCCATTACGATGCAATTAAACTTGGTTAACAAACTCGTGTGCAACTTACGCGCTCTTCCTTTGGCTGTTGTGTTTTGCTTATATTTCGGTGTCACTGCAACCTTGGGGACCGGTTGGGATTGCGTTTGAAAATGCTGGCCACTATTCTCCCGGTCGCTGTGGCTTCCTGTTTCGGTTACTTCCTGATCCCGGTTTCCTGGTAGTCGTCAGATATTATCCGAAAACTTGAATAACATTCGTCACGGTTGATTTGGCATTATTACGTGATTTTGCCAAGTCGGCGTGGGAATAATTTGGTTTTTGATTACGCGCGTCCCAAAATTTGGATACGCTGCTCTTCTTGCTTCGACGCCATTTTGACAACTGAAAAGAAAATGGGAAAAACAAAATATAGTCAACATTTCGTACGCATACACGCTATTTCTAAACAACCCAAATTTGAGTGCGATGGACTCAAATTCGTCGGAAGTATGGCTACCCAAAAGTGAGTAAAGATAGTTCGTAGTGGTAAGGTGACAAACAGTCAACATCGGCTTGAATCCCATCGATGTTTACTTATTGTCAACGTGTTACTCCTAACCATCTTTACTCACTTTTGGGTAGCCATACTTCCGACAAATTTGAGTCCATCGCATTCAAATTTGGGTTGTTTAGAAATAGCGTGTACACCCACAAAATGAGGGGTAATCAAGTTTTTTAAATTCACGATTACAAAAACTACAGCGTATTTGTTTCATCCAAGTTTTATCCGTTCCACCATTTATAATAGAGCTATACCTGTATTGATGAGAATTGTTTGAGAAGTGAAAAATCTGTTATTTTAAGAATTAACCAAGGAGGTCGTTTCTGCTTGCAGTCGCTCGAAAATTTTGATAAGTTAATGATTTTTCCAGTACTGAAAAAGCGGGAAGCGGGTTTCCCACTTTAAAGCAGTTCCACAGCGATTCGTAAATCGTGTTTTCTTTTTTTTTATTTTGATTTGGTTTAAATGTTGCATAAACGGTTCTTATGATCGAACATGTCATTTGGCATCACAAGTAATAGATTTATATCTCGACCAACTTTTGAGAAGGGTGTATAGCGCTGGTTTGTCTAAATAAAATTAAAGCTCGAGAACGGTTTGCTCGATTTGGCGTCTTCAGCAAAGTTATAGATAATGGAACGGACTATCAAGAAAAAAATAAAAGCAATGTCAAAAAAAACCATTCAATTATATATTGAAAAAAGTATTTAAAAATTTATTTCCACTAAAACCAGTATTTAAAACAAATAAATATTTGATTATTTATGTTTAGAGCACTATGCAAGCTAACTTTTCCTTAAACCCAACTATTTTCACCTGACTATAAATGCGTTTGATTTTACCATACCTGTGATTGTCTGTCTGTCTGTCTGTCTGCCTGAACCTTATAGATTCGGAGACTACTGAACCGATCGGCGTGAAAATGTGTATGCAGGGGTGTTTGGGGCTGGAGAAGATTCTTATGATAGCTTGAGATCCCTCTAGAAAACCCCCCAATCGAGAAAAAGAAATGTTTCAATTGTAGTTTGAGCCCCTCCCCTTTCAGCAAGGGGGGGCTCTCATGCAAATGAAACACAAATTTCTGCATAACTCGAGAATTATTCAAGCAAATGGAACCAAACTTAGCAGGTGGAGGCTTATGAACGCACAAAATGTTTCTAAGGTGACTTGAGACCCCTCTCTCCCCTTCTAAAAGGAGAGCTTACAAACAAATGAAACACAAATTTCTGCATAACTCGAGAAGTTATCAAGCAAATGGAGTCAAATTTAGCATGTGGAGGTTTTTGAAGGAGAGAAATGTTTTTTAAATGTAATTTGAGACTTCTTCGCCCTCTGGATGGTAGGGGGGGGGGGGCTCCCATACAAATGAAACACACATTTCTGCATAATTCGAGAGCACATTAAGCAACTGGAACCAAATTTGGTATGTGGAGGTGTTTGAAGAAGTAAAATGTTTTCATTGTGGTTTGAGACCCCTCCCGCATCTACAAAGGGAGGCTTCCATGCAAATGAAAAACATATTTCAGAATAACTCGATAACTTATCAAGCAAGTGGAACCAAATTTGGCAAGAGCGAATTTTTGAAAGCAAGAAATGTTTTTATGGTTCTTTTAAACCCCTCCCCTCTCTGGAAAGGGAGGCTCCCATACAAATAAAACACAAATTTCCTCCAAAAACTGTCCCTACTGCCATGCAAATTTGTTTGCAGGGGTTTTAGAGCCCGGGAAAAGGTCTTAAGATAGTTCGAGATCCCTCTAGAAGGGGGGCTCCCATACAAATGGAACACAAATTTCGGCATAATTCAAGGAATTATTCAATCAAATGGAACCAAATTTGGCATGTGGGGGTTTTAAGAGATAAAAAATGTTTCTATGGTTATTTGAGACCCCTCCCCTATCAAGAAGGGATGGCTGTCATACAAATGAAACAGACTTTTTTTTTGCATATCTCGAGAACTAATCTAACAAATTGAACCATAATTCAGCACAATTCGAGAATTAATCAATCAAATTGAACAAATTTGACATGTGGGGGTTTTTAGAGGTAAAAAATAGGGTTAGGTTTTAGGGCCCTGGAAAAGGTCTTAAGATAGTTCGAGATCCCTCTAAGAGGGGGGCTCCCATACAAATGAAACACAAATTTCAGCATAATTCAAAGCATAATCACTCAAATGAAACCAAATTTGGCATGTGGGGATTTTTAGAGGTACAAATGTTTCAATGGTGATTTGAGACCCCTCCCCTATCAGGAAGGGATGGCTGTCAAACAAATGAAACAGATTTTTTCGTGCATAACTCGAGAACTAACCAAAGAAACGGAACCAAATTTGGAATGGGCGAGTTTTTGAAGGCAAGAAATGTTTTAATGATGGTTCGAGACCCCTCTTTTTTCTGGAAAGGTGGGCTCCCATACAATGAAACACTATTTTCCACCAAATTTGAGAACTATCCCTATAGCTATTCAAATTTGTTGAGATTTTAGATGGCAAGAAATGTTTCTACGGTGGTTTGATAGCCTTTTCCTCTTTGGATGGGGAGGGGGGGCTCTCATATAAATGAAACACAAATTTAAACCAAACATGAAAATTATCCCTTCTGTTATGAAAATGTATTTGCAGGGGTTTTTGGAGCCGGCAAGATTTTCATGATGGATTGAGACTCCTTCCCCGTCTAAAAGGAGACTTCCAAATAAACACAAATTTCGAGTACTAATCAAGAAAATGGATGGCATGTGGAGATTTTTGGAGGCAGATTGTATTTCTTATGTGGTTCGTGACCCCTCTACTCTTTGCAAATGTCTCTTAAACAAACAAAAAACATCAATTTTAAACAAACATGATAACTATACATCCAACACAAAATATGTATTTCTCGGGTAGACAGCATTTTTTGATAGAAGTTTGAACTCCTTCTTAGTCAAGAATGGGGGATGCTTGAGTTACTTTCAGTGCTGTATTATGCACTAGAAGTTAATTTATGTCTCTGTTCTTATCAATGTCTATGAAATGCATCTATACAAATAGAAAAACCAGCAGAAAAAAACGATCCCAGCGTTGAATTAAAAACACAAACCGCTTTTTTTTTTTAAATTACACACATTAGCAAACAAAAATATTTGAACCAAATTCTTTCAGAAAAAAAAAATATAAAAGCGACAGTTCTATTAAATTTAAATTCTTTAGTTGCATGCGTTCAGCTAGTTATCAATAAGCAAGACAGCAGAGTTAAACATCTGAGTCAGCCCAGATAAAAAATGCCAAATTGATGATGCGAATTGAAAACGTAAAGGGTGTATTCGATGAAAATGGCACACAGAAAATCTTCTGTAACTTTTGAATCGTATGAGTAAAAAACCTAGAAATTTGAGTAGATCTTATCCATAGTGTATTATTTACATCTGCCAAGTTTCATAGTTATACATTCAGTAGTTCTAGTCATGTCATCGAAACAAGAAATTGTCCGTGAGAAAATGTTATGCACTCACAATCAAAATCCAGGGGCGTCCCACCGGTGGATTGCTAAAAGGCTTGGACTTGCAAATACAACTGTGTCTCGTGTAAAAAGAACCTTCAAGGAGCGTCTGAGTGTCCAAAGGAAGGAAGGGAGTGGTCGTAAAAGTGGTCCAATGGACAGTAAAATGGCCAGGAAAGTCGTACAACAATTCAAGAACCGTCCAAACATGTCAATTCGAGATGTCGCTAAAAAGTCTAAGGTGTCAGTCGGTTTTGTGCAGAAAGCCATAAATCATGCTGGGTTACATGTTTACAAAGTGCAAAAAGCCCCAAACCGGAATGAAAAACAAAACATCACTGCGAAAACCCGCGCCCGGAAACTTTACACGAAGCTGCTCACCAAATCCGGTTGCATCGTGATGGATGACGAAACATACGTCAAGGCCGACTTCCGTCAACTTCCTGGGCAAGAATATTTCGTTGCCAAGTCGAAGTTTGATGTTCCGGAGGATGTTCGAAAGAAGAAACTATCGAAATTTGCAAAGAAGTTTCTAATCTGGCAGGCGATTTGCGGATGTGGTGAAATAAGTGCTCCCTTCATCACTTCCGGAACAATAAACGGCGCGATTTACACGGAAGAGTGCCTTAAGAAGCGTCTCTTGCCATTCATTAAGAAGCACAAAGGATCAACTCTGTTTTGGCCTGATCTAGCATCCTGCCACTACGCTCGAAACGTATTGGAGTGGTACCGAGCCAACGGAGTCAATTTTGTGTCAAAGGATATGAACCTACCAAATTCACCGGAATTTCATCCAATTGAAAAATTCTGGGCAATTATGAAAACGGAACTTCGCAAACATCCCAAAACTATAAAAACAGAGCTAGAATTGAAGAAAATTTGGGTAAAAACAACAAAAACACTGGGAAAATCGGTTGTACAAAATCAGATAAGTGGAGTGAAAAGGAAGGTGCGGCCATTCGGGATGGGAGACGAATAGACGAAATAGACGAATTGAATAAAACAAATGTTGTAAATCAAAACTCATTAGTAGTTCTTCATTCCCTGAAAATTTCAAGAAAATCCGATAATCAGTTTAATTTTGATGAGTATATATGTGTGTGCCATTTTCATCGAATACACCCTTTATTTGCAAAATTTCAAGTAAATCAATAAAAAAAAATTCTCAAAAAATAAAACGTCATTTGCGGTGGAACTGCTCTTCAGAAAAAAAGAACTAAAACTATCGCCAACAACACAATTCGTTATTTGGGATACCTGGGAATATCTGAGAGTTACTACTTTGGTATCGTCTTACCTTAGTTTGGTGTTGGCATGATATTCTGGGAATATTTCCATGGTATTATCCTGATGTATTTTACCACTTATGCAACGCTTATCAGTACCAAGTAAATTAGGTCCTAATTAGGTTGTCAGGTCCGAAATAATATAATGTCAATACAATTGATCTACATCCCTTAGGGCAAGACTTTCAGAGGACTAGAAAAAACAAGATTCGAAATTCATCAAACACAAGATTATTAATCGGAACGCAAGATGCAAATTCTATTCACGGTCTAACACAGCTTTTTCTTTTTCGGACGCTCGCTATCGGTTTATAAATGCTGCCAAGTAGTTCACTCACTATATTTTTTTTCTTATTCTTATTCTTCTTGGCTTCTTTCCATCCGCCGCTATCGTGGAATCGCTGCATCAACGCTATATCGTCATACCTTAGGCATGTGGAAGATCTGATCGTTACACCATTTGCGCAAATTCTCGCAAGCCTACGTTCGGTACGATCGAACTTCTTCAACTTGACAAATGTTTCACCGCCCAAGTAAGTATTTCCACTTTCCACATTATCATATTTATCTTCGCACACCATTGCACACGCCATTTGCGTCCGCATTTCTCACAGTTGGAAATGAGACGTAGAATTAATTTTCACTCCTGCTTTGAAAACAAAATCACCGGGCGTCCCCATCGCAGCCGACCGCAAAGCAGCTGACGAACGTCCGACGTAATTCCCACGAAAAATGATGAAAGGGAAATATGTGAATCATGTGAGAGTGATTGCATCTTTATACGACAACGATATGGGGAAATATTTTTAGGAAAACATTTTTCTGCGCTGTTGGTGATCCACCCGATAGGATGTTTTCAAAACAAAAGGAAGTTAATGGACCTCCAAGGACGGTCCATGAAGTTCTGTTGTTGCGTTGTTTTCGCCGTCAAAATCGTAATAACAATGTTTTGTATTCTAAATTAAACACTGTTCATTTAAGATGCATTCAGTTTCTAATATTTTCGTCGATGGAGTTTTATTTACCTGCGCTTTCGGAATTGCGTGGAATTAAATTATTTTTCGCATTCGCACAGCAATCAGATTGCTCAAATCAACCGATTCATTGGTATAAACGGCTGCTTCGTCAAGCTGCTCGTCGTGATGTGTTTTCAACGCGAAACGAATAGTATGAATATCATTGTTGGCTTGAGTGATCTGTACATTAATGTGAATCTGTTTGTTGCTGGTTCAGTTTGTTTTTAAACGTACTAATCGCTGTCTCACAATTCCTACAGATCAAAACGAAATAACGTTCAGGTGACACCATCGCCCAAGGCATTGACACCTGGGGACGAATCGTATGTAAAGCTGGCTTTAGATACGATTGACGAATTGGATTGGTGTTTAGATCAGCTGGAAACGGTACAAACACATCGCAGTGTGTCGGACATGGCATCTCTAAAGGTAGGTTATTGCATATAAAAATGGTAAACCATTCACAATCGATCTACTTCATTGCAGTTCAAGAGGATGCTGAACAAGGAACTATCACATCTTAGCGAATCAAGCAAATCTGGCAACCAGATATCTGAATATATATGTTCGACTTTCTTAGGTTCGAAACCATTTCACAATCCATGAATAAATAAAATTTAAATTTGTTTTGTTGATGCAAATAGATAAACAACAGGAGCTGGATATTCCTTACAGTCGAGATGATATGGATACGCATAACCCTAGTTCACTTTCCCGAAGTCGGTCGCCCCGAATGGGTGAACGGATGTCCCAGATATCCGGCTTCAAACGACCGTTGCAACATACAAATTCTTTCACCAGTGATCGATTGCCACAGTACGGAGTCGATACGCCACACGAACATCAGTTGGGGCCGGTTCTCAACCAGATCGACACCTGGGGCATCGACATTTTCAGAATCGAAACTCTAAGCAACAATCGACCGCTGACCTGTGTAGCTTTTGCTATCTTTCAGGTAATTTACGTGAAACCGATTTCCAAGTTAATCCAAGCTTACAAAAAACATATATTTCTCCCCCAAACATGCACACAGGAAAGGGACATACTGAACACTCTTATGATACCATCCAAAGTTTTTCTAGCGTTTATGACAACCTTAGAGGATCATTATGTTAAGGATAATCCATTTCACAACTCACTGCACGCAGCGGATGTGGCGCAGAGCACGCACGTTCTGCTGAACACGCCAGCCCTAGAGAATGTATTTACTCCGCTAGAGACCTGCGCAGCACTATTTGCCGCCTGTATACATGATGTTGATCATCCAGGTTTAACCAATCAGTTTTTAATTAATTCAAGTAAGTGGTTGGTATCCTTCAGTGCCAGGAAGAGTTGGTTTGACAAGTTTTCTTTTTCTTACCTCGACTCAAATAGGTTCAGAGCTAGCAATTATGTACAATGACGAGTCCGTACTAGAGAATCATCATTTAGCAGTTGCATTTAAACTCTTGCAAAATGAAGACTGCGATATACTACGCAATATACAGAAGTAAGTATCTATCATAACCGCAGAAAGACGTTTAGATAAGATCAAAATTAATCGGTAACTTCGTGTAAGTTTTCAACTTCAAATACGTTCCCAAGTAACATACAAATTACCAAACATGTCTGGTTTGGATCGGTTTGGATCTCTCGTATTCGATAAATCAACCTGTCTAACGATTTGTGTTTGTTTACAGTCAATCTCCCACTGACCGGCAGTGCTTTTATAGAAGAAACTTGTCTGCATTTCTCTAGTAATTCATATGTGATCACTATGTGCAAATATTTTTAGCCCTAGAGATTGAAGTGACAGCTTTATTGTAAATCCACCGACTCATTTCAAGAATGCCTGTTCTTACACGTACATTCTGAGGCCATTTTCATTTACAATAAGCCCCGCATGAAAACCCTCAAATATCAAATTAATACATTTGTTTTTACCATATTAGAATCAAAAATGGACATTCTTTATCCTGGCGTGTATATAGTTAAGGTATTTTCTTGATAATATAAAACCACCTCACCAATGTTTCTTATCTGATGCTGGAAAGCTCGTCCGGATGCGGGAGCGGGGCACTAAAAAACAAAAAATTGGGAATAAAAACTACCGACGCACAATCCATCTCAACAAACACGACCATAACACAATATGAGAGGGATTCCATTCACAACGTCCTACAGAAAGCACACGGAAAAACTATGATTTCACCATTTATTTAAGTTGAATGAAGGAATATTGTTTAATTTTATTCCCGCGAAAACGACGCAGCAAAAGCAAAACACATCGTTTTCAGAGCACCGCTTGCTGCGGTCAATGAAGGCTTGAATGTTTTGATTCAAAATTCGTCCAATCGCGAAAATCGATGATTGCCGGTTGTGCCGTCCTTTAATAAAGTGTTATATTCAATGCTACATGTCTAATTTCATCTCTTTGTACATTTTCTTCTCTTCGCAGAAAACAACGTCAAACTTTTAGAAAGATGGTTATCGATATGGTGCTATCAACGGATATGTCTAAACACATGACATTGCTGGCTGATCTGAAAACAATGGTGGAAACTAAGAAGGTCGCAGGATCTGGAGTCCTTCTATTAGATAATTATACTGATAGGATACAGGTTAGTAATATTAATCATGTTTTTGGAAACTCAATTCATATTCAATATTGTTTCCCCTCATAGGTATTAGAAAATTTGGTACACTGTGCTGATTTGAGCAATCCCACCAAACCATTACCCATGTACAAACGTTGGGTTGCGCGGCTGATGGAGGAGTTCTTCCTGCAAGGTGACAAGGAACGGGCTGCCGGTATGGATATCAGCCCAATGTGTGATCGGCAAAACGCGACAATCGAAAAATCGCAAGTCGGATTCATCGACTACATCGTACATCCGCTGTGGGAGACATGGGCAGATCTTGTCCATCCCGACGCACAGGACATTCTCGACATGCTGGAGGAGAATCGTGATTACTATCAGAGCTTAATACCACCTTCGCCACCCGCGCTTGACGAAGCGGACGATAAGATTCGTTTTCAGGCAAGTAGTTCTTTATATATATATATATATATATATATATATATATATATATATATATATATATATATATATATATATATATATATATATATATATATATATATTTTTAAATATCGTTTCTGATGCGGTTCTTGGCTTATTAGTACAACTAACACGGTGCCCATTTTGCCAAACAAGTCTTAAAAAAATCTGAAATTTCAAATTTCTTCACCTTTCTATACGTATAATAATGTAAAATAGAGGTGAGTAACATTAACACCTCTCACGCCAAAGTCACGAGTTCAAATCTTATCCCCCGGCAAGTTACACAAAATACACAAAAGATATTTAAGTGACTACAATGGAAGATGAATCAACCCGAGGATGAAAATTTCTGTAATAATGAAAACAAATTATGTAATTTGCGAAGCAACAAATAGTAGAGATTCCATTAAAAGTTCAACATCCCTCCTAATTTGCGAAAAAAAATCCCTGAATTAGTTTTGCCGAATATTAGATTGAAATGTATGGCAGAGCCCCGGTGGATATCTAAGGTATGAAAAAAAAAACGGGATTGGGCAACAGTACATCTCTTGATTTTTCAAAACAATTACCCAATCAACACAGATAGAGAGAAATATTTAATTTTATGCGTTATCTAATGCACATATAGAAAATGCTAGATTTGGCATACATTAATGTGATTTTTCATGTAAATTTTAGCCAGATACCGCTGAAATCGAGTCTGTTGCATGGAAGATTGCAAAAAATGTTGTATGCTATATGAAAGATTGCAAACAAAACGTTGTTTACGCTTGCTTTGGCTTTAAATTAAATGAGGGGAAATGTTACAAATCTGAGGGGATATTTGTCAAGTGTCACGTCCTTGCGATCAGGTGAGAATTAGGAAGGAATGTTAGTATGACCTTCGCTGTTTATGGACCGTGTTTACTTCTGCATCCCAAAAGAGGTCACAAGAAGAAAGTTTTTTTTATGTTAGTAGGGTGGGGCTCGATGGATCAGGATTCACCTTGATAAGTGATGTGATAATATTTATGATTAATAATCATTAGTAAACTTGCGCTGCCGAACAATAGATTACCAAGACATTACGAAACGCACTATGCCCGATAGCGAAATAGTGCGCAATAAAGCATCGACACAACTGTTCACAGCCGAAACTCAAAGGAAACTATTTTTTCGTAAACTTTTTAAATTTTTACAACCGCTTTATTCAAGCTACCTCGCTAATCCTGTAGAAGTTTCTGTAAAACAATCCACGCTAACCCATCCAAAATTACGATTGAGGGTCTGGTAAAAAATAAGAATTAGTAGATTCAGTTCGTGCCTTCTGGCCACTTTTTGCTCCTACTGATGTCCAAGCTCATCGGTTTAGTATCGATCGGGAGAGACTTGGTCCTATACCGAATGATTTCATTATCTCCAATCCGTCCAACTAATTGCAAAATTTTGTGATATAGTGGACGGATTGTTATAATTTGTGGTAACTGAATGCACCGGTCTTCCAAATCTGGTAGATTGACTGGCAATCGGTGTAGACCCACCTGGTACCTCATAGAAAGATGCTAAGAGGCGGACCGCTAGATTTGTACCGACCGGATTGAAGACGAACATCATCGTTGCATCTTAGGGTCTCCCCTTAGCTCAGTCGGTAAAGGCGGTGCTACAAATCAACACCATGCTAAACCTGACTGAGTTCGATTCCGGTCTGGTCTAGGAATTTTACGTTGAGGAAAATTTCTCGACGCCCTGGGCATAAGGTATAACTGTCTTTGGCACACAATCATACAAATGCGAAAATGGTATCAGTCGTTGAAAGCTCTCAATTAATAACTGTGGAAGTGCATTTAGAACACTAAGTTGAGAGCAAGCAATAAACGGATTGAAAAAACAATAAGCTTGAAATGCTAAAAAAAATCCTCATTGAAAGATTGTTGTTCGGCATTTTTCAGCTTTTGCCTTTTTCCGGATGGTGGATATGCTGAGAATTGAGTGAGCTCACAACAAAAGATGATCATAAGCACGCACCGAGCGAAGACACCAAGTGCTTGCTGAACCTCCTCGAGCATTGTCCACGCCTCATGCTCGTAGAGAACCGCCGGACTTATCAGCGTTTTTACATGGCAAATTTAGTGCGGATGTGAATTTTATTGACTGCAAGTTCTTTTGGACTGATTATGCTTTTTCGGATTCCACGGCTGCATTTGTCGTCTGCTGTAGGATATTATCAAAGGTAAACAAATTTCTCCACCACCACGAGGGTATCCCCATCTGTCGTAACGCTGCTTCCTAGGCGGGCTCGACGCCCAATCGCAAGCAAACGGACGAGATAGTAAAAATGTTTGTAACGAGAGAACGAAAAATACAACCGAACATGTCGCTCAATCGAATGTCGTACGAAGTACGAAGTTCATAAGTGAGGACGGGCTTCAGTTATAAAACCAGACACCGGCAACAAAGCAAAATGAATTTGCAGCTGAGAGGGGTGGCTATGGCTGTATTAAACATGGAATGAAACCTAATAAATAAAAAGAAGAAGTCAATTTGAACCATTCTTCATACGTTTTTGAGGACCCTGAAAGGGAAAAACTTAATTTCAACCTGCTCATATCGAAATCGAATTACAGGTAACGCGAAGGAGCATAGTGTTCACGGCATTTTTGAAGGATTTGCCTTGCATTTAATTCGTTGACCGAGCGCCGGTCGTATGAAACTGGCCTGATAATGTCCCACGAACTCGTTTACAGTTAGTGATAGAAAACGGAAAATGATCTGAGATAGCTTTTGACAGGCGGCATTTAGAATTGTGATCGCTCGTTGTTGGTTGCTTTGACATTATTGGAGCAGTCCTCAAGAGGGGATTCGCCGAGAAGACCCTCATCCAGCAACGCTGCTTCGATATTATGCGCGTAGGCTGTGGTGTTCTGACATCCGGTTCTGACGTCGATTATGTTGGTGAAGTGCCGTTCATCAATCAAAACGTGGTCGATTTGCAATTCTGTCTGCAGCGGTAATCTCCAGGTGTGATTATTTTCGAGGCTGTTCTGGAAGTAGGTGCTCCGAATGGCCCATATTCTTGAAGTGTGGGGAATTCAAAGTGTGTTAGGCATGATTATCCAGACGACCATAATGCACGTAAGGGAAGGTCCATTAATTATGTCACGCAGTAAAGGGGGAGGGGTTTGGGAAAACGTGACAATCCATTCAAAAAAAATTGAAGGTCCATTCGAAAAACTTGACAAGGAGGGCGGGGGTTATAAAAAGTCACTTTTTGCGCGAAATTAATGGACGTTCCCTAACTACACACTTAGATTTTTTTACATAAATCTGGAAAATTTTACCGAATTCTCATCAGCTGAATGTTCGGTTATCCGATTTTACGGATTTCGGTAAAATTTTACCGAAATCCGGGAAGTTTTTTACAGATATCTGTAAAATTTTACCGAAATCCTTACAGATTTCTGTAAAAAAATCTAAGTGTGTAGAAAGTTATTTTCCTGATATACAAACATATATGTCAGCAAAAATATCGCATAGAATGCAAAAATATGGCTTGTACGCGTAAAAGTGGAGGCGATAAACGTGCAAATTCCGTTGTTCTGTGAAACGAGTTGATTTCTTCGCTGCCTTAGCAGCCACCGAAAAGCACAAAGTCACGTAAAAAACGCCCGCGGGACTACTGACCAGGAGCTTGGGTCGCCATATTCAAACAATTCAGCGTTGGACGAATTCAGGTAAAATTAAGAATAATTTTGATTGTTGTAGACATCGGTTCGGTGTTGATCGCTCCACCGTAGATCCTCACAGTTTACCCGGAACAAAAAAGAAGACCAGGTAGATCGAACGACTCGACTTGAAGGATTTGAAACTGCAATTACCTGTGCTAAGCGCAGGGGCGCTTTGAGCGAGTTCTCCTTTGCGAGTTGCCCTACCTAGAACGACGGCTTCGGATGCTTGGATTCGGTGATGGCAGTAGAGCGATTTTTGCTACGGCCCGAACGATATCCTTTCCCGCAGCAGTACGTAGGGTCACTACACGGACAACTCCATCTTTGCTCGGATGCAGCATCATGATTCTACCAAGCGGCCAGCTGGGAGGAGGGACGTTGTCTTCCTTAACGACGACGATGCGGTCCACCTCAACGGCGATCGGTGGGTTGCAGCCTTTTGTTGCTCCTGGCTGCAGCTGTTGTATATGCTCTGGGTACCAACGGGCCCAGATATTTTGAAGTTGCACGATCGATGAACTCGATCGGTGTGCATCGAATCGGTAATGCTGGAATAGGGTGTTGTGCGGCGTTGTGTGGCGGCTATGGGAGTTGTTCACGTTGTATCTCCAACAATCTACAATTACAAATTCGATTTAAAAAGTCGAATTATGTGAATCCGCTTTAGTTTGTGTCCCAGTACGATGGATACATGTATATAAGTAGAAAATTTGCACCCTTAAACGCTGGCCAGAGTGAGCAGTTATAACATGTTATAAGCCTATCTTGATGACGAATTTCTTGTTGGAATTATTTGACAACCGTTATCACATGTTATAACTCTGTAGTCTGAACAAGGCATTAACGATTTGATTAAAACATAAGACGATAAATGCCACAACTATATGCGATTTCGACTAAAAATGTAGGAATATGTAGGAATACGCTCCAAAGATCCTTTCCAACACACTTCCTGCATTGAACTACGAAGCCAAATTCGCAGTTCGTCAGAACATCGGACAGTTTGCCAGTGCTTCTGATGAAATTGAGTTCCACGAGTTACCAATCACTAGTCCTGTTTCATCGCTGAAGTCTGTGATTCTTCCGGTCCGTATGTTTCGTGCCGTTAACCTCCCTGTGCTTGCTTGTTTTGCGACTGATTTGCAAGGGCTGAAGCCAACCCTATAGCATTCCGGAGGGCCGAGTATGGTTGAATTTAGAGTCCCAAGCTGACACGTGGATGGTAATTCAGTCGCCCTAATATGGGGAACAGTCGCAGTTTTGAGCCGCTCCTGACAAAAGACGCTCGGGTGTTGTATTGGCATTTCCCCAATTAAAAGAATACACATTTGGAAGAAGTATGTTTCTTTATGATAACCTTCAATGCTTTCCATTTTAACATTTGTTTTTCTTACTTAGGTAATCGGTTAACTCTGAATAGCATTTACTCGAGGCAATCCAACCCACGAGATTTTCATGATGACTTTTAGGTGAATAAAGGGTGTACGGAATCAAATTGCGACACACACAAATATTCGGCAAAATTCGCTCGTTCAACCAATCATCTTCAAACTTTCAGGGAGTATAACAAAACATGTTATGAATATAGGTCTTGTACAAAATTTGGACTAACTTTTTTGTGTGTGGCAATCCAATTTTTCTTCATATCTTCCTCCGATTTCACTTCCTTAGGATGCCTGCAAAGTGCCTGCTTCATGATGGCCCAGTACTTTTCAATTGGTCGCAGTTCAGGTGCGTTCGGGGGTTTGCGATGCTTCGGCACGAAATTGACCTCCTTAGCCTTGTACCACTCCAGAGACTCTTTCAAGTAATGGAACAAGACTAAATTCGGCCAGAAAACCGTAGGGCCATCGTGTTACCTCAGAAGAGGAAGTAGACGCTTTTGAAGGCATTCCTTTAGGTACACCTGCCCATTGACCGTTCCAGTTGTCGAGAATGGTGTGCTCCACTTTCCACACGAACAAGTTGCTTGCCAAATCATATATTTTTTGGCAAATTTTGGCATCTTCTGCTTTCTAACGTCCTCAGGGACATCGAATTTATGATGAGCAGTGAAAAACTGGAGCCCTGGAAGCTGCCGAATGTCTGCTTTTACATACGTCTCATCATCCATAACGAGGTAATGTGGTTTCGTCAACATCTGGATGTAAAGCTTCTGTGCTCGTGTTTTAGCTACCGTATTCTGCCGTTTATCGCGATGAGGCGCCTTTTGGGCTTTGTACGTGTGTAGTCCTTCACGTTTTTTTCACATCTTGCACGATAGTTTTGGTTGATTCAGTTTCTTCGACACATCTCGAACTGAACTGTTGGGATTCTTCTTGAAAGCTTGAACTACCTGCTTGTGACCCTAAACGCTATACGGAGATCCAGTTTTGCCACTTTTTTCTTTCCAATCAATGGTCAAACGTTCGTGGTACCGATTTAAAACACGAGACACCGTAGAAGGTACCATTCCCAGCTTCCTGTTGAAGGCACGATGAGAAAGGTCCGGATTTCCGAGGTACGTGCGCAAAATTTTTTTGCGCCACTGCTGTTCTTCCGACACCATCCTTACAACTATTGCACATCTGCTAGTGGAACTTACACAGCGTAAACAAATACACATTGAACTAATTCTATCCAAAATTTCAATAGAAAATACCCAACGGGTTAATAGTTACAGCCATTTAAAAGTGGTGCAATTTGATTCCGTACAACCTTTAAATAAATGAACGAAAATAAATCCTCTCTACTACCGCGGAAAAGAGATATTTATTAAAAGCATGATGGAACGATTTTTCCAAGGTATATTCAATTCTTTGAAACTCCTAACGAATGTCAAAACAGAGATATTTCATTCCATTTTTTATCTTACTTTTACAGATGACGCTAGAAGAGGAAAGTGCTTCCGAAAATGATGATTCAAATCGCGAGGATAAGCCCTAGAAAAACTGCACATCATCATCACCCCTGCTGTTTCCTGTCATAACGAATATACATTTAATCAAGAACATTACAGAAATTTAGGCATATACTCATCGCACTTATAATCATGTATGAAATCCAGTACCCTGGAAAAGGAGGGAAATAGAACACGGAAGGTGTTGTTGGAAAATCGATACAAAGCAAAACAAAACAAACAAACAAGCAAGCAACAATAACACACACGGTCACATACATAAACAAACAAACAAACGTACACATACACATACATGCGTTGGGGCTGGCTCCCTGCGCTTAATATATTTAATAATGAAATTGTAATACGTTAATAATTTATTAGTTGGAAAAGATTTTATGAACAACAAAGTTTTGTACGATAAGTTACTTTATTTTTGATACGTCTGAGATGTATATGTTGAAACCAAAAACAAAAATTGAAATGAAGCAAACATACACACCACACGAATAGCGAAATTTATATCCAAACCAAAAAAGCATAATTTTAAATTATAGTAGTACTAAGTACGTGAACGGGTGGGACTTAACGATCTGCTGGAAATTTCAAGGAAATATTCAGATCGCCCCCTCCCGATGTAGTGGTTTTCTTAGTTTTGTTACTTTATTCTGTAATAGTTACTTAATGAAATTTTTGGAGGAAAGCAAAACTCTGTCGAAGAGATAGTTATATTTTGCAACGATTATTTGTTGAAAAGTGATCCTATATTGTTTATGCCATGCTTCTGTTTTGTGGAGGTATTTGTGCAATGATAACCGGCAACAGAAGAGCAACAAATGGCAGGCGAATCAGAGTTTATGTTGAACCAGAGGAGTATCGAAGAGACATAATATGAAATGAGAACAAATATAACGGTACCACAACTGATGATATTATACGGTAAAACAGAAGAAAAACTATCTTAGGGTGTAAGTAGTTACTAAATAGAAGCAATATCTGAGCAAGGAAGAAACACAGAAAAGAAAGGCGAGAGGCAGATTCTGTTTTAAACGTTCGAAAATTGATTCTCATTGTGACTTCATTTCGCATGTTGTCTAATCCAAGCAATTGTTGAGTTGCTCTGTTTTTTATAATCACACTATTATCAAAAAATACTAGAAAATGGCGCGCGTATGAATAGAATCATTACCATACGAAGCAATTCGATAATCGAGTAATAATCCATCAACAACACAAATATTCGAACGTCTTTTTGCGTTACGAAGAAGTCATTTTTTCGAAAGGTTACTACTGTCGTGATAGAATCATTTCTTTATTTCGTGACAGCAAACTGACGTTCATCTCTGTTCTACTAAGACATAAATTCTAAAACGCATTCAGTCATCATCGAAAACTGTTGTCGAAATCGTTTATTTGTGCATAGATTCAATCCAGCTTATCAGAAACACAAAAAAAAAACACAACCACTACAACATAAAATGCAAGAATGCGATCGATAGTCTAGTAACGTGTAAGAATAGCAGTCAAATCTGTCTCGAAGCGAAAAAACCTTCAACAATTAGCGAACAAGACTAATTATTAAATAATTGAAAATAAAATGAACAAAACCAAACAGAGTAAAACAGAGAATCATACAAACTGTCTGATAAAGCTAGTAATTAGTAAAATATCGATGTGTAACTAGTTTCGAGAAATTAGTAAAAGAGAGACAAAACAAGCAAACAAAACCGTAAAAATGTAACTAGAATTTCAAGGAAAAAAAACAAAAGATACCGAACTGTGTAGATAGTTTAGACTATTGGCTAAAATTGATTTCTTTTGTTCGTGGCTCTCCACCAGTGCTCCCAGGAATTCGAGGTTGCGGTAACAGAGGTGGCTTTGAGGAATCCATACTGTTTCCCAATGTCTTCCAAGTGCATGGAAATATTTTTGCTATTTGCTACACTCTTCGAGCAGGCTAGTCTGCATGCGATAAGCAAAGTATTTGATGTCAATCTGAGGACTTTTCTAGTGCATTTGGGGATAAATTCGTTACTTCTTTGTAGATTGGGTTTTGTATATTGGAGACTTGATGCTTGAGAAAGGACTTTCGAAGAATATATTGTGCCTTCGAATTTTTGAAGGCACAAATCTACAAAGATTTTATATGCCAAATAATGAGTGAATCGATACTACTGCTAAGCGTTGAGCCGTACTATAAATTGATTGGTAAATCGGCTATAGTTATCGAAGTGAAACTAATTCCAAAACCAAATGACACTAATTAATATCTTGTAGTTGGTCAACTTTGTAGTTCGGCGAATTTTGTTCGATCTTAGCGTCCTTCGGAATCCAAAGTAGGCACGATTGCCAGCCATAATGCGCCTTTGTATCGCTCTGCTGGTGTCGTTATCGGCGGTCACCAATGAGCCCAGATACACGAATTCGTCTACTACCTCGATTTCATCACCGTCGATCTGAACTCGTGGTAGGAAGCTAACATTGTCTTCTCGTGAGCCTCTTCCCTTCATGTATATTGTTATAATACCTCTTAATCACAAGCCCAATCCCACCAGCTTCAGCCATAAGTCTGATGTACGTGTTCGCCATCGTCTCAAAGTTACGTGCTACGATATCAACATCGTAGGCGAAGCCAATTAGTTGAACAAAATTCCTGAAGATCGTGCCACTCGTGTCTATCCCAGCTCTTCAAATCACACCCTCCAATGCAATGTTAAACAACGCACACGACAATCCATCACCTTGTTTTAACCTTCTCCGAGATTCGAAGGGACTCGAGTCGAGAGTGTCCCTGATACTCGGACGACACACATCACTCGATCCATCGTTGCTTTCACAAACTGCGTGCATTGATTTTTACAAGCGTCGGTAAATTTTTAGGATTTGTTTGTAAAATGTTCGGCATTTACGGTTGACGTCCATCACCAGTAAATACATAGAATCCTTTCCGGTTTGATTTTCTTTTTTTTCACGTTGTTTTTTCACTTTCACAGCATTTCCTTGTCATCCTTCGCCTCTCGTTTAACCTTCCGAAATTCCCGTTTCATGGTCCAATAAATTTCTATTTCACAGAGTTCAGGACGGCTTGGTGGGTCCATGTCTTTCGGTACCAAATCCACAGAATAAGTCGCATACCACTCCTGCATGGTTTTGAAGTAGTGTAGTGAAGCAACGTTTTTTGATCGTGCTGTCCCAAAGCGGCAAGAACCGTTTTTGAAACCACTCAGTTTTGTAAATCTCACCGTTTATGAAGCCATTGGTCACGAATGGTTCACTACGTTTGCCACAAGTGCATATGGCTTGCCAAATAAGCTACGGCGAAGCCGGCAACGGTGGTGTAGTGGTAAGCGTGACTGCTACTTAGCACCCCCCTGGGACTGCGTTCAATCCCAGTCGAGGTCGGTGGTTTTTCTGAGGCGAAAAAATCTGGTCACTCTTTCTTCGGAAGGGAAGTAAAGCCGTTTGTCCCGGCTTATGTGTTGATGAGTGCAATATGTAGGGTCCAGGTAGTGGAGTCGTTTTCCTGACGTCGGTGGTTGTCACCATGCTGTGAGGAAATAGGACGACGGATAGTAAACGTATAAAAAAAGGGACTTCAAAGCAAATTTCAACAGCTTCTTCCGTTTAAAATGGTTATCCACACTTGTCCTTATCCGTGAAACATTCCTGTCCCGACATCTGCTTCAACCCCGCTTTGTTGTAGGTGTCATCACAGGATGTACCACCGGTTTTCATTAGCACCTATGTGTAGAGTTTCCGGGCACGCGTTTTGGCAAAACTCTGCTGGCGTTCGTCCCAATGTGCAAAATTCTGTACCTTGTACGTTTTCCATTTCGGATCGTTTTTTTTTTTTTGGTTCTAAACGAAACTTTGTGAAAAATGAATTTTTTGGGTAAGTCCCGTGTCGAAAAGCTCGGATTCCACTTGAAAAGAGCAATCAGTTTTCTCTCTGTTGTCTGTTGTTGTTTTTTATTGTTACTTGTACCCTTGTACTGCTACTGGTCCGTTGCTGTCATTAGAAAAATTACCTGAATGAGCACAGACAGCTATCATCATCCCATGTCAATCGCTCGTGTAGGTTTAGTTCGCTCAAACGAAGTAGGAAAATGTTTGCATAGCTTACTACCACTTTTATTAGTTGATTATATCGAACTCATAGTGTAAACAAGTACTCCTGAAACGTTACGTAGCATCTTAATATTTACTTTACACGTGCTCTATTAACTATAATGAGCACAAGATATTGACCTAGCATTGAAAGGCTAATGGTTATAGTGCCATTGATCGCTCTCTCAAAAAGTAAATGAGAAATGAAAATCTCGGAAGCATTGCAATACAATCAACAGGTTGGCAAAAAGTTCTAAATATGTTTTTTGTTACTCCATGCGTGATGTTGACGATAACGATATATTGAAAGATAAGCTTCCATATTAACAATTTCGTTTACTAAAGCTATGTCCATTTAGAATCCAGAATAATAAAATCATCTGTATCTCGGTAACGGATTGGTGTACAAATAAGTTTAATACACCAAAACAATGGTAATTCACGGTTTTTAAGAATCATTTCTTTTCGTTTCTAATGAAAATTTGCACTTTCTTCTTTATTCCTCCCATCACATCCATGGCACATTTATTCGACATTTTGGTCATCTGTGTCGCGCCCCGAGCCGTTTTTCCACTTTTCTTAAGCTTCCGCTTCATTATTGCCCAAAATCTCGCGATGGGCCAGAACTGCGGGCAGTTGGGTGGATTTATGTTTTTATCGATGAAATCTACGTTATTATCGCGGTACCACTGGATGACCTCACGGGACTTGTATGGGCTTTAATGAAAGGTAGTACGCGGTTTTTCAGGCATTATTTCTTGTACAGCTTCGAGTGCATCGTCTTAATCGTCAAGAACATTTTGGTCTTTGCTCCGCAGCTGCATATCCCTTGCCAAATCATCATTTTTTTGGCAAATTTGTCCATAAAAGCAAACTTAAATTTAGCAGGAACATCTCCTCGTGCCGTTGTCATGTAGAATTTTTGGCCAGGAAGCTGTCCAAAATCCATTTTGACGTAGGTTTCATCGTCGATGAGCAGGCATCCTTGGAACTTCATCAAAACCTGCTGGTACAATTTCCGAGCCCGAGCTAGAGTTTTGGTGACGAAACTTTGCTTCAACGTTCTGTTTGGTTGCTTGCTGGCTCTATAAGAACAATATCCTGCTCGCAAACGAATTCTGCGAGCAGCAGCGTATTTTTGTGCGATTTCACTATCTGAAAGTCCAGGGTTTGTACTGATGGTTCTCAACACCTTTTGGTTCAGCTTGCGGCATATGTTCCACTACGACGCTTACCATGAGTCCCTCGATCCACGCTCTGTTGCTCCCTGAAACGTTTGAACACATCATACACGGTTAATTTGGTGATTTTCAACGTTTTTGCGATTGTTATTGCGGACTACGTTGGATTATCAACCCACGAATTCAGAATCAGATTTTTTTCTCTCCTCTCGGCTTCCATCTAGAATAACTGTTTACTCACTGCCCGCAACAACGTGAAATTTATACCACAGAAAATGGGTGCATAGGTTAACAAACTACTGTAAAAGAATTCTTGCAACGGTCACTTTCAGGCCGCTGCAACACGATAAGTGATTCCGGATTCTAACTGGACAGAACTTTAGGGAAAAATATGGGGAGAAAGTTTTGATAGTTCCGTTAGATTACGATAGTCTGAAAATTTAACAGAAGATTAAATTGAGCAAAGGGCTGAGATTAAATTGAGCAGTTTAATGGTAGTACGTATTAAGTGCGGCACTATTTTGCCAAGCAACTCCATGCACGATAAGCAGAGGGCGCAGGATACCAAACCTTGACTGGCAAAAAAGGCCTGAATCCTAGAGGGTTTGAGCGGTTTAGTGGAATACATGTGACTCGAAATTAGAAGAAAAATGAGTATTTTCCATTTAATTCCAACTGCCTTTGCTTATCTTGACAGATACGCGTATTTCGTCTACAATGTGCAGACTTCTTCAGTGTCTTGTACTAAGTCGAGTTATTAGTACGAGACACTGAAGAAGTCTGCACATTGTAGACGAAATACGCGCATCTGTCAAGATAAGCAAAGGTAGTTGGAATTAAATGGAAAATACAAGTTTTTCTTCTAATTTCTAGTTTCTAGGTAAAAAGTTGGGATTGATTTTGCTCATGTGCTACCAGTTCTAGCAATATTCTTCACATTTGCGAAGTTAATGTTTGGAAAAGTCTTTCCAACTGCACGGTTTTGTATTTATAACTGTATAGCAATTATTGCATTGTATTGACCAACCCGAATCGGCTGTTCAAGTCGCTGAAATGGTCCATTGGCAAAAATAATCAGCCTGCGACGAAATGCTACAGAATTGCAGATGAATGCCAATACCATGACCCTATTCGGCCTTCTCAGGTATAATGTAATCTTTTCAATTATTGGGGTTTCAAATCCTGTTCATTCCAACAGAGCTTCTTGAAAAGTATACAAGAAAGAGCACCACCACAGCCAGCATATGGCCATTTTGAGCATAATTTTACAGCGCTGGGCCACTTTCGATTCACTTTCAATCAATGAAAATAAATTGACGATGTAACTCTGTGCGAAGAGGGGTTTACCTATTCTAGGAAAGCTGAGCAGAGTCCAAACGTTTTTGAGTATTTTCGCAGCGTTGTTGTCCGTGGCTTGCATTGAAAGTGTTTTGATAAAGTGCCAACCTTCTCAAGTCTGTGTCACTATTCTCGGCAGTCCTTTTTTTTATTTGGCAAACGTCTACAAGTAAACAGCGCCTGCTTTGTTCTACCGAAATTGAGCAAAATTGAAGTTAACCAAAACTAGTTACCCAGTGTTATGAGTTTAAAATAAACAAGCAAAAAACAATGATCTCAATTAGAAATTTGCATTCAGCACATCGTGAACCATTTTCGGGTAGCTGAAGTTTTGCCTAATTTGACAACCATTTTCGAATGTTGTCACGGTGATGGCTGGCCCACACGCTGGTTGCGGATGCGTTTGCGTGAATTTGACAGTTTTCCCATAGCTTTTCTGTCAAATTTACGTCAACGCATCCGCAACGTATCAATTGTGGGTGACTCTTGAAGAGCTAACGGGATGAGAACAAAAGAAAGCATGCGAAAAAGTAATTTTCATCAAACATCAATGTGTCAATGCTGAGTTGAGAATAGAAGAGTTTCGTAAAAAGGAACATACAACACTAATTTCGATTGAATCTCATTTCGATTGAGCGTACATTTCAGATGGGCTGCACACTTGTCACTGTCGAGTCGAGCAAAAGTGCGCATTACAGAACCCAACTTAATCAGATCGAGTCGGCAACCGAACTCGACTGCTAACTGTAGTTTTGAAATTTTTCAATATGTCATGGAAATATTACAGCATGCATGCGTACAAGTGTCGATAGTTATCTTAAAGATTATTCAGAAGACGAGCTATTATTGCCAGCAATGTTTCTTTTAGGCCTTTATGCAATGATAGATATGCAGTGATCAACCTCGCTTCAACGATTTTATCTCGAAGTTCTGTGACCTTTTGGTAAAGTATTCAATTTTTTTCCAAAGCTTCTAAGGATTTTGTTTTTAATTATTGGAGTATTTTTTTAACTTATCGGAACCTACGATATATTGATAAAGCTTGATATATTAATGAGCTTCTTGAATTTTTTTATACTACTTTTGCCAATTCACATCTAACAACCCAACCTAACCTTTCAGAAAAATTTGGTAAGTTTTTCTTTGAACTTAGTTACTTTCAAAATTTCTAATAAATCCCATCCTGAACTGTGAGGAAAATTTTTCCAAAACTTTGACAAAGATCTCTCCATAATTTTTTGGAAAATCTTCTTAAATTTGTTGGAAATTTCTTAAAAAAGTATGAGAAGTTTTTTTCATTTCTGGTAAGTTTTTTCTTGAAAATTGGGGAAAGTTTTTTGCTGAGCTTATTCTTTCAAAACCTCTGTTAAGTCCCATTTAAACTCTGAGGGAAATTGTATTGAAAATTTGGGAGAGTTCACTCTATAATCTATGGGGAGATACCCTTAAATTTGTTGGAAATTTCTTTCTGATCATCTGAGAAGTCCAAGTCAGAACTTTGGGAAGTTTTCTCCCTAGCTTCAGGAAAGTTTGTTCGTTAACTTCTGAGAAATTCTTACTCAAACTTCTAGAAAGTACCCCAAATGCTTCTAGAAAGTTTCTTTCTGTTCTTTGGAGAGGTGAACTTCGAGAAATCCTGATTCAGAAATTCGGAAATTTTCTCTTCCTAACTTCGGGAAAGCTCTCTAGCACTTCTAGGAAGTTCCACCTAAACATTTGGAAAGTTTCTTTCGGAACTTCTTGGAAATCCATTCCTGAACGTCAGAAAAGTTCTCTTCTGAACTTTTAAGACGTATCGTCCTGAACATTGTGGAAGTTTGTTCCTGAATTTTTGAGAAAGTATTGGTAGTACCCTCCCTGGTAAGATTATTTCTTAAATTCGTGGAAGTTCCATCTTGAATTTTTGGGAAGAACTCAAGAACCTCTGGAAAGTTCCAAAGTTCTAAGAAGTCCTGTTCTCTAAACTTCTTCCAGAAGCTCTGAAAAATCCTCTCTTGATTTTCAAGGAGGTTCTCATCTAAGCTTCTGGAAAGTATGAAGTTGTACTTCGGACATAATTGATCCTGATTTTTTGGAATATTCCTGCTTAAACTACTAAGAAGTGCTCTCTGTAGTTTCTGCCCGATCCCCGGAGTTTTTTTTTTTTCAATGAAGTCTTTTCTTGAACTTCTAGAAAGTATCTTCCTGAAACTCAGGGAAGTCTGTTTATGAACTTTCTAGTATGTTCCCTAAACTGTTCCTAACTTTTCAAATATCTACAACAAATGTACTAAAATTATGCATTTAGAAGAACTTTTGAAAAAAATCAGAATTCTAAGAATAATTTCAAAAGCTTATCACTTCTACCAATGTTTGGATCTCAAAAGTAATAACATTCAAACGAGAAAATAATATTTATTTATAGTTATTCCTACCCAAGGCACATTGGTGATCCTCATGAATCGAGCTCTTGATCAGTTTCCTACCACTTCTGCTCATAGTTAGCTTTGCTGGCTCCACACCACACAAGCGATGGCGATGTCCACAGTAATTTTAATGAGTTAAATGAGCCAGTCGAACTCTACCATCCGGTTTTGTTATGATTTTAAAAGTATTAGACGTTTGCTCAGCAAGCAGTAAATTCTTTTTTTTTTGTTAATTTAACCTGCAAAAAAAATTATTAAATGCATTTCTTACGTTCCGCACTTACCGATAAAAATCGCGTTGTTGGATAAAACTCTCGCTCGACAAAATGTGACAGATCAGACACTAATGTCGAGCGGTCGATTGAGTCGACCAACTTGACAAAATTTCTTCGATCTCGACAACTGTAATAGCAAAATAGATTTGTTTATAGATAGTCGACTCGACTTCTATAATTAGCCCCTATGAATGGGATTTTACGAATTGGTTAGAATATTTCCGTATTGAACAAACCCACGATTCTGGAACTTGGAGGACAAGGTTTCTGAAAATATTGAGCTTGTCCTTACCCGGAAAAGTTATTAAACGATATTCTGAGTTTCCCCATATCAGTAGTAAATATTAACTACCGCTGGACATTTGTTAGCAGACCGATAGAAAGACGATGTAAACATCATGTTTAATTCTACGCAATTAGCAAAATAATTCAACACAAGGCCACCAAGCTCGTGATTTGACAATACAAGCAACTTATAATCTGCAACTCGATATCCATTGAAATCCAACAATGCAGATAACGAATAAATCGTTTAAAAGAGCTTCTGGTTAGGCCTCAATCTCAGTTCAAGATCTCGAGAAAAAAAACCCTATCGCCTTGAAAATTGATAATTCGATGATTTTTCGGAACATAGATTTCCAATATCTTTCAAAGTCGGGTAAAATGAAATATCTTTGATAAAATAAATTTGAAATTTTTTGCATGCATAGGGTAGAGAACGGCTTCAGCTCCCCGGGACCCTATTCCAAGCACGGGATAATCGTTAACCTACAACGCTCCATCTAGTGAAGCACCATACTGCAAAAAATGAGCGTTGTAGGTTAACGTTTACCCCGTGCTTGGAATAGGGCCCCGGGGAGCTAAAACCGTTCCCTACCCTAAATAAAAAGTTTGCATTAATCAAAGTTGAAAAGTTATGCTCGATTACTAGCAGTAATCTGCCATATTGTTGAAACTAGCATATAATGAAGTCAAGACCAGTGCAACAACCATTATGTTTTTACGAACAACCTTGAATCTGATTCGTTGGCCAGAGACGAGGTTTAACATATGCACTATTCGGTATAGAAAACACACCTCACGAATTACCTGAACACAGCAGGGGAGCCAACATATTAGTTGTTTTTAATTAGTAGGACAATATACCAAGGACAAGAAACTGAAGTCATCTGCAAAATAATTATACGAGATTCATTATGAACAAATTGTTAGCTGACAAGCAAGGATACAGACACAATAGAAGAGTATATACCGTTGCAGCCTCGATGCGTAGAACTTTGACTGAAGTTGTTAATAGCGTTTTTTACGGGTTTCCATACCGTAATACTACCTACCGAGTTCCCAATATTAACCCACCAATTCCAAAACAAAATAACACTTTACTCTCAACACATTTCGATCGGAAACTGCCCAAAGTTCATCAAAATTTTGCGCAATAAAGTGCCTCTTTAACATAATCAAGTATTAAAAGTAGTAGAAATAATATTATCAGGTTTATAGAATGAAAAATGTATGAAAACGCTTTACATGTTAGTTATATAATCCTCATGTATTTTGAATAGGACGTAAGAAGACTTCACCAATGGCTACTCTTCCGTCAGAGAAAAAAAAAAGTTTGAAAGTTTCCATCCGCGCTAAGCTCTCTTCCCGTCTCAATTCTCTCTATTTATGAACCTCTTATCCCGCATCCTTGGATCACCCGAAGAAAAAAAAAAAAGTCATATGTACACATTAAAAAAAAGCTCATGAAAATACCACCTATACATACCCACGCGTAACAAAAAAACATCGTTGCTAAAACTGAAAATATTTAAACTGTGACAATGTCTCAGCTATTTGCAAATATAGATAAACATGACTGTTTCACTTGGTTAGTGAACGAACTTTGGGCAGGAACGTTCCGACGAATAACATTGATAATAAGAACAGTTTCCGCTCCTTCGCAGATCAGACACATGTGCACATTTCCGGACAAAATATATCCCTTTTTCGAATGGAAAGAAGCTACGAAACGCTAATCTCAACTGCCAATCAAATCTCCCATCGGAGGTGAAAAAGAGTGGAACAAGAGGAAGTTAGAAATTAAAAATTACACACACGTATATTTTTAGACGCTGGTCGTCGTTATACGCAATGTTTTACAACATAAATATATCTCTAAGTTTCGAATTTGTTGATTAGTAATGCTTAAGGATGGTACAAACAATCAATAAATTGTGCCCTAACTATTAGTTTCTCCTTCACAGTGAACGGTTCGTAATTGGACCAAAATGCCGATTGCTAGCAGCGCAAATGAAAAAGATTCGGCTGGATCAAAATTAAAAATGTATTGAAAAAATACAACGCTATTTACATTACACTGAATTGTTTGTGATTGAACGTCTTCTTCGTACCCCACGAGAGTGTATCCTTCTGATCTAACATTTTTTTGTAACGGATTGTTTTAGTTTCTACTTTTGCCCAATAGGTGAATAGCTCGCAGAAGCTAAAACTAAAAACAAGAACAAGGCAGTTTACGGATGCTACGATGTGTATGAAACAATGGTTTTACTTATTGTTAAAATAAATATGTGTTTAAAACTACCGGTTGACTTTGACTTTGTAAATCCGAAATTAACTTTCCACAAAATTTATCATAGTTTTGTACGTTTATTTTATAATTTCAATTGACTTCCATTCCGAAACGTACAGGGTGTTCAATAAGTTGGAGTACAGTTTTAAAATGTGTTAAAATAAGGAAAATACAGGACATTATTTTCCCTCCGATGACGAATCCTGCTCGCTGCACCGCTTTGCTGTTGCTGACCAACAGCATTTGTGGAGGGCTATCTACGGCTTCGACGCCTTCATCCAGTTTTTCAACATTGCTGATTGCTTCGGTCGCCGGCATTTCCACTTCTTCCAGTGTTTCGCCTGTCACTGACAATACGATGTCGTCCGCAACGTCAGCACTCCGTTGGACTCCTGTTCCAAAGTGTTAGGCCAATGAAAGAACCTTGCGGAACTCCCGCCGTGATGTTCACCAATTTCCATCCCAAAGAGGCCTCGTTGATCAGCACTCAGTTCTGCAAGTAACTCTTCAACATTCTGCACAGGTAATCAGGGACCCTCATTCTGTGCAGCAACTCGGCATTAGCCTCCCAGCTAGTGGTCTCTATTGGGATGCCATTATCGCTGACTCGACCACTGTCCACATGGCATCAACGGTAGACTTCTCTTTTCGGAAACCGAACTGCATCCTCGATTGCCCACACTCGCCGCACACTCCCGAGCGTATCCAACAGGAATATTGGCCTATACGATGCTAGATCCCCCAGAAGCTTTCCTGACTTCGGCAACAACACTAATTTCTGTATTTTCAACCTGTCCGGGAAATGGCCTTCCTCTAGACATTTGTGTAGCATATCCCTGAACATGTCCGGAAATGTCTGAATCACCACTTTCAGAGCCATGTTAGGGATTCCATCTGGTGCGGGTGCCTTCTTCACCTTAAGCCCTCTAGCCACTGCCACGAGCTTCTAGTTCGAGATTGTCCTCAGCATAACTTTTTTCTTCCTCGCCGTACGGTGTACGTAGCCACGTAGCCACGTTGGATCGTGCGTCGGAAAAAGTCCATCTACGATAACCTTCAGTTTTTCTGGGCATAGCCAGACTCTTCTTCAGCCATTATTGGATCTTTGGTCTTCGCCATGACATTACGGTATGCCCCAGGGGTTATTATCAGCGGCTCGACACAGTTCCTAGCAGTTCGTCTTTCTAAGTATTAACACTCATATTAATTCGGCCCTGGCCGCTCGTAACATCACCCTATGCACCTCTCTGTCTGCTATGATTTTAGCTCTCTGGATACGTCTTCTGACTCTGAGGCAACTACACACTTAGAAAATTTTACAGTATTCGATAATTTTTTACCGAACTTTCAGCAGCTGAACGTTCGGTAATCCGATTTATCGGATTTCGGTGAAATTTTACAATATTCCGGTAAAAAATTTACCGAGACTTGTCAAATTTTACCGAAATTCGTTAAATTGGATTACCGAACGTTCAGCTATTGAGAATTCGGTAAAATTTTACAGATTTCTGTAAAGATTTCTGAGTTGCTCATTTCACCAGCAAGCTTGGCGCCCCATATTCCTTGGGTCCAGTTTTCTAGGCATAATTGCGTCGCATGCCCTCACAATCGTATTCGTCTGCTCGTCTCTCGGTTCGTTGTCGAACCGAAGTGCCTCAACAAAGAGTTCCTTGTCGATGAGCTTCATCTTGCACTTCCACTCGCAAGCATTTCTCCTTCGAATTGCGGCAGAATTTCACTGACCGATACTATACCGGATCGCTAGATGGTTGCTATGGGTATAGTAATCACAAACTCTCCAGTTCACTCTGAACGTATGTTTCGCCAACGTTACTTCTTGCTGCTTGAACCCCGTAATTCCTCATATGGACTTCATGACCCTATCCGCTTCTCGTCAGCTAGGTCCAACGTTGTCTATTTTCTATTCGACTTCAATTGTACTCTGGCAATATTCAAGCGCAGACTGACAGAATGGCATGGATAGTACGAGAAGGATAGATTAATGAACAAGTTTTTGTTCCTCCAATTGATTGACGATGAGGACTGCTCCGTACTATGGATGTTTCTTATTTTATACTTTGACGATACTCTACGTTTGTAATCTTGTTTATTTTAATTATGTTTATGAATGTGCAACTAAGCAATGTTTTGTTTTATATTGTATTGTTTTTTACCGTATTGTATTGCAAAAAAATGG